>OW203742.1:8885631-9485631 GCA_934045075.1 Yponomeuta sedellus | reverse complement strand
GTTTCAACGATGCACAATTAGTGGCTGCATTGAATGTGTTTTTTTTTAGATGCAGACAATGGGTGAAAATTGTGGAAGATCTTGCGTATATCCCCATTGAAAAACTCCACCAACATAAATATGTATGTGGAGATCATTTCAGGCCGAAAGATTTTAACAAAAAAGGAAGCCAATTAAAGAAATGGTGAGTTGTGTTATAAATTTATAATGTAACACTACATTCCATGAACAATTTATTATTTAATAAAAAACAAAATACGCCTTGCTTTACGTCGAACATTTGAATGTATTTTGCTCCGTCATTTAGAACGCAATATTATTATTACGTCTTAATACATAAATGACATTACTTAGATAAACATTTTTTTACAGGGCTGTACTTTCTCTACTTTTAAATGCGCCTCCTGTTCCTGATTACTTACTAGCTGAGTTTCCTTATCACGTAGCCACGTCGCATCACTTGAAACTGGTTAGTGATTGGAATTTCTAAAATGTTTTTTTGTACTAATTTTAACTTAAAATCTTTTTTTATAAAAATGTATTTATACAATTTTTATTTTTAATGCACTAACCCGTGCTTAGGACAATTTTAAAAACCTATTTAGAGGCTAAAAATTCCACCTATGCCGGGATTCGAACCCGCGACCTCTGGCTATCCGTGCCAGCGCTCTATCCAACTGAGCCAATGGGCGACTCACCGGCATCTATTCTCTGTATTACGTACAGGCAGCGACATCTGGCTGAAGTAGATTGCATCACTTACAGCCCCGACTACCTACTTTGCAGAGTGCTTAGTGCGAGTTTTTTAACTACTCGATCGCGTTAACGTTAACTCGTATTTCTATGGCATCGAGGAAGCGCGACCTAGCGACGAGTATGGAAATTAAAATTGCTGAGTGCGAGTTGTAATGGTTTACGTTGAGAAGTGAACACGTTTACCAGCCAAAACACGAATAAACGCGAGTGCGAGTTGTACTGTGACAGCGTTTTACCAGTTCGAACGGTTAACTTACTCATACTCACTACTCAATGCTCGATTAACGCGGTAGTAAAGTAATTCGATTGGATCTGTCAAACTCGCACTAAGCACTCAGTTAGGTTTTACATCGGAATGATATCGCTGTACCCACATGATTATACTATTTTTATTTTTAATGCACTAACCCGTGCTAAGGATAGTATAATCATTTATTAATCATAGTATTTGATAGTTACCTATTGACTATGTAACTGTATTATGAAGTTATGTGGTAAACAGGAACAAACTATTTAATTTTCTTTGGACTATTCTTGCAATTGTTTATTTTCAGATTCAGCTATACAAAAACCTATTAGTTGTCGAGCTTCACAAAAGAACTCTGGTACGTAGACTTTTCATGTATCGCTGAAGTTTTTTGTAACTAGTGTTTGTTTACTTTGATAAATTACAAAGTGTTATAATTTTCAGCACCTTGTACAGCAGCCAAAATATCAGCAGTTGCTATTGGTCCAGCAGGATTTGACGACAATTATTGTGGCCTGGAATCTCAGTATATCAGAACTATCCCGGTAAGTAGCATAGTTTACAAACATATTAATAATCAATGACGAATCAACTTTTTTTTACGATTTCGGCACCTGAATCCAAACCACCGATTGATGAAGTTCGTTCAGATTGGACACCTCTAAAGAAAACCCAAATAGCTGCTGAAATAAATTCAATAGACCTTGACCACAATTATTGTGATTTGAAAATAAATAATAAAATACTAATTTCATTTGTCGTTTTATTGAAAACATTGATTTGTATTAATTTTATTAGGCTGACTGCGAAGCCCCTGGATGATAATTTATCGATATCGATAAATGTAGTAATGTAAGTGGACGTCCCTATTGCACAGACAAGTTATTATGTTGGTAGCACTTATTTTTGTCATTGCATTTTTGCTCTATTGGTTGGTATTGCTAACGGGGCTAAACTCATTACAAAAGCATATAGGGAGGTCCCGTCTCTTGTTTATATACTCTTTGCTGTGGACTACATAATAGCCTGAAGAAGAAGAATAATGACAGAGTAAAAAAGAGTAAGAGTTTTAGCTGGTGATGTTAGAGAATCTCTATTTGGTCTGTGAAGCAACTTGTATGGCTTGTGTAGTGTGTGTAGTTGGGTCGCGGGAATATACCCGAAAGGTATATTCCCGGGTAAATACCCAAAACGGGTAAATACCTGGGTAAATACCCGAAATGGGTATTTATGTGGGTAAATACGTTTATTGGTGTTTTCGTTCGCTAAAATAGATTGCATTACCGTTAAATCCATTTTTACTCACGAGCCTCAGGACTGTATTCAATATCTTTCATTCTTTTTTGACGAAAGAACGAAATAAGTATATCTCAAGAAAATAACTTTTTTGTGATGGACTTATTTCATGAATTATTGAGAGATTGTTAAAGATTCTTACTTAGTAATTATCCGCCCGATAGTAAATAACCATAAATACAGTTTCTACTTAGTATTTAACGAAAACTGACAGTAAATATTTTAATTGGTTTTTTACAGTAAAATCTTTTAGTTAGGGTCTTATTTGATCGGTATTAATAATAATAATATATTTTATTTATCAATACACTTGCCAAATTATCCTAATACACATATTTCACAAATACGTACGTATAATTTACGCACAAATTAAGTCTGTAGGATTGTAACGTCGGTGTCTGTACTAGTATAAAATACTGTATGACAGACACCAGATGATGAGATCTTTATTGATCTGTATTGATGAGATCTTTGTTTAAACTTGGGGAGCATGGTCTGATGATAGCGCTGGAAGGTGTGTATGGGACCTCCTCAACGGATAGCAGTAGAGCATTTGAGTTTGTATTTATTCGATTAGTATTTATGAGATCTTTGTTGAAACTTGGTGACAAGTTCTTAGATGGCACAGCAAAGTACCCAAATTCTAGTGCCATCATCAGACCCTTCAGACACTGAACTTGAAGACTTGAAGATCTTCACAACGGATAGTAGGAAACTATTCGAGTTTCGCCTTATTTAATCTGTATTATTGAGATCTTTAGCAGAACTTTTTGATAAGATCTGATTACGGCAAAGTAAGGTGATTAGTTAGTTAAATCTGGGAAAAAGAACGTGGTTACAAGATCTCCTCAACGGAGAACCTAGAATGATTCATATTCATTTATTTTATGATATTCATTTATTTGATTTCAATAAAATCAAATTAACAAAAAACTTAACATACCGTAACATATTCACATACCCGTATCGCGTACGCAGAGATCAGCGTTTGCCACTTGCCATGATCCTGACAGATCTTTTTCGCTTTCTCAACATTTGTTACTCAAAATCAAATTATTGAAATATTTTTGCAGTATTTCAAAAGTTAGTCTCAAATAATGGAGTCCTAGTAAAGAATAAATATTGAATTATATTTCAATTGGGTCAGAAAAAAATGTAACATTATTGTATTATCATTTGATTTCACTATAAACATGGCAACATTGACAAAGGATACATAACAAAATTTCTGTTTTCTCAAATAAGTCATTAACTTATGAACCTATTTAGAGGCTAAAAATTCCACCCATGCCGGGATTCGAACCCGCGACTTCTGGCTATCCGTGCCAGCGCTCTTTCCAACTGAGTTAATGGGCAACTCACTTGATTTTGAGTAACAAATGTTGATAAAGCGAAAAAGATCTGTCAGGATCATGGCAAGTGGCAAACGCTGATCACTGCGTACGCGATACGGGTATGTGAATATGTTACGGTGTGTCTTAGAGTATATACTACTTCGTATAGAGAGGACATCGCGACTAACCTTTTTACGAAACGCAATGCAGTAGAACTAACAGCAGCCCATTTTAGGTGCAATTAGTCCACGACGAGCACTTGCCGCGAAAACTCGAATTATATACTATACGATAATGCTGGCATGTATTTTTTGATATTGCAATAACTACTCAGCAAAAATAAAAAACACTGATGGATCCACTTTTCATCGGTAAGTTCTGCAAAACTCTTGATAAAACTATAGTTACAGAATAATTTTCTTTTTCTCCTCTGTCAAATCGGGCGGCGAAAATGGCGGTAATGTCATAAATTTAAAAAAAAACAGAAGTTTCAAGCGCACTTGACGAATATTGGTTTAGGGTATTCACAATTATATTTTTTGTAGGTTTTGTAGGTTTCGCTTGGGCGATGACAGGAAATGGCTGCCTTTGAACAACACATACATTTTTATTCTGCGCATTTCAAGGAAAGTGACAAATACAAGAGCAAAACAGGACGAGTTTTTCTAAAAAAGTGTACAGTGCCGTGCGATAACGTAATTAGTTACTTTATTCTGTATTATTTACGTGCATTAGAGAACACCATTATTTGTAAAGTAATAGAAAAGCTACTTATTTCTTGACCGGTCACGCAACATAGATGGTAGAATCTAAATATAGTGTCAGCTGCCTCTCGCTGACCGGCATTTGTGTGTGTCTTTATTTATATGGTGGTCTTTCCATTATTTATTATATTGGTCTCTATGAAATAAGGACAGTTCAATTCGAATAGTGGTTTACCCAGATCTGAATAAATATTGATGTATATTTATATAGACCTTCTTTCAACGAGAGTATAATAATAAAAATTACGGATTGCAATTATTATTAGGTATTTCCTTTATGTAGTTGAATGATATTCAATAGGTAAAGAAAGGAAAATGAAATAGTGTTCAAGATTACTCTTTTGTCCTATTTTCGCTGCAAGTCTACAACGTAATTCAATTATGTACTTTAGTTAATAGTGGTCCCTATAAAAGTGCGCGTCATGTTATGAAAACCGTACTTTTTTAAGTAGTTAGCTATTGTGTTACAACCTATACACGTAGGTAATATAAATTTGCTTTTCATTTTATCGGCAAAATTTGTCAGAGCTTGTCAACGTATATAAATAATTGAAGAGAGTAAGGCTTCTGTAACACTGGCTTATAGTCTATTTACTGTTATCAAGGTCAGTGTTACCATGTAGAGATTAGTCGACCGGTACAAATATCTGTGAAAATAAAAAAATCTCACGATTTCTGTCGAGTTCAATAACATAATTTGGAATTCTACTTAGGCATGGAAATATTAATACAGTGAATACATTTTTTGAATCCACAAAAGTGATACAAATTCAGTTGAAGCGTTTTATGTCACGCGCTTAAATATCACTGGCATGTTATATCGGCTGTTGGCAACACTGCTTATTGAAAAGTGCGACTCAAATTTTGTTCGGGAGGTCTGCTCTATACGAAGTAGTATATACTCTAAGCGGTATGTAATGTTTCTTGTTAATTTGATTTTATGGAAATCAAATAAATGAATATCATAAAATAAATGAATATGAATCATTCTAGGTTCTCCATTGAGGAGATCCTGTAACCACGTTCTTTTTCCCAGATCTAACTAACTAATCACCTTTCTTTGCCGTAATCAGATCTTATCAGAAAGTTCTGCTAAAGATCTCAATAATACAGATTAAATAAGGCGAAACTCGAATAGTTTCCTACTATCCGTTGTAAAGATCTAGTGTCTGAAAGATCTCATCAATACCGATCAAATAAGACCCTAACTAAAAGATTTACTGTAAAAAACCAATTAAAAATATTTACTGTCAGTTTTCGTTAAATACTCAGTAGAAACTGGTATTTATCGTTATTTACTCTCGGGCGGATAATTACTAAGTAAGAATCTTTAATAATCTATCAATAATTTATGAAATAATTCCATCACAAAAAAGTTATTTTCTTGAGATATATGTATTTCGTTCTTTCGTCAAAAAAGAATGAAAGATATTGAATATAGTCCTAAGGCTCGTGAGTAAAATTGGATTTAACGGTAATACAATCTATTTTAGCGACCGAAAACACCAATAAACGTATTTACCCTCATAAATACCCGTCGGGTAGATTCAATGGGAATATTCCCGCGAATCTACCCATTTCGGGTAAATACCCGGGTAGAATCACAACTCTGAGTCTTGTGGCGTACGTGCATGGTCACAGATTAAAAAGACACACTGTCTGTGTTTTGACCGAAGAAAAGAGCGAACATCGAAAACCAGATTTTACTCATAATGTTCTCGTATTTATTAAAGTAGGAACCGCTTCTATTTGTAATTTTGTAGTGTAAACCCGTGCTTACTAGGCCACGCCGGCCGTCACTGCAAACAGTTCTAAAACGGTCCCAACATGGACGAACACAGGAGCGTGGAGGATACTCCAGTGTCCCAAAGGCTTACCAATGATGACTTCAGGAAACTTCTGATGACGCCGAGGTCCACGCCTGCGGGCGGTGCCCATCCCGCTGGGTCCGTGCGTGAGGCCATGGCCAACGCTGGGTAAATACTTTTTTGATAACAAACTTTTAGGCTGGTCTACGTTGTCATCGTACTGATCATCTAGCAGTAAGATGCAAGGTGATGTCAGTAGCAGCTAATGAAATCAGTAATACATTTTTGATTTCTGATCAAAAATATATTATCGTTGGGACACATCTTTCAGGCAGGAGATGAATGATGAATTTAGTGTTTGGAACTTAACGACCCTAGAAGGACCTTTGATTTTTTTGTTTGTTAAACTAGGGACTTTATTATAATTTTATTAATCATCATTTATGTAGGTCTATGCCACCACCAACTGAAAATAAGAGTGAGCTGCGTCGTAAGAAGAAGTCATACTATGCTGCATTAAAGAAGCAGGAGGACACAAAGCTAGCAGAGTTGGCTGAGAAGTACCGTGACCGAGCGCGTGAGCGCAGAGATGGCACCAACGAAATTGGGCCTAGCGATCCTACTAGTAACACTAGTAGTGCATACCGGTAAGACATATAGGGCAATCTAATAAGTTCACAGCATGTTATGATATAGGATTATTTTGGTTTTAACTTTCTTGCTAAGGACTACTTACTATAGTTTGAAATTGAAATCGCTCTAATCCAGAATAGCGTTCATCAAATACTTTTTCCTTATAAAATCTCCACCACAGACTATTTTAATCAGTGTTTTAAGGAATCGTAAATAAAACCATAATTCATGAATATCTATTCTATTTCGTCATCTGACAATCAAAGTATCAATAGCTCTGCTGCATAGCTATAATAATTTATTATTCCCTATGCATCACTTGTTGATTGATTTGTTCATTGAAGACGTTATACTCAGCCGAGTTCATTCATTGGCTAAAATATTAGCTGACTACTTGTGCCATTTCATCAATATGCAGCACAAGCAAAGATAAATAAATTAGAAGTTGATTCAAAATGGGTTATTTTCACAGAGCTGTGGCACCTGATGTCAAATCAGGAATGGATGCAAAAGAGAGGAGACGTCAACTCATTCAGGTAATCAATAATTATATGAAATTTTTCCTTTGTTACTTACACCCTATCAATAGGCAAAATTTTTTATTCTCAATTTCGTTTGACTGGAAGACAAGAGCTGAATATTTGGGCTCAGTGGATTGTCATAATATATGTAACAATAAATTTTAAATGATTCTATTATTCAATATTAAAGCCTTATTGAAATGGTTGCATTCACTTATCATTACTGAAGAAGGAGTTTCTGAAAAAAAGCTAAAGTGACTGAGTAATTAATTAGTCGGCGTCATCAGAAGCGCTCGTGGTCTAGTCGAACAAAGCGCCCGTGGCCTAGTCGAACCGAGTGATTGGATTCAATCACTTGAGTTAAGCAATAACAGGCGCGGTCAAGTGCAGGATGGGTGACCGTCCCGTGACTACCGCTAGTGGCCTTTTTCCGCTAACGCTTCCGTGCTTCGCAAGGCACGTTAAGCCGTCGGTGCCGGCAATCATTAATGGCAGTCGTTAAGCCATGTCAGAGGTCTTTTGGGCGGCTTGATAACTTCGTGACAGTAAGGCCCGCCACTGTCTTACAATTCTCCACCAACCCGGACTTCGGAGTATGGCCTAACCTTCCTGAGATGCAGTAAGAGACCCGCGCCCCAATAGGGACATACAAGGGTTGATATCGAATGAATTATTATTATTATTTGTAATTCAGGCAGGCAGTTATAGAACTGTGAAGCCTGTATCCAGATGTACATTTGTGTTTAACTCCTTGTCTATTAGCTAATAGTGAATTAATACAGGCGCGGGCTTTTAAGGTTTCACCTTGTTTCAATAAACATGTTGCATTGAATGTGCACCTGCAAATAACGGGTGTGAGCTTTCAAGGTGTTGCATTGTTTCAATAAACACATCATTGATGTGTATTCAAAACAAAATTATGTAAAATCGCCGTCAATAGAAATAGTGAACTATGTGAAAATGTGATAGTTTATCCTTTTTTACTCGATGTTCTTTTAACGAATTTCATTGAAGGATATTTCAAATTAACAGAAAATAAAGTGAAATTTTATGTGATTTAGAACCTAGTGCAATACGAAGCTTTCTTTGCAAAATTCCCAATTTCAAAAGGAATACAGTTATTAATAGTGTTCTGAGTAGGTAGTTCAATTTTATGTACTTGCAGAAAGAAAGTCAACGTAAACATAACACGATAAGACCTAAAATCCCATGCGCAGGCGCAAGCGGTCAGATTCAAAGTGCAGCCGGGTGGGGGAAAGTTGCATTCCTTAACAAGCATGTTATTGTGCGCGTTAAGTATACAATAATGCTAATATTAATAAAAGCGTTAGAAATCTGTTAGTGGAAAAAGAGGGATAGCATATTTCAAGTAAAATATAGTTGTTAAATAAGGTTTTTTGGTTAAAAACTAATTTGTTTTTATTCGCTGTTCGTTTCTTCACGTTTTTATCTTAAAATATTTAGGTTACAATTTTGTAAGGTAAAAGATGAAATACTATTTTAAAAGTTCAATATAATATTTACAATGTCTGAAAATAGTATGTTACACAGGATCCCTCAGGCATATCCATGCTATTAATGTCACAAAATCGTTATCGTTATCAACCCTTGTACGTCCCCACTGCTGGGGCACGGGTCTCTTCCTGCATCGCAGGAAGGTTAGGCCATACTCCACCACGGGGGCCAAGTCCGGGTTGGTGGAGGATTGTAAGACAGTAGCGGGCCTTACTGTCAGAAGTTATCAAGCCGCCCATAAGGCCTCTGACAATATATGACAGCCGGCACCAACGGCTTAACGTGCCTTGCGAAGCACAGAAGCGCTCGGAAAAACGGCACTAGCGGAGTCACGGGACGCTCACGCATCCCGTACCTGACCGCACCTGTTGTTGCTTAACCAAGTGATTGATTCCAATCACTCGGTTCGCCTAGGCCGCGAGCGCTTCACAAAATCGCAAATACATAAAATTGAACTGCCTATTCCGACCCCTAGTGATTAAAAGTTTTAAAAATATTGTGTACATTTTAGGAATCCAAATACCTCGGCGGTGACATGGAACACACTCACTTGGTGAAAGGTCTGGACTACGCTTTACTGCAAAAGGTATGATGACATAAATATGACATGCAACACAGTGTCGCCCTAGCGCGGGCAACTAATGACAATATATTTTTGAAAACATGTACTTCGTCACGTTGTAACCAATCAGAGCGGTGGTTGGTGGTAGCGGAGCGGTGTGGAACTCCGGCTTCTCAATCGGGAGGTTGTGGGTTTGAACCCCGGCATGTACCAATGACTTTGTTTTCTACGTTATGTACATTTGTGAAATTATAGTAGCAATACTACTCACTGACGGTGAAGGAAAACATCGTGAAACCCTACTGTCTGAGGTGTTAGCGTACCTCAGCGCTTGCTACGTACAATGGCCCAACTATGAGGCTAAGTGCGGAAATCTCAGGTCTAACTAACTAACGTTGTAACCAACGAACGTTCTTGGTTATAACACACTATTTATGTGAACATATTTGTTATAATAAATTTTCAAATATTTCTTAATTTAAGACATGCATATTTCAGGAATATATCTATATATAATATAAAAACAAATCGCTCAAACCTCGAGAGCAGCTGAACCGATTTCGGTGATTCTTTTTTTAGAGTATTCCTTGAAGTACGAGGATGGTTCTTACGGAGGGAAAAATAAAAAAGAAAAAATATAGAATCGACTGTTAGGCGGTACGAAGTTCGCTGAGTCAGCTAGTTTAAAATAAAGATTTACAATTACACGACTCCACTAAAACCTAAAGGTGTTTAAGCTGTGGTTACCTATTTTCCTATAAAATCTCCGCCACCGGCAATTCTAGTAAGTATTTACAGTGAATTGTGTTTCTATCAGAAAGGCCGTAAAAGTCTCATCTTTAAAATTACAACTCCCTAAAACAACTCTTTTTAAGGAGTTGTGATTTTAAAGATGAGGCTATTTTTTAACGGATTCAGAGTTAGTTGGAATTGTCTACAATAAAATGAATGTTACATCGTTATTTTAACGGCCTCTGAGGAGTTTCTTTAAGGAATAGTGGTTTTGTAAATAACGTTTAAAATAATAACGTAAAAAAAATTGTAATTGTTTCTTGAGCAAAGAAATTAATGAAAATCTACTCTCACTATTTGATCGGCGGTGGAGAATAAAAGGGGTAAAGTATCTCCACTCTTATTGTCTTTTTATGTATGTGAACCCCTCAAGAAGATCGTGTTCCAAATACTCAATCAAACATAATGTAAAAAACCTATTTAGAGGCTAAAAAATTCGAACCTGCGACCTTTGGCTATCCGTGCTAGCGCTCTTCCAATTGAGCTAATGGGCGATTCACCGGCATCAGTGAAATTTCGAACCTCTTTACATTATTTTCTGTATTACGTAAATAGGTTTTTAAATTGTCCTTAGCACGGGTTAGTGCATTAAAAAATATATATAAACATAATGTAACTTACAAAAAAAAGTTCAAAATTTTAATTGCAAACGGCATTGGAATATGCCGGGAATATGTGAAGTTATAGTTGCAATACCGGAAAACATCACGAAGAAACCTGAGTGTCTGAGGTGTTCAAAAACCTTAGCGCTTGAAATTGCCAATCCGCGTTGGACACGCGTGTTAATAACATAACATTTACATACAGGCACATACATTGCTTCTGGCCCCACACTAGGATACCCTGTGTCGTGGGAATCAGGAACAGCGACATCACAAACATCTAAACATCCAAGACCAGGGTTTTTTTTGTCCCCAGCTGGGGTTTAAACCCGGGACCTCTCACGTTGGTAGGCAGAAGCGCTACCGCTGCGCCATAGAGGTCGTCCTAATTAAGCGCACACTCTCTCTGCAAGAAGGCCTGTGCCCTTCAGGGGGACGTTTATAGGCTACATAAAAATGGTATTCTAACCCAGAACCTCTTTGTGAGGCCAACATTCTACCAGTGAGCTGCCTTCGGTTTATTGATAATGATGATTGCAAACTGCAGGTGCGCTCAGAGATCACGACCCGTGAGCTGGAGCAAGAGGAAGAGATGGAGCGGCTGGTGCAGGCTCCCGAACCCACCAAGGAGAAAGAGAAGAAAGATCCGGTGAGTATCATTGTTAAGATTAAGATAATTACACTATTTTTATTTTTAATGCACTAACCCGTGCTAAGGAACAAATTTAAAAACCTATTTAGAGGCTAAAAATTTCACCCATGTCGGGATTCGAACCCGCAACCTCTGTCTATCCGTACCAGCGCTCTACCAATTGAGCCAATGGGCGACTCACGGCATCAGTGAAATTTCGAACCTCTTTACAATATTCTCTGTATTACGTACAGGCAGCGACATCTGACTTAAGCAAATTGCATTACTTACAGCCCCGACTACCTACTTTGCAGTTAGGTTTAACATCGGAACGATATCACTGTACCCACATGATTACACTATTTTTATTTTTAATGCACTAACCCGTGCTAAGGAACAAATTTAAAAACCTATTTAGAGGCTAAAAATTTCACCCATGCCGGGATTCGAACCCGCAACCTCTGTCTATCCGTACCAGCGCTCTACCAATTGAGCCAATGGGCGACTCACGGCATCAGTGAAATTTCGAACCTCTTTACAATATTCTCTGTATTACGCACAGAACAATTAAATCAATAGAAGAAACGATGGTCACGTGACAGCGTACACGCCTAATTGTCAAAACGATACCCTGATGCCCTGAGTAAGAGTCCAAACTAAGATGGTATTGTAACTCACAATAGTGGCAACACTGAATGTTTTCAAATTTAGTCGGGTTATCGTAAGTGTAAAATCTGTGAAGACGTCGTCGGATTATTTTAGAAAATTGAAATAACTAAAACATTTTGGTGCAAACCACTTATCCTGGGATATTTTACGATAAATGCACAATGAGGTGAAAAGTGCGTGGTGGCTGAAGGTCATATAAGAAACAAAGAAAACGCAGATTATAATATGAACTTCCAAAGGTGAGTACCTAAAACCTATGTTTTCTCGCGTAAAAGGACCGAGGGAAGAAATATCACTTTGAAAATAAACTTCCTAACGACTCGGTAACCAAAATTACCGTAATTGTAGCTTCTAGAACCCTTCTACGCCCTAAAATTAGGAAAATAAACCAATCCATTTGTAGGTTGTACTAGTGATGGCGAAAGCATGGTCGATGAAAATTCGCCTTAGTAGTAGTATAGTCGATACTTGTTCATTACACCTTCTTAGTACTTAATCTATTGTTTATTCTTGTTCAAGTTTTCCCAAATTGATATATGGACGCAATAGCATGCTAAAACACTGAAATAAGAAGCAGGACAGAAACGACTGTAAACTGCGCACAAGGCACTTTAGACCCGAGTGATTTGGACGAAGAAACTTATTGTGAACACGCCTGAAGGAAGATGTGGTGCCCACCTTAGCCAGTAAAAATGTAAGTAATGGTAAGAAAGTTAAACATTTGTTACAGAATATTTGTCGCTACCTTTTCATATACACTTATGACATGTCTTTACAAATAGGATGTTCCCCGGAGTTAATTTTGTATTCGAGCATAACGAGAATAACTACGAAAGTTTACAAAATTTTTTTTTTATCATATTTCCTTAGTAGTCTTCTACATCCAGACAGTGTACCAGGCACCACAGCGTCCGAGTGGTGCCTTCATCCATTTAATAATTTATCTTTATTTCAGTATTTCTAAATCATAATAAATAAACAGTGTGATGTGAGAATTGATAATATCAAAAAACAGGCCCTAAATTCCCACATCACGATGTTGCTTATATTCAGACTTTTACGAGTAAACAATTGGTTTTCCAAACCCCATCAGCTGTTTTATGTTTGTCCTGAATTTAAATCGTACCCAACAACAATACAAACCACCATAGACTTTCCCACAAAAAAAACATCTCTCCAAAAGTGTAAATCATAGATAGATGGATTAAGAAAGGTTGAAAGGTAAAAATAAAATGTTAAATGAATGAACATCAAAGCTGTTAGTTTCACAATTAATAAATTGTGTGGTATAGGTATAGTATAGACCTATAAATAGATCTTTCGTTTTAGATCTCTTTATAGGTAAATAAAGAGATCTTTCGTTTTAGATCTCTTTATAGGTAAATAAAGAGATCTAAAACGAAAGTGTTTAAAAGTGGAATATTTTATTATTTAAGTAGCTCTTTTTTGTAGGTACGCCTTTATTAAAAGTTTCTTTTTGTTTTCAGGTCAGTACTAAACATGGAAATTTAGTAAAAATTTCTGTTATCTGCCAATGCCACGGTCATATTCTTCTTTCTTGATCAAATTTACTGAAGACTGACATAGTATAGTCATCCGTTCGAAAATTCCTTCGTTGATGACCAGCCCTATCTGTTGTCTAAAAAAAATCTGTCAACGAAACTTATTTAAATATCATTCCTCACATGACACATTAAATTACTGCGTACATAGAATTACTGAATGATTACTTGCAATATAATATTGTGATTATTAAATAAGGTTTGCTGGCAACTTTTAGCGACAGATTGCGGCCGAAGAAGTATTTTCCTTTTCGAATTTTATTGCAAGATAAACATGAGTATTAAGTTTCGATAACTTATTTTTACTAAATGTGAAGAAGAAACGTAACGTCAATATAATACGTCGTCACGGATTTTTTTCTGAAGCATAGGCCTTCAGCAAGAAATTCGAGACAGAGCATTGTGTTGAAGTTGACGAATATAATTATAGATAAGCTATTTTGTGTGAAAAAGTGTCGCTTTTTAAATTATTGTTACTTATTTTGATAAAACATGATTGAAAATAATTGTATACAATACAATTTATTTTAATTTATTACATTATTTAAGATAAGATAAGAACATTATTTATTGTACACCAGGAAAAAAACAAACAAAACATAATTACAAAGATACAGTACAATTAATTCGTTTTCATTTTTCAACGTTTCTATCGATATCGATGGAGAGTTAGGCCCATCCCTAGTCGGTAGCGTTTGACAGTAGGGCATGTACGCACCTTGAAATCGGTGCATTGATAAACGTAGTGCCATCTCTTTTTTTCTTATGAAAGGTTGGTTAGCGAAAGCAGGACAGCATTATTGTCGAAGGTTTCTGCTAAGTTACTGCTACCCCTTGGTATTACGTACAGGCAGCGACATCTGACTTAAGCAAATTGCATTACTTACAGCCCCGACTACAGACGACGACTATGTGGGTACAGTGATATCGTTCCGATGTTAAACCTAACTGCAAAGTAGGTAGTCGGGGCTGTAAGTAATGCAATTTGCTTAAGTCAGATGTCGCTGCCTGTACGTAATACAGAGAATATTGTAAAGAGGTTCGAAATTTCACTGATGCCGTGAGTCGCCCATTGGCTCAATTGGTAGAGCGCTGGTACGGATAGACAGAGGTTGCGGGTTCGAATCCCGGCATGGGTGAAATTTTTAGCCTCTAAATAGGTTTTTAAAAGATTAAGATAAGACAAAAAAGTTTAATTAAAAACGAATTATATGACATATATGAGAAAGTAATACTATTAAAAGTATGTAGCGTTGCACTGACAAAATAAAGTTCTCTAAATATCTGTTCTTGTTGTTGTGTGGTATCTGTTGGTAGATTTTGATCGGCTGTATTTTTAGCCTCCACGCATCTATTTTGAATGGTAATAAATAAACTATGTATCTATCCATGGAGGATTCTTTCTCTATATTTTCATTCTTTTCACTTCAGTTTTAGACTATATTTTTTGAAAAAGTTGTAATAAAATACTTGTTTTGTTCCAGGAAGACGAAATGCAGTTCAAAACAACAATGGGCAAAAATATCTACAATATACTAATGGAACAAAAGTGAGTATTCGTACAGAAGCACTGCTCTTTTACTAATTGCAGTCCCAAAGTCTACACTCAATTCATACATATATATTTTTTATACATGTTAATTTATCATAATGTTAAACCACATTGTCAGTTTTTATTAAATTTATAGGAAAGGATGCTTCAGGCATCCTTTCCAATAAATCAGTGTAAATATGGATTTGGTCAAAATCTGTTGGGTTGACGGTGGGATCCGTGAGAAAATCATCGCACTCTTCTTTTTAGTGTGTCCCAGTCATCTTTATTAATGAGTTGTGTAAATAACGTCTAAAACCCCACCAGGAGCAGAAAAGTGACTCGGAATGAGATGTTCGCGCCGGGCCGTATGGCCTACGTCGTGGAACTGGACGAAGAGGGGGCGGCTGATAGCGACATCCCGACCACGCTCACCCGGAGTAAGGCCGACGTCCCGGAGCCAGATGAGGCCAGCACGGCCGCCAGCGGAAACGATCTGGTGCTGGACAAACTGGCGCAGATCTTCTCGTATCTGAGGCACGGGCGACACAGGAAAACGAAGAAAGCCAAGGTCAGTGGGCGTGTCCGAGGAAAGCCGATTGGTTCCGACGCGAGCCGAGTAAACACGAGGCAAGCCGAGTAGATGCGATTGAGGCTGTGACGTCGCACAAGAAGTCTCGCTCGCATGATCTAACATCATCAACAACTCTTCTGAAATTAAAGTAAAGAATTTATATCTGGCTTGATGACGTATATGCTGTAGTGGAGAGGGAAGGTAGCGGGAACCTCCATTTTTACCGGAATGTCTTAACTGATATTGAACAAAACAAATAAGTTAGTACTAGTTAGTACCTTGATAGATTCCATATATTATCAACAACGCTAAAGCGTCAAGCAGTTACTATTCCTTTGTACCACACATGATAAATCTAGGAAAACACTAATACTGCGGCCAGCCACATCTTTGTAATATTGGCGTATTTTGCGCCAACCGAACTGAACCAGATGGAGATGTCGAGTCTGTTACGCATAAAAATAGAAAGTTTCTATTGGTGATTTTAGTATACCAATGATGACGATTAACGATTAAAAGAATGACTTATGAGAAAAAATAACGCTTTGTGCGAAACTGGTATCGTACAAAGAAAATATGTTCCTCCTCAGTAATCAGTTACAAAGACAGTTTGAGATAAAAATATTCTTTATTGTAGACTAAATAAACAACAAATATAAAATATTTACAAAGGCAGCAAATCAAATGTAGGTACGTCTACAAAGCAGCCACGATTTTCCGTGACATTCGTCACAGCTGTATAGCGGCCTACTATTTCATACATTCTCGCCCTCTTTTGCTACTTGATATCAATATATTTTCGATTTAATAAGAGCGCCAATTGTATAACATTACTTAGATTTAACCTCTGGAACGCCGAAGCGCGGATCCGCGCGGCAGTACTAGAATGCCTAAGCGCGTATCCGCGCGCATCCGATATCGTGTAGGTTTTGCGCTATTTTAATCAATAATACAAGGGAACAGAGTTTAAAATAGTGTTTTTCTTAATCCTAATGAACGAATGAACCATAAACAATAGTCACCCACAGAGTACAATGTCAAAAAACCGGTCAATTCAAGTGGTTGAAATTCAAACTTGCCGAGTGCGCGCAAACAACTACGAGGTAGACAAAAAAGTGAAATTCTAAGGAAAATAAGCTTATTTACGAAATAAGGGGTAAGTAATCATTATTTATAGTTCTTCTGCTATCTACATAAATAAAATTTTGATTGAATCTATGCATTATTATCGTATTATCTTGAAACCAAACTAACATTCTAAAGTACTTGGAATGTTTGTTCCATGTTTGTACACATCTCTCAGTATGTTTGTATTGACTTACTTGTATCATTTTGATGGGAATTTTGTCCCTTTTATATATTTCAATTCAATAATTACGTTGGATAAATAGTGTAGCAGATAAATGCCTTTTTTGGCCATCATGTCTAAAATACACGCACACATGCACACATACGATGTTGTATGTTCACTCGCCGCGTAAGCGCGGATCCGCGCGACTATACAGGTGGCTCTTTCCTATTTCGAAACACATCATGCCATGTAAACATTGAACATTTTAATATGAAGACATATTTTACGATTTAGAAAATAGCATAATAATGATAATATAAGTTTATTTCCAATTTTAATTTATAAAAAAATGTCTAATATATAATTAATTATATAATAATAACTATTATAATACATAACTAATAACTCCATTTTTTTTCCTTTCTTTACTTTAAATAAGTTTGTAAATTCTTCAAGCTTTATATGTATATTTATTTATACTAATTATCTGATTGAAATGCTGTTAGGATATGATCTTTTGTTGGAGTTGCGTTACACGATGAAGTTCTATTCGTCACTCACGTGTCACGCGTTTTCCCGTTGTTTGCGTAATATACCGCTTCATTCCAAAAGGTCGTATCCTAACATCATTTGAACCTGATAATATTATATTATGTTTATTATATATTAAATATAAATACTATATAATATAATAAATATCGCGTCGATCTTGCCCCCGATAAACATAGTCTTTCTTACAGAAGAAATAATGGCGGATTTACCACTCCAACCATCGCTAGTACTGGGCATGGTCGTCGATCGTACTCCTGAAAGTAGTTTTAGGGTACGGAGCAACGACCAAGTAATATTAGAGAGGAGTGCGTCAGGGAGTCTTAGAGTACGTATAAATCTATATTTAGTGAACAATTTTATTTTGTGTCTAATGCATATTTTATGATTTGATAAATGTACAAAATTTTTGCAGCAATTTAGGCCCCAAGAAATTCTTGGAGGGGAGAGGGTTGAGGTGGTTGAGGCCACGCAGCCTTTTTCACACGGACAGTGTATGTATACTTTTTTACTTATTGTGTTGCCTATTATTATTATTATCCCCAGCAAACTAGGGATACATTTTGTGTGTGAAAGAATGTGTAAGCCTTGGCAGACCAACATTATTAAAAAAAATTGTAAAAATGTAAATATTGTTTATCAATAAAAATATTTTACTCTATCCTAACTATTTATTTACACCATCTCAATAATATTAAATAATAAAACGTAATTGTAATTGGTACGAAATGTCCCTAGCTTTTTAGCGTCTATACGACCCCCTGTATAGTCGCGCGGATCCGCGCTTAGGCAGGTGAGTAAAGATTACTTCGCGCGGATACGCGCTTCGGCAATTGAACGCAGTAGGCCGTTAACTCACACATGTATAGAACAGTAGAAATGTGGTGCGAGTATATGCTGTGTTTATAGTTTATTTTCTCAAAAAAGTTGCTCCACAGAGTACTACTGTCTTATACACATCGACAGTCCATTTATTGAACATTGCGATACCGCTACTTCCAGAGACAAAAGAGTAGATCTTCATAAAAAAAAGCTTGAACGAAAATAACCTACTCTAAACACAATTGTTAGATTCATTTGGCAAAAAAATGTTCATTAGAAGGATTATGCGATTTATTGATAACTATAAATGAAAAAGGACATTATATTTTACCTAAATAAGCACGAACATATGACTTACATCAATGTGACGATGTGTTGTGAGCCTCGAAAAGTGAGCAACGAACAAGTGCAAAATGGCGATTCTTCTGGAGAAATGTGGACTTTTGATAATAGTTTTTCGGCGACAATTTTCTCTAGAAATGCGCTGTTTTTCATGTTAATGAATTCTTAGGTACATGGTGAATAGTTAGTGCTAAGTAAAAGTAAAAATAAAACAAAGTAGTTGACAGAAAACATCATCAATGCAGGAAGAAGGGAAAAAAAAACACATTGTTTACTTTTTGAGGCTGTAAAATAAAAATAAATGACGACCTTACAATCTTATTGTGTTTATATTACTTGTTCGTTATTGGACTTTCCATAACAATCATAAATTTCATAGGTTCCATACATTTTTCCAAATTTCCAAGACATTATCTAACACGCTGTCACTCGCGCTAATTTACACCGTTACGCCCGGCGCACAAGGGTGCAACATTTTCGGTGGCTCTGGCATTCCAAAGGTTAAGAAATCATGGTTGTAATATTTTTTTCTGGCTGTGCAACAAAGTGTTCTCTATCTATCTATTTAAGGGCCAAGAGAAGGCGGCAGAGAAGACCCGCATCGATGACTCGATCTACGGCGCGATCGGCGAATACGTGGCGACCGAACGCCGGCGCGAAGATCGGGATCGGGAGCGGGAGCGTGAGCGGGAACGGGAGCGGGAGCGGCGGGACGACCGCCCGCGCGGCTCCTACTTCGACAAGCCGCTGGAGACCGAGAAGGAGGAAGGTATGTCGAAAAAAAGTAGTAATACGCGTCGAATTGAGAACCTCCTCCAACTAAGAAGGTACGCCTCTTACCTTGTATCGAGCAGGAGGAAGGTATGTCGAGATAAAGCTGTGAGATCGTCGTCAGGCTATACTAGTCCACTGCTGGACATAGCCCTCCCCTAAAGAGCGCCACTTTGTGCTATCATAGGGGGTAATGCCCATAATTCCAACGCTGGGCATGCGGGTTGGGATCGCAGTTCGGTGGAATTGTACTGCAGGGGGCGCTGCTGCCCACCCCCCCCGGTTTGTGTCCCTTAGTCGCCTTTTACGACACCCGCGGGAAGAATTGGGTTGGTGCAATTCTCTAGGCCGACACCACACAGCAATATGGGATAAATCTCAAAAAAAAGTTGGTAAACTGCTTAGACTGTGTGTCGAGCGAATACCGGCGCGAGGAGCCACCCATGTGGCTCGTACTCTGACAGGTCGCTGGAGATCTAGAAGGAAGAATGCAGGTCGAAAAAATACTATTTGTAACTACACTGCTTAGACTAAGTGGCGGGTCCTACTTCGACGAGCGGCTGGAGACCGAGAATGAAGATGGTAGGTTGAAGAAACACTAAAATAAGTACAGTGCTTACCCCCGGTTTCTCGTACACTAACAAGCTGTTAATCTACTGTTAACAGCTGTCAGTTGGCCAAAGTGCATACAAAAAAAAAACAACTGACAACTGTTAACAGTAGATTAACAGCTTGTTAGTGTACGAGAAACCGGGGGTTAGTCGCGTTCGAACGCCGGCGCGGGAAGCCGGGGCGGCATGAAGTCTGCTCGCGTGGCTCGTACTTGAAAATTCGTTGGAGACCGAGAACTACGAAGGTAGGTCAAAAAAATATTTTAATAAGTACACCACTATATTAAGGGCCAGTTTCTGAATTGGGAATTTTTGTCAGTAAATATTTAAGTAACGTTCTGGAGTACTCTGAGAAATTAGAAGAGACAGCACTACAGTTAACTATTTAGCGAAATTTTCAATTCAGAAACTGGCGATAAGTGAAGAGTGAACACCGTCGGGAGGAGCAGGATCGCCCGTGAGACGAGTCTCAGACGGAGTTTACACTTTCAGTCTGGCGTCAGTCAATTCCATCAGTCTTGTTAGACTGACGGCAGACTGATTGTCTATTCAGTGGACTGATGGACCAGACTGACCTGAATATTTTGATGCTTCATCAGTCTGGCATCAGTTCAAGCTTGATCAAGGTCATGGACTAAACTGACGCCAGACTGAACGTGTAAACTCCGTCCGAGACTCTTACTTAAACAATTCGCTGGAGACCGAGAAGGACGAAAGTAGGTTGAAAAAACACTGTTTAAAATAATTATATTTCTTAGAATCGATGAACCTAGTTGCAATTTAGTTAATTAGGTACATACAAATACATGAGAATACACCCTGTGGTGTTGGCGTTGTGTCCCGATTTTCGAGTACAATTCATGTACTGGAAAATCGCGACTTCCGACATTTAAGCCGCGCGACTAGCGTCGTCATACTATCTAATTACCTAATACTGCCTACTGGCCACTCTTACGTGGAGCATGCTGTCTCACACGCAAAATCTGTCATTTTTTGTGATTGTAGTAAAGACATACAGGGTTGATATCGAGCTTAAAAATTAAAACAATTTCGATAAATGTGGTCTGAGCTTTTAAAAGATAATTAAATTACGGACTTTTTAACTTTTTGACGGCCGCGGTGGCGCAGCGGTTTGGCACGCTGACTTTAAAACCGGAGGTCTCGGGTTTGATCCCCGGCCGGGTCAAACTAGGACACGAACTTTTCTAGTTTGTCTCGGGTTTTGGATGTTATCTATGTATTTATTGTATTAAATCTATCGTCGAGTTAGCACCTATAACACAAGTCATTTAGTTGTACTTAGTATAGGGCTAACGAGATCTGTGTAATATGTCCATGAATATTTATTTATTTAAATACATTTAAATTTTCCTATAAGATTTCAGTAAAGAAAATGTGTTTCCAAATTTGATAATTTTGGAATCAATTGTTCTCAATCATAAACTAGGTACAGGATTACGCAATTAGGAACGATATGAGCAATTCTATTTATGGTATTGATTATTTTAATTTTATCTAGTGTAAATCATTAATTATATCTATTGTAATACATTTTTATATATCTGTTACGGTAATTTCTGTGTACAATAAATAATATTCTATCTATCCATCTAACAAACCCTCCGATCACATATCATAATCATACTCAATTTAATACAATCATCAAAGACCATATACTGTCCGAGCGAGAAAACAATCCTGGCTCAAACACAGCCTTAATAATTCCGTTTCTAACTACCCCCATAAATGTCGACAGGTCCCGGGCCGTTGCCGCGCCGCCAGCCCGCCGCCGCCAACGTGGAGGAGCGAGACAAGCGATCGGCCGCGCTGCTCTCGCGCCTGGCGGCCGAGCCCGAGGGTTACGCCGAGTGCTATCCCGGCCTTCGGGAGATGGACGACGCCATCGACGATTCCGATGACGAGGTGGACTATACCAAGATGGACGCTGGCAACAAGAAGGGGCCCATTGGTAAGGATCACTGGTTAAAGGGCGTATTACACTACCCAATTTTTAGGGACCCTAACCCTAACTAAGGGTGGTGTAATAAAAGTTAGGAAATAAGGGTCCCTAACTAGGGCGACCGGACGAGCCCGGCAGCCTTGCTCCCTGACCACCCTTACGATCGAGTAGTGTAATAATGCTTAGGGCAGTTAGGGAACTCAGTCATCGCACGGCTAGCGTGGAGTGCGCATGTGCAAGTAGTGATAGTGAGTGATTCGACTTTGTCTAGCACTTACACTCCCTCTTAAAATTGTGTCTTCTTTTTTTATATACGGAGCTACTAAATTTAATAAGTACTCAAATTCCCCCTCTCCCATTCTTAAATAATTTTTATAGTCCACTGGTTCCAGAGCACTGAGTATTCTCATATTGGAGTGCTTGACCCAGATTCTTCTCCTCTTCTTTTTTTCTTCTATAATATTCATGGATGCAACTATCAAATCCACGGCAACCATTGTTTTTTTAACGGTTTAGATAAAACAGGTGCCATACGTCTCTCCGCGCGCGTTCGAATGCAGACTGTACAGTCTACACAGTGGTCAGTGAGGGAGCCCGTATCAGTGCAGTGTAATAAATCGACGCCCTTGCAAGGGGCCACGCCCCCCTAACTACCGGGTCCTGAATACCGTGTAGTGTAACATCCCTTTATGTTCTATTAGTGTTGTCTGTTAGTGGTTTGTATGTTCTATTAGTTGTTAGTTAATTGATACAGCCCTCTTAACGACATCTTCGTACGACATCTTAGTGAGAAGGCAGTGGCTGAAAACCAGCGTTGTGCGGGCCTGACCAGAAACTTTTATGTTACTTTTATGTGAAATGTATTTTCGTCTTCTACAGGCCGCTGGGACTTCGATACTCAGGAGGAGTACTCCGCTTACATGAGTAGCAAGGAGGCGCTGCCCAAGGCGGCCTTCCAGTACGGCGTGAAGACGCAAGACGGTCGCAAGACGCGCAAGACCAAGGACAAGAGCGAGAAGGCCGAGTTGGATCGCGAGTGGCAGCAGGTGAGTCAGAGATAGAGATATCTAACCGCGAGTGGCAGTGAGTCAGATACAACCGTGCAGCTAGTGCGACAGAGATAGAGATACATAACTGCGAGTGGGTGCAGGTGAGCAAATATATACACCACCGCAGCTTGTAGCAGGTGACACAAATATACACAACTGCGAGTGGCAGCAGTCAGGCACAAATTAAAATCGGATTGTAAGAATAACGTAACATAACCAGCCTCTCGGCCTGTTTCCCACAGTGGTAATCAGAGACCAGGTATTGCCACGTGCCACGATCCTTACACCACATTCGCTTCATCAACGTTCATTAGTCGTATTGTATTCATTCTTTAGTATAACAATAATAATAAGAAATTGCGTTGAGAATGTCTGGTGAACAAGAAAAAGACATGTCTCGGATACATAGAATATAGATAGGCGTGTAATTGCGTTATTATGTTTGCACATCGAAAGCCATAGCAGGCAAAGCTGTATCGTGACTTTCGATTTCAATCTTGTGCGTATGTTGATAAAATTTAGATGTGCTGAAGCAGAGATAATTTGAGATAAAATAAAGGTTAATTTATCACAAGCCAAATCTAACCACTGTCAGCTGCGCCTGACCCGCGTTTTCTCTCTCTAACTGAAGGCCCGCACCCTGCTGTGGGACGAACATATAAGATTGCACCTGATTTTCATTGATCTAATATCCAGACCCGGAAAATCCCTTCTTTCCCTGCTTGGCTCAATAATTTATGGTTTGGCCAAACATCTGGAAAAGCCTGGAAACTTGACCTTGATATTAATCCTGGACTGTATAGAATAACGATTTTCCTCTTCCAATTATTAATTTGTAAACAGTTTCTACTGCTGTTTGTATTATCATCATCATCCCACTGCTGCCCACTGCTGGGTATAGGCCTTTTCCCCAAATGCCATCTCTCACGGTCCCCTGCCTGTTTGTATCGATATCAACCTTTGTATATCCCCACTGCTGGGTCACGGGACTCTTTCTGCATGGCAGGAATTTTAGGCCATACTCCAACACGGGGGCTAAGCCCGGGTTGGTGGAGTATTGTAAGACAGCTGCGGGCCTTAGTGTCAGAAGTTATCAAGCTGCCCATAAGGCCTCTGACATGACTTAATGACTGCCATTACATGACATTTGGCAACAAACGGCATAGTGTGCCTTGCGAAGAAAGGATGAAATTAGTCTCAAAGTGTCTGTTTGTATCAGTAATAGATTATAGAAGTATTTTTTTCTGTTTCAGATTCAAAACATCATATCGAAACGCAAAGTGCCCAACCACTCGGATGAGCCAAACTACAAGACGCCAAAGTACTAACACTAGACTAAACCGTTAGTACCTCTTTGTCTAGACATTATTACACTCGTGTTCTGTATTGTCTACCCCACAGTTACTCTAATCTAGGTTAAAGATTTACCCCCGTTACTCCGCCCGGGTGGTGTAAATGAAATAACGTTATTGATCTCAGCCTATGTCTAATAAAGACACGCTGATTCGTCGTGTTCAATCGTGATTTAAAGTAAGACAGAAAATATAGTTATATAAGTGTACTTACTATAAGTGTACATAAATATATTTTCTGTCTTCACAGTGTACACAATACAATATGTCTGCACCGCCTACCCGTCTCACTTTTTCTTCAGCAACTCTCCATCGCCGGTTGTCTGGAAGAAATTGCTATAAACAATACTGTAGATTTATACTTTGTTTTTTCCTGGTGTAGAATAGAGAATATTCTTACCCTCTCTTAAGTTTATCTCTTATATTTCCGGTGACGCCACAGCTAACAGGCACGCACCCAACATCTAAGGCCTCTTGTTAACTTACCAATTATCGAGCGAGCCTGAGAATTATATTTAAAAAAGAGTCGTGTATCGTGAGATTCGTATTAAAACCGTCCCGAATAAGCACCGGACTGGGATCAGATTCTTAGCAAAACGCTAATGACAAGCCCAGACATTATTACAGATTGCCCTTAGACCATGGCCTACAGGATAACTTGACTATGAAGGCTTTAGAGCTGCAATCTATAATTCATTTTGAGCAATGAATAATTTCTTGACATGCCTTCAGTGCCAGGTGGCCATCAAAGAGCGCTCTCGGTGGTAGGGCACCAGAATTCTTCTTATGTAATGTGGATGTTCAAGAAGCGACGTTGTTACTAGGAATCGCTTGTACATTTTCATACATTTGCTATGATGTTGCTTCAACTAATGAGTGGAACGAGTCCCTAAATTGTGGTAGGAATTAACTTGCTGCTGAAGCACTCGTGTCATGCGGTTAGCGCGAAAGTTGGTCAGAGTGGAGTTGTTTTTTCCCGCTGCCTTTTTCTTCGCTACACTACGGCCCGAAGGCAGCGGCTTATATTTTGAATGTTTATCCTTTACGTTGAAATAAATTGATTTCATTTCAGTTAGCGATAGAGAAGGTTCTGGTTTCTGTAATTCTGAACCGATAATAAATTAATTTCATTTTAATTTTCTTAAACAATAGATAAATAAAAAGCTCAAAGTTACAATAGAGATAATTAATGCTCTTCAATTCAATTCAATCATTTATTGCCTTAAATTACAGCAACTTAACTTGTACACGGATAACGATCGCCTGTAGAAGAAAAAACAATAAAATTAGAGTACACGGATTGTATGACATTTGAGAATGTGTTAAGAATTCGCTTATGGTTAGTATTTTTCCTGCCTCTCTCAAATTCATCGTACAGCGTACGGAGCTTAGTTTTAAGGGTGTGTACATAATGATGTTTTGCTTTTTGTAAGCCGTCTCTTTTCGTGTTTAATTGCGTGTTTAAATACATAAATTAAGGTGTAATGTAAATAACTTATGTAAATAAATACATACCAATATAAACCTAAGGTGTGTTTAATTCAAAACAGGACTAGGCTCATAGCATTTTGGCACAAGTTCCTCTACTCTGTTAAGTCATCCGACTTTATAATGTGAAAGTTTGTGGATGCTGAACGGAGTGACATGAAACTTGACATACAGATACGAAAAACTGAATTGAGACATAGGGTACTTGATATCCCGGTAATGCGTTCCGGTGGGATAATATTTTTTCGTTACCATAACCTTTTTTGAAGCGCTCATGGCCTAGTCGAACCGAGTGATTGGAATCAATCACTTGAGTTTAGCAACAACAGGCGCGGTTAGGTGCAGGATGGGTGACCGTCCTGTGACTACCGCTAGTGGCATTATTCCTAGCGCTTCCGTGCTTCTCAAGGCACGTTAAGCCGTTGGTGCCGGCTGTCATGTAATGGCAGTCGTTAAGCCATGTCAGGGGCCTCACAGGCGGCTTGATAACTTCTGATTGTAAGACCCGCTACTGTCTTACAACCCTCCACCAACCCGGACTTGGCCCCCGTGGTGGAGTATGGCCTAACCTTCCTGCGATGCAGGAAGAGATCCGTCCCCCAATAGTGGGGACATGCAAGGGTGGATATCGAACCTTTTTTGAAGCCAAACTCTAATATTGCGTTTCCATGATAAAAAGAATCGTATAAACGACTTTTGTGGAGGTACCAAGTTCGCCGGAACAGCTAGTAAAACATAAAGGTCAGGCTGCCGTCGTTTGTACAAATATCTTTGGTCGTGTTGCAATTTTTTGTGTCGTTGTGTGACTATCGACGCAGTCTTCGACTCTATTTGAACAAAAAGACTAACGGATATGAATTTAACCCTGTGTCGTGGTTAGAGAGATCTCTCCTGCATCACGACGCCGCGATAAACATTTTTATCTTAAAAAACCTATCTTGTTGCGTGCTTTTATTGTTTGACTCAATTTTAATAATCTGTGCTATCATGCTTGAATGACTGGTTTGTAACTTCGCGTCTTGTTGTCTAATAGTGCCATTTTTCTTTATTTCACTACTAGCTGGTGCCCTCGGCTTCGTCTGCGCAGGATTAGTATTTCGAGTACCTTATATTAGTGGCGTAGAAAAGTTTTGGCAGCTCTGTTTTGGCAGCGCACGCCAAAATAGCTCGCAGATGGTAGATTTTTTCCTACTTATTTGCCACTTATCGTCATATTTTGGACAATTCACACAATATCATTATAAATTGTAGCCTGTGTTATTATGATGCATAAGCTATATTATTGTAAAGTTTTATTAAAATCCATTCAGTAGTTTTTACGTGATAGAGTAACAAACATCCATCCATCCATACTTGCAAACTTTCCCTTTTATAATATTAGTAGGATGTGTTTCATTGCATTCATCCTTTCACTACGAATTAAAAATCGCACCAGGGTGTTTGCTCGTCCTTAGTCATTAATATCATTAATTCGAGAAAAATTAAAGAGTATTAGTGCTTTCCGTATTTTTTTACGATATCTATCAAATTAGGGAATAGCACCTGAAAAGAAATACCCGTAAAATAAGATGGCGCTGCGTTGTTGTAGTGCAATTAAAACGTACAGACCTATGTCGTTTTGTGGTCAATGGAGGTAGGTCAACAAAGGGCTTGCCAAAAATACTTTTTGACCAGTCCAATATAACTGGACTCGACCGAAATTATTACATTCCTTAAAAGGTTCTCTTTGAAGCCAGTTAAAAGTGGACTTTAAATAACAGTTTATAAGACACATTATTGCTCAAAGATCCTCGAACGCTTTATTAATTTTACCTTTGAAAGAATATGAGTCTTATCTCAGATGTGTAAGGCCTAAATTAGATTGTATTCGTTAAAGATTGCCGTGTCTTGACTTGAAGCAAGAAGGGAAGGTATAATTAAAGGCTACGTGAGCCGTAATGAACGATAGGAAATAAATAAAAAATCAAAGGTCACTTCGGTGATTTGTTGTTAATATTGTGGCCTCTTCGATTCTGCACAGTGCGTTTAATTTTTAATGTCCCGACAACCGTTGTACAGTCGGATACACGTCTACTTGTGCACGCTACTGCAAACATGTAAAGGTGGGCAAGCGAATGCCGACTGTACCATGTTATCACATTGTTTCAAACTTCTATCTCCTTCGTCTATTCTCAGTACTTTACAGTGATCTCTATGATTTAATATATTGAAATCACTTTAACAACACGTCAACACGAGGTTAGATTTTTTCCAGGCGCGAAGAAAGATTTCCGGTCTTTATGTTAAAAACAAGATTCCTTTGAAGCTCTGCTTTGAGTAGATTTATTTAATGTGTGATATGATAAGTGATAACATCTTTTCCTCGTCAAATCTCTATCACATACCATTTTAGTAAGAGTTTTTGGAGTGACCGAGAGCCCCAGGTTCGATCCCCAGTGCGGGCATGTACCAATGACTTTGTTTAATTTCGAAGATATGTACATTTGCGAATTTGTAGTATATATTCCACAATACCACACGCTAACGTTAAAGGAAAACATCGTGAGGAAAGCCGCGGCTTGGTTGGCTCCGCACGTATTGACTAGTCTTTCCTGTGGACTAGGCCGACTAAGCTGTCAGGATGGTATAGGTGCTGGGCAAGCCTACACCATCTATAAAACTATGTCCCAGGCACTACAGCATACGAGTCATCCCTTGACCCACCTAGTGTGAGTGATGTGATGATGCCACTGGACGCTGTATAAATGATCTCATTACGTAGATCCTAGAGGCCAATATTATATATTTTGGAGTGTTATAAGGATTATATTATTTTTAATGCACTAACCCGTGCTAAGGACAATTTTTAAAATCCTATTTAGAGGCTAAAAAATCCACCCATGGCGGGATTCGAACCACGGATAGCCAGAGGTCGCGGGTTCGAATCCCAGCATGGGTGGAATTTTTAGCCTCTAAATAGGTTTATAGGGATTATGTTTATATAAATTAGGCCGTTAGTAACTTTTAGAGCGGTGGTAGCGGGGCGGAGCCGGAGCACCGGCTTCCCAATAGGGAGGTCTGGGTTCGAATCCCGGCATGGTCTAATGACTTTGTTTTCTAAGTTACCTACGTATATTTGTGAAATTAGAATAGCGATACCACTCGAGAACCGTGAAGCAAAATATCGCGAGGAAACCTGAGCATCTGAGGTGTACAACTACCTCAGCGCTTGAAATTGGCAATGAAACGACACGCGTAGTAATTCAAACCACACTCTCTCTTTCTAAGAGAAGGGCTGTGCTCTATAGGCTACATAAAAAAAGAAATAAAATATATAGGCAAGAGCACGATCGTGCTCTTGCCTATATATTTTATTTCTTTTTCGTCGTTCCCCGATCGTGCTCTTCTACTATGAAGGGAAAATTTCCGCCAGGCAGATCGTATGCCTGGGGACGGCTGGTACAACTATGGTGAGTCGGACGTTATATTTATGGTATGTCATTGAAACACTCTGATTGCGCGATGCAGGAATGTTGGAGATTGTAGTGCGCGCGCAGAGTTGACATGTGCTCGCCACATCACTCCCCTTTAAGACCGTAGCTACGCATAGCTAGTTTTGATAGGAATCGATTTCTGTGCTCTAAGCCTGCAAGTACCATGTGACGTTGAGCCAATGAGTCGACTAGCGGTTGAGGTTGTTCGGCGGCTAACAGTCACTTCACCGGCGACAGTACCATGGAGACCGCGCATGTGGTAGGAACAGGTAAACGCTGCTGTACCACCGGCAACGTGTGCTGTTGCTGTGTGGCTGCCGTGCCGAGGGGTTGCGGGAAGATCACCATCAGTCCCAGTAGTCGGTGCGTTGACTGTAGTGGAACTGATGAAGTGAGAGGGAAGATTGCTGGCCTTGCTTTGAGACCAATGCATATGGAGTGTTGCGAGAGCGAAAGAAGGTCGACAATGTTCTGTCAGGGGTCACCACTATAGGGAAGAGCGGGTGATTGATCGTGCTCTTAAAGGGAAATTTCCCGCCAGGCAGATCGTATGTCTGGGGACGGCCGGTCCAACTGTTGCTAGTCCGACGTTATATTTATCATATGCCATTGAAACACTGATTGCGCGATGCAGGTATGTTGGAGTTTGCAGAGTTGACATGTGCTCGCAACAAATACGATTTTTAGACAACTCAACATGTTCTAAACCGTTGCATTTCAGTAGCAAAGGTGTTCGTATTGTAACGGAGTTGCGTACAAGCGTGTAAAGGTTTCTGTGCTGTGTGCTATACGATCCGTATTGATGTGAACCCAACTGTTGAATTTTCACATGTTTTCCGGTAATTACCTACCTTCGGCAGATAAATGGGAAGAGTAAAAAAAATAAGCTCACGCCTTCAGCCCATTGTTTCGCCCTACCTGCCTGGCTATTAGTTGCAAAAGTAACTGTACTTGCATAAATTATATTCAAGGCCCACTCAGAATCTTTCAATCAGAAACGTGCCGTGCACCATGGCGATCATGGCATGGTTTGATTGTAAATATTGATGGTTTATATTGGAAATATTGGATAGTTGGAAGCGCTCGTGGCCTAGTGCAACTGAGTGATTGGAATCAATCACTTGAGTTAAGCAACAAAAGGCGTGACCGTCCCGTGACTACCGCTAGTGGCAATTTTTCTGAGCGCTTCCGTGCTTCGCAAGGCACGCTAAGCCCTTGGTGCTGGCTGTCGTGTAATGGCAGTCGCTAAGCCATGTCAGACGCCTTATGGGCGGCTTGATAACTTCTGACAGTAAGGCCCGCTACTGTCTTACAATCCTCCACCAGCCCGGACTTGGCCCCCGTGGTGGAGCATGGCCTAACCTTCCTGCGATGCAGGACGAGACCCGTGCCCCAGCAGTGGCGACATACAAGGGTTGATATCGATTGATGGTTCTTGGTCATTGACAGGTATCGTCACAACAGAGCAATGGACCAACAGAACAACAATGACCGGCCCTTTTATTACGTAACTGTCCACTCCAGTAACCTATTTGACGAATCCAAAGAGTCAAAAATTGTATGTAAAGGAAGAAGAAGAAAGAAGAAGATATTGTGGCGTGTGTATTGTGTGGAGAAGAAGAAAATACATTTATTATGTGTTTTATTCTTCTCCACGTACCTATTTGACAATTGAGACTTTCGGAGTAGGTTAAATCCAAGTATATTTTAAGGATTATTGTTGTTGCTGTCATTTTTACAGACCAACCCTGCGCACTTCGACTTATTTTCAGACCTTTTTCTCGAAGGCTTTCCTCGAAATTCTGACGTCACACTGACAATAAAATTTCAGAATCGAGGTCATTCTCAATAAAGTAGCACGGAGGAAACAGTTCAGGTGAAAACGTCGACTGTGTCGCGTTCATTGGATAAAACGCTCTTAGTAAAATCGAACCAAACAGGGGAAGACTTACGTAGTAGCACTACCTAGGCAGCCTATAGGTAGCTACTGCTGTCTTCACACATTGAGGGAATAGTATTTCAATGTGTTTTGATATTTCATATCCGTTTAATGTAATCAAGATTTTTCAGAGTTTTCGAACTTTCGCCTTTCTGTTTGTTTCGTTTATACCTATTTCGTTTAGGTATTCCTGTCGGCTGACCTACTGTAGTAGGCAACTTTCGAAGCGAATGATTCATCATTTAATAATCGAATTAAGTGATAATTAACTACAATTAAATGCCGCAATAGCGGCTGGAAACATCATGTCAGGTGATTAAATGGGGAAGTGGTAAAAACGAGTTATACACGATAGCGTATGGGTAATAGGCGTTTATCGATTGAAAATGCTGCTTATGTTTTTTGTACAATATAATGAACACCTTCGGTCGTCTTGAGTTTGATCATAGCCTGCATGATGCTAATACTGCTTAGGCTTAGTGTGAGATGAGATTTTATCAACTCTGCACGACATTGCTATAAGTACAAACTACTAGATATAATTTTTCTTGAACGTTTCTACAATAGGTAGATAATTATACAAATATGTATACACAAATAAGAAGCCACCGAGAGAGAAAACGTTTTCCAATCAGCGGCTAATCACGTCGTATTGACCTTCAAATTTCACTGCAGTCCCCACATTCCACCGCGTAGGCCGATGACGTCGGCCGAAGAGAAATGCGGCCGAATTCGCGACGAAGGCGAACCATTGACACAATGCCGGTTCATCGCCGCTGGGTCCGTCTACCTACTTGTAGCTATTGTACAGGCAGCGTCTTCACAGGTGCGTAAGCGCAGGAATAGGATCCCTGCCCCCCCGCCTCCGCAGCCCCGGACAGACAACAAGTCGGCCATCTTGAATTCCGCTCACCGCCAGACCCCGCGCCCGACTCGCGGCCTCCGCACGTCTGTCCGCGCTCCGCACGTGCCCTTAGTGTTTTGAGTGATCAGTGTGATGGTGTGACAGTGCCGTGCCAGCATGGAGTCCACGCCCATCTGCCGGTGCCGCGTGCTGTACCTCGGCAGCGCGGTCCCGCAGCAGAGCAAGGACGGCTTGCAAGGCATCCAGGAGCCGCTCCGCGAACTCTATCCGGAAAAGGGAGCGACCACCGGCGGCATAGACTCGTGGCTATCCGTTTGGTCGAACGGAATCTTGTTGGAGAATGTTGACGAGAGTGGCTCGCGGGTCGCGAGGTTTTTCCCGATATCGAGTCTGCATTACTGCGCAGCGGTCCGGAGGGTGACCGTGGAGGGTGCTCCGCGCTTCCTTCCCCTAGATTCGCCATTCGCGCGGGCGCCCGCGCCTCGTCGCCCGCCCTTGTTCGCGGCTGTTCTGCGCCGCACCCAGGGGATAAAAGTGTTGGAGTGTCACGCGTTCATCTGCCGGCGCGAGGCCGCCGCCAACGCACTTGTTCGCTGCTGCTTCCACGCGTACGCTGACAGTTCGTATGCTAAACGGCTGGAGTCGGAGCGGACGCCGTCTCAGCTGCCTCCGGACGAGGAGGAGCTGGAAGTATACGATGGTGACGAGAACCACAAGGTGTGGGTGGGGGAGGTGGAGCGCGATGACGCTAGTGACGACATACCGCACCCTGCTAGGGCGCCGCGCCCGCGACAGATCGCTCGGCCAGCGTCTGTGCCTCCGCCACCGCCGCCTCCCGAAGAACCCAAGAAAAAGTCCACTACAAAGAAAACTAAAAAAAAGTCGGCCGCCTCGGCGGATGAGCTTTACGCGACGATGCCGGGCCCCCCGGTCCACGCTCACATGAACGGTCGGTCTCTGGGCCGCGCCCCGCCTGCCTGGGCCGGCGGTGGCCCACCGATGATGCTAGTCGCCCATCCTGCTGCTACTCTGCCACACGCCCGCGCCGCCACCATGGCTCACCGAGGGCGAGTCCCTCCCGCTTTACAACCGGGCCCTTTTCCCGGGATCCCGCCCGGCCGGGTACCGGGCCGCTTGCAATACGCTACTGTTGACCCAAGGCGCTCGAAGCCTCAGACTCCATCCATGAAAGCGGCGCAGAGCATGAATGGCTTAGAGGCAGTGGATGACGCCGGGGGCATCTACAGAAAGAAAGGCCACTTGAACGAGAGAGCTTTTTCATACAGCATCAGGCAGGAACATCGGAGTCGCTCTCACGGATCCCTCGCTAACCTGAAGTTCGCGGCTCCGCCTGAGGTAAGAATAACTACCATAATTTGCATTCTATTATCTTTACAGGTACTGTCGACAGAACGCCAGCCACAGCTTATTTATTTACGAAATGGGCGTCTTTGCCACGAAAACGTCGATCAGCTGCTTACTAATTACGCTTTTTAGGGTTCCGTACCTCAAAAGGAAAAAACGGAACCCTTATAGGATCACTTTGTTGTCCGTCTGTCCGTCCGTCCGTCTGTCAAGACCCTTTTTCTCAGGAACGCGTGGAGGTATGAAGCTGAAATTTATATCAATTACTCAGGTCTACTGTCCCTTGAAGCTGTGAAAAAATCAAACTTCTAAGCCAACGCAATCAAAAGATACAGCCGTTTATGCCGCAAATTTTCGACACTTGCAAGGAAATCAAAACCTACAGGGTGCTTCCCGTGAACTCAGAATCTTGAAATTTGGTACGAAGCAACGTCTTATAGCATAGATAAAGGAAAAATTACGAAAACCATAAATTTTTAGTTACATCACATAATATATTTTTTTTTATAATTTTAAACTTACTACCCATTTCCTCATAAACGCGTAGAGGTATTAAATTGAAATTCATACCAAATACTCAGGTCTATAATACAGGTTTGTACGGAACCCTCGGTGCGCGAGTCTGACTCGCACTTGGCCGGTTTTTTAGTAACATGACACGCAATTATTGCCATGAAATGAAACTAGATGTCGGCGCATTTTATGAAACTATACCTTCATGCATTTGTTGGATAGCGGTTTAGCAGAGACGTAAAAGATTTACGTCTATGTTTATGAAAAGTCAGCTACTTCTGGTCAAAGTATCAAAGAAAATAGATAGATAAAATGTTATTTATTGTACACAGAAATTATATAAAATATAGTACCATTGGCGGCGTTATTATTACTGACAGCTATTTTTTCCTGGTAACCATGGGCAAAATAAGCTCTCAAGCAAGAACAACGATCACAGGTCAGCCTGCCAGATTTGCGTAGACGCAGACTCCTCGGCCTATATTCCGAACACGCCCGGGGCTAAGTGTTTCGTGCATATCGCTGCTCTTGCAAAAGTACAATTGGTGGTAGCGTGCGGGCAGTAATTTGCCATTCACGGTGCAACGTAGCCTCTAGCTGCGGTGCCAGGTAATATCTTTAGTTGGCAACATCCGTGTTTCTTTCTCTTACGACTCAGATTATGGCCAGAGTGGCAAGAGACTTAAAAAAGTATACATAAAAAGAAATTATATTCTTTATTGTACCTACACAGAAATTATGTTTTTCTGTTAAAGGAGATATTTGAAAAAACAAAATTTAAAAGAACGCGCAATGATAAGTTTCATTACGAATTGAGATGGGCTTGTATTGTACCTTTGGTACAATTCTTTGGAAATTGTACCAAATTACTAGTTCTAACCAAATAGTTAAATTCCGTGTTATGATAAGGTTATAATCTTCAACTTTTACTTCGGGTACAACTCCAAAATCATAAAAAGTATCACCGAAGTATTTCAAACGAAGATACCAACAACTTATGGAGTAGCTCATATTTCTTTCATTATTTACACAGGATTTATTGTTGTTAAGTTATCATGTGATATATTTAGAGAACGCGCAACGATAAGATAGATAGATAGTTAAAATATTCTTTATTGTACACAGAAATAAGTTTCATTATGAATTGAGATGGGCTTGTCCCTTTGGTACAATTCTTTGGGAATTATACCAAATTACTAGTTCTAACCAAATAGTTAAATTCCGTGTTATAATATGGTTATAATCTTCAACTTTTACTACGGGTACAACTCCAAAATCATTAAAAGTAGGTATCACCTATTTCAAACGTTGATACCAAAAACTTATGAAGTAGCTCAAATTTATTTCATTATTTATACAGGATTTATTTTTTATATTATGTGTAATTTGCAAACCCAGTATGTAGATATACATAAGTTCCCTTCCTTTGGCGTCACTGTATCAGCATACAATCGAAAAGGTATGCCCCACGACGTGACAAAAAAGGAGGCTGACTATCGTTTATGATAATTATCACATCTCTGAGAGTCGTTGCCTCACGGTGAGCCTCTGTATAACCTTCGAATGCCATGAAAGGTTTCGCGCGACTTGTGACGAAAGGCTTAGCGTATTATCTAGGGCCAACTAGCATAGTATACGCAGTCTGTATACAGGGTGGAATTGTTTTGTCTAATTTGCAGGGAAAATTAGCATGTTTTTGTTAAAAATATTTTTACCTTATTTTTCCCGAGTGAGGCAAGTCTATTTTTTAACCGACTTCAAAAAAGAGTAGGTTTGATAACCTCTTGCTTATTTGAAATACGTATATATGTCGTTATTGGAGAAGTATATCTTCGAGTCAATGCCAAGTTCCAGACCAGCACATACATTTTGGGCACCGACTCTAAAATACTCTCTTCTCCAATAACTCCATGTATACGTATCTCCAAAATATTTTTGGCCAATAACTACATAATTATTTCGAATTTAGAAGTCATATTCGCTTATATTATTTCTGCGTTTAAGTGCCTTAATGTACTGAAGTCGGTTTTTAAAAAAAAATCAAAGATTGTGACTTCCTTGGACTGAATGTGGTTTTGCTTATGTTAAAAAGTAAAGGAATATTTTATCGAAGTATATTTTTGTTTTATATATTTTTTAGTATTAAGAGTACTCTTCCTTCAGGTGAAGAAAAAAAACCACTCTCTTTATTTGTCCCCCTGCTGAGAACAGGTTTTCTCACACAGAGATACTCAAAACTGTTTTAATACGGATTTCACTCGTTTATTACATTTTTACTATTTTCCGACGTTTCGACGTCATCCGAGACCACGGCACCTATAGATAGTACTAGACATAATTAAAACTGTTTTAATACGGATTTCACTCGTTTATTACATTTTTACAATTTTCCGACGTTTCGGCATTTTTACATGCCGAAACGTCGGAAAATTGTAAAAATGTAATAAACGAGTGAAATCCGTATTAAAACAGTTTTAATTATGTCTAGTACTCGTGTTAACCTTAGAAAATACTTTACAGAGATACTCGTAAGCCTGCCCACTGTGGGGCGGCGATTTCGAGTTTCGTGATGTGTACACTTCTCAGACGCTCAGGTTTCCTCACTATGCACATACCAAATACTCCATTCTCTACTGATTCTAATGGCTTGGCGAGTTTGCTTTGGACAAAAGAAGTCACTCTTGTATTTGCCCTGCGCGGTCACCTGTGAGACGCCTGACTCATAGGTTCTTGTAACAAAGTATACAAGAATTTATATGATTTTTATTTCTATATTCTGTTTGTCACTAGTAGTATATAAAATGCCCTAAAGGACAACTAAACTAGGAGTAGAGTGATAAAAAAAAATACCAAAAATTACCAAATTATCGAAGACTTTTTTTGAAACTTTTTTTCCTTGTAGGTAATTAGGAGGGGACTATCCCGATATTCGACGACGACATCATTGAGTCGGCGGAAGGTCCGGACTGTGAGAGATGGCACCCCCAGATGCCTATCTAGGGCCTGTCTATACCCAGCAGTGGGCAGCGGTGGGCCAATATAGTGTTTATTAAAAACTAGCTAAGCATAAAAAAACTAAGTGATTTTGATATTTGATATTTGTTAATTTGGTCTCTGATTTGCTACACCTATGCGGGTTACAAGTGTAAGACTGTAAGAGTGAATTTGTCAGTATATTGGAAAGATAAAATATGTAGGCACTTATTTTGCAATTATCTGCCGGATCACAAAAGATTAGCAGTTTTGTACAAAAGTTGATTCAACTAAACCACTCTTAAGACTCTTCTTAAGAGTTATATTAAAAGTTATAGCCGGTGTATAAGAGGAATTATAAGTGTTTTGGGTTTGAACTTCTGTTCAATTGCATACCGATGATTTAATTTCAATGGAAGGTTACCTAATTATAGAGGTAATTAATAACTAATGAGAATCTTCAAGCCGTAATTAAAAACAACAATTTTGCTAGCAGTTCGCCGGTTTGATGTTTGGTAATTAATAATTTCGGTATTTATAGTCGTAGGCAATAACTAAAACGTACAATCAGCAGCATTTCGACCTATAACTGACTACCAGATTCCAACTAAAAAGTTGCAAAATATGATAACAACGACTGTCTGATCAAACCTAAGTCTGAGGTCATCAAAACCTCAGCGTTTGAAATTGCTAATTCGTGGTGGGCACACGTGGTAGCGTGGAAGCGCTCGTGGTCTAGTCAAACCGAGTGATTGGAATCAATCACTTGAGTTACGCAACAACAGGCGCGGTCAGGTGCTGGATGGGTGACCGTCCCGTGACTACCGCTAGTGGCATTTTTCCGAGCGCTTCCGTGCTTCACAAGGCACGTTAAGCCGTTGGTGCCGGCTGTTACATAGGCTGCTACTTATGTATGCGGAATCTGGGATTCCAATAATTTTAAACGCAATGTCTGACCTCCATGGTCAAATTCGTTCTTTTTTTAAATACTGGCCGTTAATATTTTTCTCTAATATACGTTAGTGTTTTGTTTTTGTTGGGTTTAAAATGTCATATCGCTGAAAAAATGGAACTCACTCGTGAAAATATTCGTGCTATGATTTTTTACGATTTTCGACGTGGTTTAACGCAACAACAGTGCGTAGATCAATTAACTTCGACTTTTGGTGGTAAAGCTCCATCAAAAACGACTGTGTGTCACTGGTTTAGTGAGTTTAATCGCGGGCGCAGTAAGCTCACGGACGAAGTTAAAGAAGGTCGCCCGAAATCGGTGGTTGTGCCACAAAATATTGAAGCTGTGCGAAAACTAATAATGCAAAACCGCCATGTTACATATTGCGAGATAGAGGCTATTCTGGGCATATGTATGACGAGCATTCATAGGATATTACATGAACATTTGTCTGTAAAAAAAATTTGTTCGCGTTGGATCCCGCAAAACTTAACTCATGATCAAAAAGATGCTCGCGTCGAATGGTGCAAGAAAACCTTAAAAAAATTTAACGGAGGCGACTCAAAATCTGTTTATAATATCTACACAGGTGACGAATCCTGGATCTACGCGTACGATCCGGAAACTAAACAACAATCAACAGTTTGGGTGTTTCAAAATGAGCCGAACCCTACGAAAGTGGCTCGTGCAAAAAGCACTGTAAAGCAAATGGTGGCCTGCTTTTTTGGTATTAATGGCCATGTGGCTACAATACCACTGGGGAATCGCAGAACGGTTAATTCGGAGTGGTTCACGACCATTTCTTTGCCGGAAGTATTTGAAGAAATACGCCAAAACAACCAGCGACGCAGAATCATACTTCACCATGACAATGCCAGCTGTCATACATCTCAGGAAACAACTACATTTTTGGATGGTCAAAAAATAGAATTGATGGGTCATCCACCGTACAGCCCTGATTTGGCTCTCAATGATTTCTATTTATTCCCAAACGTAAAGAATAAATTACGTGGTCAACGATTTTCGACCCGTGGAGATGCCGTAGATGCGTTCAAACAGCACGTTTTGGAGATACCTCAATCAGAGTGGAAAAAGTGTTTTACAAATTGGTTTCATCGAATGCAAAAGTGCATCGATTATAGTGGAGAATACTTTGAAAAACAATAAAAGCATATTTAGCCATATACATTTATTTATTTTTTCTATTCCGCGTACATAAGTAGCAGCCCTCGTATGTAATGGCAGTCGTTAAGCCATCTCAGAGGCGTCATGGGCAGCTTGATAACTTCTGACAGTAAGGCGCGCCACTGCCTTACAATTCTCCACCAACCCGGACAAAACCCTGAACACTCCTACTCCTCCCGGGATACAGGTGTGGGTTTATGTATGTACGTGTCAAGTGTATCTCCACTCCACCTATTTTATTTCTTTACAAACATGCATTGCATATGAAATTTCGTAAAACTAAAATACACATAGCGAATAAACTATATTTAAATGTTAAAAAATAAGCTTATAGTATTTAACAATTTCATGCACCAAAAATTTTAAATTCATTGATTTGTTATAACTCTTAAGAATTGGCTGGTTATGGTGGCTCTCCATGTTTTGTACAGACATAATATTCGCTTGTCTACGATCAGAGAGAAAGAGGAACTCGTATTGGTGATGTTATGAATGATCTGAATGAGGCTGTTGATATTAGTTACATACACGTGATGTACGCTTGGGAGTATTGCCACTACCATACCGGTAAATTTACATTCCAAGTAGGTATGCTCGCGAATTTTTAAACACATTGGAAATATTGCCTAAAGTTGCAAGCAGTCTTTTGATATTTATATTTTATTTCGAAAATATGTGCTGTCCCGGACTATAAGTGTAAATAAAACTCAGCAGCAGAACTTGCTTCGGTAGCTGGCCAATCTGTCACTGTAGATAATGAAAAAAGTCACAAGCTAGGATGTGTATAGAAGGTAAGGGCAATTGTATTCAGTGGAAGTAATTTTTACGTTAGTGGGAAGGTGCGCCAGGCATGTTCTCGGCCGGCTCGCGCTGTGCATATATTTAGACGAAGACATTCGAGCACTTTTCGGCCCTCCTCTACCGTTGAAGCCAGTTGATGTCACATGAGTACAAGTTAGCGTTGAGATCACTGTTACGAAATTAAAAGATTATAAAAAAAAATTAGATGGGTGAAGGGACCACTCCGACGCTGTAGTGCCTGGGACATGGTATTATAGATGGTGTAGGCTTGCTCAGCACCTATACCATCCTGACAGCTTAGTCGGCCTAGCCCACAGGAAAGACTAGTCAAAACGTGCGGAGCCAACCAAGCCGCGGGTTTCTATCCATCCATCTAGTGTGAATGAAGATACCACTGGACGCTGTATAAATCATCTCATTAAGTAGATGCAAATAGGCCGATATTATTATTATTAAAAAAAAATTTATGAAATAAATAATTCTTTCATCTGTTGCATTTTAAAAGATGTGGAGGTACAAAAATTGCAATTTTTAGCACTAAAAAAAACAAATTTTAGATAAATTTCAGCTTCTTGGAATTGTTTTAATTTATAGATAATAAAAAAATTGTATTCACGTTTTGCGTTATTTATAAAGTTATATTATATTTTGTCACCACAAAATATAATATAACTTTATAAATAACGCGGTGCTGCGTCGCCTCCTCCGATCACTGCTAATCTGCGGCTGCTATTTCGCAACATCTCCACTGGGTGGTTTCCGAACTGCCGAATATATTTTGACATTTCAAAGTGAAAATGAACTCCGTGAAAGTTTACAGAATGAGAAGGCTAATATGAATGAACTATTATCTAAAAACGCAAGGCAATTTTCCAACTTTAAAAACCAATTTGCCACCGAGTGGGTGCCACAAGGCGGTCGTCACAGGAGAGTTGGCCAAGAAAACGTTGGCGAGACGATCTCGACCGGCACATGCCGGAGTGGTCTGAGGTGGCACAAGACAGAAACATCTGGTCTGAGTTGGGGGAGGCCTTTGCCCAGCAGTGGGACACAAACGAGGCTACGTAAAAAAAAAACCAATATTTCAGCATATTTCCAATTGCGCAAACCAAGACCTGTTAACTAACAATCGATTAACAACTCGGATGCAGTTTATTAGAATTTAATTAGTGGCAGGTTTGCTAAAGTTATTCAGCCTTGCATTCCCCTGACAGTTTCTAAACCGGCGAAATTATCTAAGTACAGTCGAGAGCTGGCCAGACGTTATTTTTTTAATGCCACCTCGCCCGTAACGTAATTGAGTAGAGTATAATGTAAAGGCTAACGTGCTGTACCTCTACATTCTAGCGGTTTTAATGGTTCGTGATGTTTACACATAGTTCTGCATATTCTACAATAACTTTATCAATAGATCCAATCGCGATACGACGCATAGCATGTGGAACAATCTAGGTCATTGCAACAGAACGCCGGAGGGATGCTCCGTCGTCGGCAAAACACCTATAACTACCTACCTCCATACCCGATACGGGTAATATTTCACGAGTGTAAATTGTAGGGACGGTGATGCTGCAATTATTCACGCCCACTTCAGGATGGGCGGGAAGGCGGCAGGTGGACCAGCGCAGTAACGGAGTGGGTAGACCAACTGCCCGATGGTCGGACTATGTGGTCAGAGTGCTTAGTGCGAGTTTGACACATCCAATCGAATAACTTTACTACTGCGTTAATCGAGCATTGAGTAGTGAGTATGAGTAAGTTAACCGTTCGAACTGGCAAAACGCTGTCACAGTACAACTCGCACTCGCGTTTGTTCGTGTTTTGGCTGGTGAACGTGTTCACTTCCCAACGTAAACCATTACAACTCGCACTCAGCTATTTTAATTTCCATACTTGTCGCTAGGTGGCGCTTCCTCGATGCCATAGAAATATGAGTTTACGTGAACGCGATCGAGTAGTTAAAAAACTCGCACTAAGCACTCAGGTCAGCAAGGAGCCCGTGGATGCGAGTGCCGAGAGACCGCGAAGGATGATGGGGAAGGAAAAGGCCTATAGCCAGCGGGGGGGCAGAGGTGGGCTGACGATGAAATGATTATGACTCCAAGATGGGTTGGGTTGCTGCATTTGAATGTATTATGACCAAAAATATGGAGCAAAAAATTCGGAAATGCAGGAGGTTGACAGGGGACTGAGGGAGTAGACGTGAAATTGAAGAGCCATAGGAACGACAGTCTATGATGATACCTATAACCATGACATCTCTTTCTACACATACATACATAACCTCACGCCTGTATCCCAGAGAGGTAGGCAGAGACCAGGGACTGCCACTTGCCGCGATCCTGACAGATCACCTTCGCTTCATCAACGTTCATAAGTCGTTGCATGCACGCACGCCGTTTCCGGGTACTTTTTATCTTCCCCTTTGCTAATACATCCCCTATTTGGTCTCGTTCTTTCGTATCATAATATACAAGCGGACCCGACAGACGTTGTCGTAAATCATATTCATTCAACTCTGTCCAGCCGCTTAGGAGGAGATTAGTGACAGACACACGTACAGTACGGGTGTCGTAAAAGGCGACTAAGGGACACAAACCGGGGGGTGGGCAGCAGCGCCCCCTACAGTACAATTGCACCGAACTGCGATCCCCAACCCGCATGCCCAGCGTGGGGATTATGGGCATTACCCCCTATGATAGCACAACGTGGCGCTCTTTAGGGGAGGGCTATGTCGCGCAGTGGACTAGTATAGCCTGACGACGACGACGACACGTACAGTAGAATTATATATATAAAGAAGATTAACTCGTGTGTACGTTTTTCTTAATAGATTCAGCACCTAAGTATATGTGTTTTTTGATATGACGTTTCACGTAGATGTCTTTAAGTATACCTTACGCATGTTTTAGATACCAATAATTAAGGTAGCATTTAGTTATATCATTGGTGAATGTTAATAATAGCTAGTGTCAATATATATACTTAGTGGGTGACCCTAAATGAATAAAATAAAAAATAAACGGACGGCTCCACTCATGAGTTCGTAGATTAAAAACGCCAAGTTAACCAGAGCGTTTCTGATATTCAGAGTAGTTAAAATACTACACATTTTAGACTTGCTTTTTTTCCAAAATTATGTACCCTATTATTAATTTACCATCCCTTTTTATATAGGAATGGAGGAGGAGTTAAAATAATAAGGTTTTATTGCACCGCTCGGGTACTCGAGAAGAGGTGCACTCGGCATCAACCCTTTGTGTTTCCGCACTGCTGGGGCACGGGCCTCTTCCTGCATCGCAGGAATTTTAGGCCATATTCCACCACGGGGGTCAAGTCCGGGTTGGTGGAGGATTGTAGGACAGGGGCGGGCCTTACTTTCAGAAGTTATCAATCCACCCTTAAGGCCTCTGACATGGCTTAACGACTGCCATTACGTGACAGCCGGCATCAACGGCTTTACGTGCCTTGCGAAGCACGGAAGAGTTACCTATAGTAGAATATGGGATTAAAATCACCTTTGAATACAGGAAAAACATAATATGAACAACATCGTGAGTGAATGCAGCATGAGGTCACTGGTGGATTCGTTAAGTGCAACTGACGTAAGCTTTAAACAAAAACAATAACAAAGGAATAAATTATTGCAAGGTATTACTAGAATAAGTAATGAATGAATAATGTTCGATCCAAGATTACGTCCACAAAAACTGACTACAATTGAAAGACTCAGGCAACGCGTTGATGTCTTTTCTATCATATTTTTTTTATTATTCCCCTAGATTTATTCAGTATATTTTCGATGTTACAAAAGGGAGATTTTTTGTGATGAGAAGTGAGATACTTTCTACAAATTTCGGCGTTATTTTCCTTAAAAAACACGCGAAGAAAGTGTCCAATTGTCTAGAGATTTGCGCATCTCAATCATCAAAGAAATAAATGTCATTGTTGAAGCCGGTTCCGACGAATAGTCACACTGAACTAATTCCTTTAGCACCAAGATCATTTTACTCTACTTCTCCTATGGAATCTCGCAGTAAACCATTATAAACTGATCTTTTAGCTGTGCAGTTGTTGAAGCTCAGCACAGTTCAGTAATTCTTCCATTTTATAGGAAAAACCAGTGTTTCTTGAACTATGTTGATGTTAAATGAAAAACGTGTGTAAAACACTACTTTGATCCACTGGCACATGCCCGTACAACCGCAAGCATTGTTAGCGCAGACAAATTTAACTTTTTCCCTCTTTTATGTTAAATTCGCTTTTATGCCCAGGCTTTAAGAGATGTAAGACTTTAAAGGTTATATTTGTAAGAGCACTCCGGTCTCACGCGAGGTGACCGCATGACGTTCGGTCAATTGCTCGTGGGTTCACACACTATCGTTAGGTTTTTACATTTAAACAGTATTTCTTAGAGCGTAGAGTGGATTTTTCAAGTGTGTAGTTAATATGTTTGGTATAAAAACGAGATTTATTTCATGGTTATTAAAGAAAGTACGGGGTGTTTAGTTGCGAGGGCTCTGGGTTCGAGGGTTCAATTGTTCATTAGATTGTGGTAAGACTGGGAACCTTATTGCGATTCAGTGCTTTTGTTAAAATAGCAGAGTTAATAACGGCTGTAAAAGAGCCGTGAAAAAAGTTGCAAAACTTTTTGTCGTAAAAGGAACTCGCTTTTGACTTTTTCATCTAAATATTGAGATGATTTATACAGCGTTCAGTCTTCACTCGCACTAGGTAGGTGAGAGGATCATTCGGACTCTTCAGCGCCTAGGACGTTATTTTTTTTAGATGAAGTATCCTTGCCCAGCACCTATACGATGCAGATACAGTCTGTTAGGTTTTAGAATATTCCTCGGCTACTATCAGATAGAATCGGGTATATTCATGTACCCAATAGAAATATCGGAACTAATATGCCACTTAATTTCGAAATCGGAACTAACATGACACTTAACTTTTAAATCAGAACAGGAAGTAATATTACACTCGTGTGCTTTCGGCAAAAACCGAAGCCTACTCTAGAGCCCGAGGTATATTCTAAAAACGAGTCAAAACGTGCGGAGCCAACTAAGGCGCGGGTATCTCACAATGCCTTCCTTCACAGTTAGCGTGTGTTATTGTTACTACAAATTACGCTACTACAGATGTACGTAACCTGAAAAAACACAAAGTTAACGATACACGCCCTCAAATCGCCATGGGATTCGAATTGGGTCGAAAAAAGGAAAACTTTCTTTTTAGCACTGCCAAAGTATTAGAGTATATTACTCGAATTTTCGCAGTATTGAAATTGAATAACAAAAACAATTGAAAGTCGATATTCAAATGTTTCACATTTTTAAAAAAAAGAACATCATAGAAACCATTTGAAAAAAGTTTCATTCGAAAACCTCAAACCATGAAGATTCTATGTCAATTCAAAGAACCTATTGCAATAAAACGGCAATTTCATACTTTAACCCCTATTATTAATGACAAGTTTGGAACGAACCATTTATGCCATTTTAAATTAAACATTTAATGAAATAACATTACACATCTCTGACATTGTCTAAGCCTGCCTAAGAGTACGGTAATCGTACTCGTAGTGAACGCTGTCTGAGAAAGAAATAGAGAGTAAAACTTGAAGATCGCCATCTCACGCCATCCCGCGGATTAGAGACGTGAAATTGAACACCAAATTGGAAACAATTTCCCTCTTACTCGAACAAAAAACTGACAGTGCTGTGTTCTAACTACCGCAGTCACTCTCAGCTAATTGGGACTAATTTTATAGTGGCGGTAATTGTTAATAAGTAATTGAAGAAAGTAGTGAACCGTAATCTTTGGGAGTTTCTAGAGACACTTCTCTTCCGCCCTTTTATAGGGGAGCATAGGGCTTTAACCTCAGATTTTCATGTGCAGTTTTCCGTGCTAGCTCCTTATTCAGCTAGTGCCGATCGAAGTGATTGAATCTTAGTTATATATTAAACGGGTGTAGTCGCGATTATTTATTGGGTAAAACGCAATCCGCTATTTGACTCTCTTTTCAAGTAAGTCTTAAAAGGTAAATAACTCTTCCATTAGACCAAAAAATATTTTAGTATATTTTATAAATTTTAACAAAATATAAAAGTTGTTCCACAAAAATGTTAACACCTGCGGCATTAGAATAGAACAGTTTATATAGCGATTTGAAAGTTTTTCTCATAGTAGATTCGAGCTTTTCGTATTTACTTCTAAAGTCTTCCGTTTTCGGTTGTAAATATATTATTATTGGAATTTACATGTATGTATACAAGTTATAGCGTTAAATATACAGTATCATTTTTATTCTCTTTCAATATAATAATGTTACGTGTTGATTTATAGTGGATGTTGTACAAATTTGTCAACAAGAACGACAAAGTCAATCATAAAGCATCGAGTGACCAGAAAATGGGTGACGTGTCGTGACTAGGCGATTTTGTAGATGCGCAATGGAAAAGAAAAACAAACGACGCGAACCCATTATTGCGATTAGGCCAAGGATAATCTTTATGCTCAGACGATGTGACGAAAAGATATTGTCGCTTTGGTATCTCCAAAAGTAATTTACCGTGGTAAGTAAAATGCCTGACAGATAACTTGAACATAAAATCTGCGCAGCGAGGATTAAGGGCGTTTTTTGAGAATTCTTCAATTCAAGCCCTACGATTGAGACCCGAACTACGTCCACGCGAGGTCGAAGTCATTTGGTCAAGTTATTTGTCGGGCATTATACATGAACTGTATTCCTAACCCTGTGTACTGTCTCTTCAAATTTCTCAGAAAAGAGCGTGACAGAACGATACTTAAGTATTTAATTAGTGAAATTTTCAATTCCGCCTTATATCTCTGTTTCTGTTTTCACCTAGTAGGTAGATAATACGAGTACGACCATTTCTTCTGCATATATTCCGTTTAATGTCTTGAACCATAGACAGTTGTCTATGCTTGAACCATGTTTCGTACACTACAACTCGTAGTTTATTGGCTAGTTCGATGTAAACTTACTCGTATTACGAAGCGAGACTTCCTACTTTTTAATCTGTGGGTTAAACGGCTACATCGAATATTCACAGTAAAAAAATATTACTTCATTACCTAGGTTAATTCCGCAGATTAATAATGTGAGGTTACGTCGCTATTTCTGCAGTTACGTACGAAGTGACAATCCACTGCTAGAATTCTTTTGTTTTAGTCGGTATTTTGCCGCTAAAACCAAAGAGTCCGACGTATATGGTAGCCCATATACGTCGGACTGTAGGGCACATGTCTTCTCGCCGAGAGAGAGAGAGAGAGAGATAGAGAAAGAGTATGGGATTAATCACCACACGTGCCCACCCCGGATTGCCATCTTACAACCTACACAACTAGGTACTTATAAATTGTGGTTCGTTCACAATTTATTTACTTTGAGTTATGATATAGGGGCTTGCGTGTAGTTATTTACGTGTAAATATTCTGGTATTCAAAGCTTCGATCAAATAATCGTAAGTAATCCTACGGATACAGCTAGATTTAATCGAACGTTCGTTTATAAATTATTCTCGCTTTCAAACCCGGAGAGTGAATGAACCGTTCAAGATAATCCTCGACTCATTCAAATGCACTTCTGTTTTAGAAAACAGGGTATTCTACTCCGACTTAATAATTAAGTTTACATCTTACACTATTTTTGTGTAGCGGAAAGACAAATGTCGCATAGCCGTGTGAGGTCCAATTCCCGAGGCTTCCGCCGCCGTTTTCTGAAATGAGAATTTAAATAAATGTTTGAGTACTTAGTACTTTCCTCAAAAAAGATACAAACAGATACAATATACCGGCGGTAATGCTTGAGGCATTGGATACGACTATGCGAAATTCTTTCAATATTTTCAATGCGTAGGTATACCTACGGTGCAAAATGTGAACTGAATTAAGTCGGTGAAGACAAGAGGCGATGTGAAGTGAACTGATTATTTCGCACTGTATCTGTGTCCTAGTTTCATTCAGGTTTCATAAAGGAACAAGGTTTCAAGCAGCCTTGATTTCTGCATGATGATGGCGAAGGACAGATAAATGGCTTGCATTCGATATCAACCCTTGTATGCCCTCACTGTTGGGGCACGGGTGTCTTCCTGCGAGAAGTGTAGTACCTATGTGAAGAATTTAGTGATGGGTGAATGTGTGATGGTGGTTAAAAGGAAGACAAGTCCGTGCCATAGAGGCTACAGCTATTATAAAACTTTGAACCTATAATCACGACTTTCCAATATTTAATTGTATGTGTCTTTAACGGTAGTGTCACTAGACAGTACTGTCAAAGCACTTGCAAAGTTTTTGTCTGTGACACTTGTCCATTTCTATCAAAATTTTAAAATGATGCAGTTTCCTCGTGGTTTTCGAAGTTTCTTGGAAGATATGACCTGGTTATCTTGAACTCTTGTTACTCATTGTCTCAAACATCACACGTCGGCGTCAGGTCGCCTCCCTCATGAGTCGGACATACGGACAATGAAGCAGATATTGAGCGTATATTTTACTGGCTATTGTTTTACCTTTGTGTTACGGTAGAACGGTCACATAGCACTAAATGCAGTCGGTTTTACGTTGACCAACTAGGTAGTGTCAGTCTATTGTGTCCGATACGTTAAGCCTATAATTAGGCTTTACTTTTGAACTGATTTTACCGGTGTTAAGGAATAAGAAGGCGTGTAGACTTCTGCAGGAAAATTATTAGGTAATAAAGCTGACTCATTCATTTTCAACGCAATTTCTAATAACCCAAAAAATAACTCAAAATCTTTTATTTTTAACGTAAATTAGACGTCCCACAGGTCTTGTCCCTTATTCGATACTATACGATATCAACCCTTGTATGTCCCTACTGCTGGGGCACGGGTCTCATTCTGCATCACAGGAAGGTAAGGCCGTACTCCACCACGGGGGTCAAGTCCGGGTTGGTGGAGAATTGTAAAACAGTGGCAGGCCTTAATGTCAGAAGTTATCATGCCGCCCATAAGGCCTCTGACTTGGCTTAACGACTGCCTTTAAATGACAGCCGGCAGCAACGGCTTAACGTACCCTGCGAAGCATGGAAGCGCTCGGAAAAATGCCACTAGCGGTAGTCACGGGACGGTCACACATCCTGCACCTGATCGCGCCCGCTGTTGCTTAACTTAAGTGATTGATTTCAATCACTCGGTTCCGCTAGCGCGTCACTTATTCATGTTCCTAATAATTTTTTTTGGAAATTGTGGGAAATCTTAGATTTCCATGCCGCTTACTCTTTTGTTAGCCGTAGTGTCACGAGCTTAATTTTTATTTAATCCGTAATGACACTTAATTGGAAGTGAAAAACAAATAAAAAACAACCATACCTACCAATTACGAGTTGTAAAAAGTACGACTCCGTAGAAAATGAAAGTAGTTACAATTTCTTGGAAAAAGTAGCTTAAATGGCAGATCGAATTTCTTTTGAAAACTTAAGCCTGTCTGTAGAACTGGAGTGGCTTGTTCTGTCTGACTGCTTTTTATTGCAGTTTAGCAGTTACCTATCTGATTGCAAACGGACATTGATAGTTTCTTACTTCTTAGATTTGTGGTAAACAGGTGTTGGAAAATTTTGCACTCAAGTATGCCCTTTACAATCAATGTCGTCTACTGTACACTTAATGGCATGTTGTCTTTACGATGAGTAAGTGTTGGCCCGGAGCTATCCAGCGCCATAAATGAAAAATAATACCTTCTTTTTTCTCAACAACTGAAATTTTTAAAAGTGACTACCAACTACTAATTGACTGTACTGGCCACTTCAGTCTACCCGAGACCACGGCAACTGTAACGCTGCCGAAAGGTCTAGAAATAAGGTAATTACGTTTTACCTAATAAATAATCGCGATTAGACCCGTTTAATATATAACAAAGTATGAGTCGCTAATCATTAAGAAATACTACATTTAAATGAAATTGTAAAATAATTATAACTGCTCAATAAGAGTTCATTTATAAAATCTTAAGCCCCGAACTCTACGAAAGCGCTACAACATTCGATTAGTTTCGTGTAAAAGTCGTGAACGTTCTCTGACGCTTATTATTACACTAGACCATTTTGTCGTCCGCCTAGCAACGGCCTAGCACCCATAGCAGGCGTGGTCAGCCAGCACCGCTACATCGGCGCATAGCCGCGCGTTGACAACTACCGTAGTCTCTTCAAACGGCGCGACGCCCGCTCTGGCGACCCACGGGTTTATTGCGATAGTTTGACAGCTCGTCGTCTAGCCGCGTATGTCGTTGCGCTTTCCCGTTACCCATCGACTCGCTAATTGCTCAAAACTATACGATACACGGCACTTGGCGCGCCTATTGGGCCTGCTGGCCGTGTAACCATATGGTGTGCCACGAGGTTCTGTTTCTGAATTGGTGCGTTGCAAATTGGTGGATTTGGAAAGTGTGTGCTGTGGTAGGTGCATGGAGTGTGCCGTTAACGTTTGCCTGTGAGCTCCCAAAAATGTTTCTGACATATTGAAAGCGAATATCTTGCCTGGCTACGTTCGGTTAGTTATGAATTGATTTTTTTATTTTAAAATTTTATACTTAGGTCTTGATCATGATGATGATGATGATACTTAGGTCTTGTACTTCTTACTCGTAGCATTGAATTAATTCAATGCTCGTAGGTACTTTAACTCCGAGGGTAGCATAGGGCCTCAACCAGAGATTTCCATTTCTAGCCGTGGTTCGCGGCAGCCGTAGTGGTTTCAATTGCCGATTTCTTAAATACTTAAGAAATCGGCATCATTCATACTTAAATACTTAAAAAAAAAATTAGTGCTCTAAAATAATTAGATATAAAAAAACTAATCAGGGAAAACTCATATTTAAATTGTTCTTTTGGTGACCACACATGAGACGCGGCGGCGAACAGATAAGGTGTGAGACACCGAAATAGCCTTTTCATAGAAGCAGCTTAGAATCTTATAATTTCCGGAAGATGTTGAAGGAATGTTTATTATGAAACGAAGCAAAGTCTGTTTTATGGGGCCGGTTTGATTCATACAACACTTTGAAAACTGTCCAAATACTTATTTATCGCGCACAATTTGCATGAGAATCGTTATGGATTCCACGAACGGATTGCTGTGAAGCAACCTTCTACTTGTTAAAACAGGTTTTTTGATTATGAATTTGTACTTAAGGGTATTGTTGATATTTCTTTTTTATCAGTATCTTTTTCTGGTGTGCAATAAAGTGTTCTAAATGTCTCTATTTATCATCTGATACTTAGGAGCTTCCGCGCTTCGCAAGGAACGTTAATCCGTTGGTGCCAGCTGTCATATAATGGCTGTCATATAATAGCTTGACAGTAAGGCCTGCCACTGTCTTACAATCCTCCGCCAACCCGGACTTGGTCCTGGTGGAGTATGGCCTAACCTTCCTGCGATGCACGAAGAAGCCCGTGCCCCAGCAGTGGGGACATACAAGGGTAGATAACGACACTAATGGGCAGAGGAAAATGAGTCTTTAGTGGTGTGACTTAAGTACCCGACCAATCCAATGTTTTCGACATAACTATACAAACGTTCTATTGTCATATTATTTAGTCTGCGACCTATTCTGAGGCCTGCCAAGTATACGCAAAAAAACATAATAATCGGTGAAGCCTATTCGGAACAACCACTGTGACACGAGGTTTTTATGTATTAGATATATAATCATCCGCCTGTATCCCGGAGGGGTAGACAGAGACCAGGGTTTGCCACTTGCCTGATCCTGCCAAAGTTCGTTCGCTTCATCAACATTCATCACATGCAAACACGTTGTCGCAGTTTCCGTTTTGTGTAATTGCACATATTTGCCATTTACTAGTTTCTAGAGACACTTAGTTTTAGCGGCTAAATGACGTCAAATAGTTATATATAAAACTAATATTAGCAGGTCATAGATTTTTTGGCATTTATGCACGTGATTCAAATAACATAATTATTCTACTAATATTATAAATGTAAAAGTTTGTGAAGAGTTTGTTACTCTGTACGCAATATAAGCTGACCGGACTTCCATGAAACTTGCCGTACAGATAGACAATAATCTGAAATGAGACATAGGATACTTAATATGTCACTAATGCGCGCTGCACACACAAAGTCGCGGGCACCAGCTAGTTTGATAATATATTGGATGCAAGTAGGTACTACTACAGTGGCAACGCATGCGCAGCAAAACTTGCCCATAGTCACCCAGTTACCGTGAAGCGCATTCTTCGCCCTCCATTCAAGATTGTACTCTATTATTCGGAAGAGAAAGTGGCTTTTGCGACAAAAATTTTAATAGTATGATCACTTTACAAAATTATACTGTAATGAGTATTGTACATGTAACGCAGCAATGAATTAACTGAGGACGTTTCAAACTGTCCGTGAAAGATATTCTAAATTGCGATGTATTCGCGTCATGTTATTTATGAGGAATGTTTTGTTGTAAGTTTAGCTAATTGTGAATCATTGCGCTGATGCAAATATGCTGTAATATTTATGAGGTAGTTGCTAAGCTAATAAATCTATATGGTCTGGTTACTAATTAATACATTACTGCCAATTATTCATTGAAGGTTTTTAACTTTAATTTAGTATAAGCGGTTTATAAGTATGTATACGTTTTCATTTTCATTGCATTTATTCAAGGCATTCATGAACAATTGCAAAAGATACAGAAAATTATTTAACTAATTGAACATGGACCCTGTAAGTGTATGTATTATACGTCTCACTGCAATGCCTTGGGCTTTTTTTTCAGAGAAAATATGGTCTTAAACACCTAGTTAGTTCCCAGTTGATAGGCTATTTAAAGCGCTAATTAATATAACCATAGATACACCTTAGATACCTACTTTGTTTTAGTGAGTCTAGGATAGGATAAACTTGGAAATCACTGCTAAAAATATTAGCATACTAAAGTTTCCACCTGCAACATTAGTTTAATTCTAAAGTTGTTTATTACGAAATAATTTAAACAATTTTGTAACACCACAACACGGTATAGGTATATAAAAAAATTAAAGTCGTAACGTTTGCAGACTAGACTCGCCTCATAGACATTCACAAAACAATAATATCACATAATCTTTATAGACAACTGTTTTGTTATGTTCCCGAGTTGAACGTGAGTGAGTTTATGAAAATTTTTGTCGAATTACCTCGTATGTAAAAAATAATTTAATACGAGATCGAATATATTTTCAACCACTTGCAATATCATCATCGAACTTCACACTCTGTATAACTAGTATATTGGTAGCTACTTTAGTTACTAACGTTTTCGAGTTCCACAATCGTCATTAGTAAATAATTTCGGTTCGTGTGAATATCTCATTATTATTTAATGATTCAATAATTTGTCCTAATTGACAAGCGCCCAGATGATAAATTATATGTTTTCTATGGATACTGTCGTGCTACAGAGTCGTTTGTTGCTCTTGTAACCAATTAACTAAAAAAAATGTTTAATATCCTGACAGATGGACAAGTTTTTGTTTCTCACCTCAAATAACTGAATAGAACTGTTAAAACACGAGTGTGCAGTGAATTCTGTTTTATCGTCACTATATTTTCTAGATAAAAAAAAGTAAATAGGTATTAATAAAAAAAACGAAGTTTAGTTTATTTTGAAAATAGATGCACATTAGTTCTTCGTATCTAACTCTGTAGTAATTTAAGGACTTTGAAAAGGCTAAGTTTAGAGTCTTTTTGTCCATTTTTCTTCAACATAATCTTGATTTTGGAATGGACACCTGGTTTAACTTGTAACGTTCATTAAGTCGCAGTTTCTGTGCTACTTTGAATACCTAATATCTTTTTGTTGAGAATGCCGTACTTATTTTACTGACCTAATTACTTCTTATGGCACCACAACCCCCTTTGTGGATCTTGATCTCCTCCACAATCTTCTTTCACGTGTCTCGAGCTCTCGACTCTGTATTATTTACTGCCTATCTTTCTGAAGACTTCAATGCATTGAAACCAACGTTCTTTGGGCGTAATTATTTAAAGTAATTTCAAACACCTTGGCTTAGAGGCAAAAATTCTTTACTGGTATTTGTGGAATCCCGCCACAAGGTAGCGCAAAATGTCATGCAAGTAGCTCAGCGATTGGAATGCAGTCCGCGCCTACCGTCGCTCCAAATCACTATTTCCTGAGCGGTATTGAGATGTTTTAAGGGTAATTATATCTTCTGGAACTATAATCTTATTTATAACAAATATAACACTCCTTAAAGTGGTATTTTCCCATGACGCTAGACTACTGCATTTGAAATGTGTTCTAAGGAATAATGTTGCAGTGTGTTAGGGTCTTATTTATAAAAACAGTCAGTGGTGTAGGTTTTTCTAGGAAAAGACGTTACCACTGATTAAGTAAAACGCCTCTAACGGCCAGTTTCTGAATTGAGAATTTCGCTAAGTAAATAGTTAACTGTATTGCTGTCTGTTCGAATTTCTCAGCAAAGAGCGTGACTACTTTGACTACTGACTACTACTACTACTTGGAATTGTCAATTTACTTTTACTTGGAATTGTCAATTTAGAAACCGGCCCTATGAGTGTTGTAGTGGAATCCGGTTTTTATAAATAAGGCCGTCAGTATTTTTCTCCATATTTACTCCCTAAATACTGACGTATGGAATACGGTACATCCGGAATAGAATAGAGAATAATTTATATGATAGTCTCTATATTACAGGTAATCGACCTACTTTTATTGGGATTTTAATAAGATTGTATCGTGAATATATTGTTGAATAATAATAGGTAAATAAAATCGAAATATAGTACAGTCCTTTAATGTCGATACTCAAACGTGTCGAACAAGACGAGGATTTTAGTACCCACTTCTTGTCCACTGACAATCTGTTTATCTACTGTAGTTTTATCTGGTACTTTGGACAAGTGACAGCTATGAACAGTAGATTAATACATTATTAGTAACCCAAACTGTGGGTAAAAATAAGATTTTTGAATTCTAAAATTTGTCTCCTTCGACAAGTTCGACTAAGGTATCGACAGTTAGACAAAAGTTTTTCTACAGGCAACGATTTATTAATGATACTTTTATTGCACTTACATAAAAAAATGTATAATAAGGATGCGGCGGGCTTAATGTCATAAGCGTTTTCTACCAGTCAACCGCAGAAGGTAGAGGAATAGTGTCTTTAGGTACAATGGAGACTGTCTATACATTGTTAGTATACCAGACGCAATACCTCGTCGAATTTGGAATTTGAAAGACTTCCGATGATATCAATGCGGTGGATTCTTTCGGCTCGGATAGGCTTGTGTTAATCTTTACATTTTTGTAGAAAAGTCGCTGGTATTACAACTGATTAGAGGATACATATGCCAGGTTAACGTGTATTAACCGAAGTGTTTGTATCAGCGCTGAGGGCTCACAAACTCAGCACAACGCTGAATCAGGTGCCTTTTGTGGCAATTTAGACACACCACAGTTTAAATCTATGTTTTTTTTGTTTTTTATCATTTCTGTTACCCATATTATGTTAATTATCTGTTATTTTTTGTTTCTGTGACGTGTCTTGTTTTTATAATAAATTTCTTTCGTTCTTTTTTGTTTCGTCAAAAGGTGAAGTAGGAAGTGAACATCCAAAAGAAATATAGAATGAATAGAGTAATTTTAAATTTTATATTCTGTCATTCTGTCCTATTATTTTGATTTAAATGATAGGACAGAATGTAAAAATGTGAAAGTAATGTAAAAAATTATGTAGAAATGTGTACACCACTGCAGTGGAACCCCTTAAACTTTTAATAGGCTCACACATTCTCGACTCCACGCAACCACTCATAAAAGTTGCATAAGTTTTCTCCAGTTGCTCCGTTTTCGCGTCCGATCGGTGACGTCATCGATACGGAATGTTACATAACGGCGACCGACTGTCCGCGCCTATAAAGCTTGCATAAACTGTGACAAAACGCGACGCCCGAGCTCGTGCTCGGGCGTCGCGTTTGTCATATTGTTGTTTGTCATATTGTACTCTACTTATGAAAGAAAGGTGAAAATGAGAAATATTTTTCAAATGGACGATCGTAGTAGTGGCGTAGAATCCGTAGCTTTTAGGCTGATTTTGTTCTGCTTTTGGTGGTATCTTCTATGGTTGCCTGGAAGAAATTGCCTTTAAAGATAGCCAATTGTACTATATTTTTATGCAATTTCTGTTACTGTAATTTCTTTCTACAATAAAGAATGTTCTATCTCCTATCGGAGGTCGGCTATTATTGTGTCTATTTTGTCCCGTGATGTTGCAGCACGGAAGAGTTCTATGTTTCCTGTGTTGAATCACTATATTTCTGGTCACCTTTGTCCCTGAATTTTGCGTTATAGAATGAGTTGCAGCAGACTGTACTTGTGACTGCGCATAAGTCCAAAGTATTGTAGTTTTCTCCGTTTGATGCTGTTTAAGAGCTATGTTTACTGCTAGGTCGCTGTGAAAAATATTTTATCAATAATTCTATCGAGCAAATCTGTATGGAAGAACCGGTAAGGGATGGCCCAGGTGACATACTTCGACCAAATAGATAAATAGAAACTGGCGTGCGTGCATGCAACGACTAATGAATGTTGATGCTTTTATTTTAGTATGTTGTGGACACCATTAATTAAGGTAACGTTTAGTTATATCCTGGGTAAATGTTAATAAGAGGATGTGTTAATGTATACTTTGTTGGTTACCCTAAATAAAATATAAAAAAAAACCGGAAGACCTTTTCCGCCGTCAGGATCGTGGCAAGTGACGCACCTTGTTCTCTGCCTACCCCACCGGGATACAGGCGTGAGTGTATGTAATATAAGGTATCTAATGGACTAAATCGTTATTGAAACAGTTTCTACAAAATCAATAATTTGGTAATTCTCAATAAGAAAAGATTAATGGTGTTATATGTAAATATATACTGTACCACTAAAACACACTTACATAGTCTTGAGAACAGAGAACGGCTGATTTGAACTGCAACTAAGGAGTGTTTGAAAACAAAAATGTTTTGGTGTTATTAAAAGAAAGATTCCACTAAAACACGTCTCAAATGCAGTCTAAATAGTATGTGCTAAAGAAAAGACCAAATTAAAGTGTGTTTAAAGATTGTTTTAAGGAGTTTCGTTTTCATCAATAAGACAGTTATGAACTTATGACGGTCTCTGTTTTATTGTTCATAATCTTTCTTAGGCTGGCTGGAAGAAATTTCTATTGAAATAAGTCCGCCTTTGTACATCAACACTTACTTGTTATTTAAGTTATTTTTCTGTTTCTTAATTTTTGTGCAATAAAGCGAAACAAACAGATTCTCGATTCTATTTGTAGTAGTATCTCTTATTAGCCTCGCGTTATCACATGCGATCTGCGGATACACATCGCTAGGAAACGCACCACCTCTAGGCACCAGACTACTCAGTTAAACATTACATAAAGCGGGAAGTTTGATTTATTCAATAAACGGTTATTAAGTTAAATTAACACTAATAAAATTGATTGTGGCTATATTGCGGCAACGTTTTCACCTATCACGATGATTATGCTTTTCGATGGCTAACACTTCATGAAAAAGTGGCTATTGAATTATACGTCTGCCCCAAAATGTATAATTAGTATAATGTGCAACAAATGTAAAATAACTTAAACAAATGACTTTTACTTAGCACCGAAATTTCGGGTTCCATTGGCATGGGACGAGGAATGTGACTTAGAGCTCTTTGGTCAACGATATTAACCCTTTGCGCTCGTGGCCTAGGCGAACCGAGTGATTCGAATAACTTGAGTTAAGCAAGAACAGGCGCGGTCAGGTGCCGACCGAGATGGGTGACCGTCCCGTGACTACCGCTAGTGGCATGTTTCCGAGCGCTTCCGTGCTTCACAAGGCACATTAAGCTGGTGGTTCCGGCTGTCATATAATGGCAATCGTTAAGCCATGTCAAAGGCCTTATGGGCGGCTTGATAACTTCTGACAGTAAGGCCCGCGACTGTCTTACAATCCTCCACCAACCCGTACTTGGCCCCCGTGGTGTAGTATGGCCTAACCTTCCTGCGACGCAGGAAGAGACCGGCGCCCCAGCAGTGGGGACATACAAGGGTTGATAACGGTTAACCCTTTGTCCCCACTGCTGGGGCACGGGTCTCTTCCTCCATCGCGAAAGGTTAGGCCACACTCCACCACCAGGGGTCAGGTTTTTTTATTGCAGGGACTTGTGGCAAAATATTTCGTCAATATTTTACGATCCAGGTTTCAATTGTGTTATTATTCGACATACTTATTGATGAATTTATTTAAGAACGGTTCGTTTACGTCCTGGGAAATCATTCCTGATACCGAGTGTACACTTAGGAGGGGCATATTTTATTATATCTATAATTTTAAGACATCTCTGAATCGAGTTTCTATTTGATGAATGCAGTTTTAACGAGCTTGATAGATATGACATTAGAAATCTTAACAGTTTTAATGCTTACACATTTGCAGTAAGGAAAAGGCGGCTATTAGAACTTTAATGTCGGTTTCTGCAACACACTCCGAAGGCTTGCTTCTTAATTAAACTAGAAACCAAACCATCGGCTACTACCTAATAAGAGTACACAGGCATTACCTTAGAAACAGTGTACTAATTTCGTTACCAGCTCTACCACCCTTATCATGGAAAACATCGTGGCAAACCGCGGCTTAACGCGTCTTCGGATCCATACTTAACCTTCATAAGTATTTATAATTTTATAATTACCTTAATTCCTGACGTTTACAAAACGACAAAACGTCGGGAATTAAGGTAATTACGTTTTACCTAATAAATAATCGCGATTAAACCCGTTTAATATATAACTATCTTCATAAGTCACTTGAGGGCAGTCCCGGGAAGGTTTTAGATAGTACGGTCACCATATACATAGGGTCACGATCTTGAATAAGATTTAAAGACTCTAGCGAGATCTCGAGCCATTTTACGAGATTCAATCTTGTTGGCAAGAAAACTCGTTCTTGAAATCATGTTTGACATCGCGACCTATGTGATCGTGTTAACTGACAAGATTGTGAATATGGGATTTCATGTTCACGAGATTGAATAGCTAACTAGGCCACAAGTTTGCTCATGATGTTTTCCTTAATAGTTAGCGACTGGTGTTCTACCGATACCCTGACATCGCGTAGTTGGTTGAATGTCGTGAAAACCCTCAACAACAGATGGGTAAGCTGGCCCATCCCATGTCCATTTGATTAATGGACTGGACAACAATCGGCCAGCGGTTCGGCAACAGCGGTCATTACGAATACAGGTTATGTGACAGGCATTTCCGTGGCCTGTAAACTTTATTGCTTACGAGAATAAAAACTAAGTTCGTGTGACAAAAGTTTCGATACACGTGTACACACGTGTACAAGTATGGAAACGGGGACAAGAAAAAACGTTAAAATGTAATTTAGTCCATTTCTACCTATTGAGCTTCAATGACCTCTTGAATTGCCTAATAATAGCAATATAAAGGTTAGCCGCGGTCAGAAAAACGGATGTTTTATAAACGTTTCATTTCGTTCAGTTCAATACCTATTTAAATTCTCGTCTGCGCCCACACTTTCTCTCACGGAAATGTCATAATTTTCACACATTTATGAGTTGACTACAAACATATTCCGCCGACTTCTTAGGGTTCCGTAGTTAACAAGGAAACCATATAGTTTTGCCATGCCCGTCTGTCTGTCCGCGGCTTAGCACAGAGACGATAAGAACCAGAAAGCTGAACGAGCTGAGCTTTCGACAATAAAACGGTACTATAAAATTTCAAAATTACATTCTTTTAGGGTAACCTATAAAGGTACTATAAAAATCCCTAATTATTGTGTAGGGGCTAGAGATGATTTTTTTTCTCGCCTACACTATAGTGTGAGGTATTGTTAAATTGGTCGCTTAAAATATTGTAGGAAAACCACCATATTTAATTTAGGGACAATAAATGTTGCGGAAATTAAATTAAATCAATAAACAATATACGAGTAGAATCTAAAAACCTATTTAGAGGCTAAAAATTTCACCCATCTGGCTTACATCTGGCTTAAGCAAATTGCATCACTCACATCGGTTGCGGGTTCGAATCCCGGCATGGGTGAATTTTTAGCCCCTAAATAGGTTTTTAAATTTGTCCTTAGCACGGGTTAGTGCATTAAAAATAAAAATAGTATAATATCGAATCTTTTAAGCTCAATTTTTTGTCGGAGCAGGCCGTCTCCACTCTCTCGGCTAAACAGTTGGTTGTGGAAACTTAAAAAAATTCAGATCGCATATAGTAAACTTATAAGGAAATCTATCTCTGCTTATAAAAGGAAAACTTCAAAACCATTGAAAATAACTTTGATGAAGTTGTTAGTTCTGTAAAGCTGGTAAAAAATTCCTCTCCGTTTCTACGAAACCCTATACCGCGCGTGGTGCGACACGCACTTGGCTGTTTTTTTTTCTTATAGGAGATGATGTGATGATGCGACAGACTTCTTGGCCGCACATTATGTAAGTAAGTGCAGATTATAAAATACGTCGTGGTTTGGTTTCGATTGGTGGTTTGCTTTGATATAAGTAGATACAACCTACCTACTTTTATTTATTATTACGCTTACAAATACAGTACGTTTTGCGGCACAATTATTTACAAATATTAAACTTCATTGACACCACGAGATTCTGTGTTAAACTCTTCATGTACAAAACTTTTTGGTGACTCGCACCTACTTTTACTACTGGCCGTCACATTGTCAAACTTTTTTCTCAGTTTCCACGTCTCGTCTCGATGGCGAGCGATCGGATGTCAATCGGCCAGTGACCTCCCGGTTTTGGCGGGAGAAACTCGCCTGGCAACTTTTTTGTGTGTTTTACTTTCTCGACTCTCGTGCAAGTGGGTCTGGGATTGTTGAACGAAAGTCGTGGGACTGATGGAGGATGTCGTGGAAGGGCTCTGACAAAGTTGATTCAAACAAAAGAGAGTTTATTACGAAAGAAAATTATTTCTTTCCTAATATAAACGTGTTTGGATAGGATGTGAAATTCTGAACTGAAAAAAATACGATAAAGGCGCTGCCTACCTGGCCACAGTCATATTTCAATTTGAAATTCTATGGTTTCAAGTCAACATCCTCCGTTTCAAAAAACAAAAGGCATTCGATGATTAGTGAGGTTGCTATATATTAGTACCTAATTTCCAAACTTTAGACTGTTTTATTCATAAACTTGTAGGCTGGAGATCGAAATTAAAATTCATTCAAGCTCACGATTCTGCCTGGCAGTCGCCCACGACTTGCTTACCAACTCATAATGTGTCCTAAGCTTCTATAAATAGAAAGCAAATTGGCATGCAATGTAGCACTCAGCTGTTTGTCCCGTGAAAGCACACAACCTTGAATGGCCGTGGACGTGGTATCACTTGGAACTTAACTAAGTACTGCCTCTAGAGATCTCTCGTTACTATTGTAAGGTATGAATGTGTGTATCACCGATAACGCTGCCGTATCATGAGCTGAAGTGTCACTGCGAAATCTACTTTGATATAAGTATTTTGACACCTGTTACAATGGCTATAACTATGAAATCACGGTTCACCAGGTGAACTACCAAGAACACTCGTGTCTGTATCTATTGGACTGCATACCGATATTTTTAGTGTGACATCGTAGATCACCAAGAAGATTGTCAGATTGTCAATCAAGTCGACTGGCCTAGAAACATCAAACAGTGTTCAATATTTTTCTAGCGGTATCAGTCATACAGCTTTGGGACAAATCCATTGTTGGCATTGGATTGGAGTTATATGGATAGCTAGGTAGCATTGTCATTGATGATTCGATCATACCAAAATTACTTTTATTGATGGTTTTATTCGAAACAAAAATCCGACTGCGTCAAAAATTCTAATGTACGTAAATAGATTAAATATATTTTTATACCCAGTGTCACAATCTCAGTTAAGACGATTTGGACGACACTTCCCAAGCTAAAATCCATCAAGCCGTTTAGGCTACAGAGCGTAACAAACAAATAAACATAATTACAGTCGAATAACATAACCTTCATTCTGTTGCAGTCGGGCAAAAAGAAACAGAAACTGTTTAAGTTTCCCCTGTTACTATTGATGAATAAGCGGATTTGTACAATAAAACATATTTAGTCAAAATTATTTATATTACAATCTTTAATAAACTAAGTATGCATGGATCGAGGTTATTTTGTTAGAGAATTTTTAAATGTTTTCTTTGGAGATCTCAATATGCGTACCTGAAAACTGTCTGGAAATTTGGCGCCCAACGTCGCAGAAGGGCGCCAAATTTCCTTGAAAACCAACCCTTGAGGTGGTCATCATCGGACTACGATGGTAATGAGGTTATGATAATCTAAACCCATATACCTAAGGGCACCATGGTCATACTCATTCTTTCTATGGACATGGATATTTTAATTTAAACTTACACACGATGTAACTTTATTCCTTGTTTATGTAAAGAGGAGTCCGAATCTCGGCCTCTTCTTCTTCTTCTTCTTCAGGCTATATGTTACTAGACATAGCCTTCTCCTAATGAGTGCCATAGCGCCCTGTCTTCAGCTTGCCGCATCCAGCATCTGCCGGCAGTTTTTTGCAGATCGTCATCCCACCTAGTCGGAGGGCGTCCTACACTATGTTTGCCTAGTCGCGGTCTCCAGTCAAGAACACGTTTTCGGCCTCAATCAAGACTTTGTTTTTTAAGTTACCTACCTACATTTGCGAAGTTATACATACATACACATTACATTTTACATACTGACACATACATTGCTTCTGGCCCCACACTAGGATTCCCTGTGTCCCTGTGGTGTGGGAACCAGAAACAACGACATCACAAACATGTAAACATCCAACACCTGGACTTTTTTTTTTGTTTCCAGCCGGGATGCGAACCCGGGACCACTTGCATGGTAGGCAGACGTGCTACCGCTACGCCACAGAGGTCGTCGATTATAATAGTTATAGTAGCAATTCCACTCGCTAATGGGAGAGGGAAGGGAAGCCTGAGTGCCTGACGTGTTCAAATACCTCAGCGCTTAAAATTGCCAATCCGCGGTAGACACGCGTGGCTATTAAGCCCATACCCTCCCGCTGAGAGAAGCGGGGTCTTCTGGGGGACATATTTAGGCTACATAAAAAAATTAAACCGTAATTGATGTATTTGTATCACTTCCTTGATAAAGATAGATAGATAGAGAACACTTTATTGCACAACCAGAAAAAATCTTAAATCTAAGTAATGTTAGGTTTTATCGCTAAGAGCGATCTCTTCCAGACAACCTTTAAAAGAACTCTGATACATAATATTAGTAGATGCCTTCGGGCGAATAGACAGCCAACGACGTAACCGTGAGTTCAGAAAACCGCCCGGTACCAGCCCATGCGATCCTCGTGACAGATTAAACCACGGTTCGGTTAAATGTAATTCTGTATGGGGCCCGTGATTGTCTGTTAGTCACGCTCCGGCGTTGCATTGTTAACTAACTGACGATGAGAATGCAATAGACTAATTCAATACAACCGTTTAACCGGTGTGCGGGTAACGATATTAGTTGAAAGAAAAACCGTTTAGTGGACGACTGATTTTTGATATGAACACTATCATATCAAAAATCAGTCGTCCACTAAACGGTTTTTCGATGGAGTACTTAATTAGGATAAAGAATGATGTTGCTTTTATATTTGTCAATTGGCGTGTTCTGGCGAAAAGCCTTTTATTATTCGAGAAAATAGGTAATATTTAGAGCTTGGGCCGAGTATTTCGATATGGACTGCTCTGAGTAAATTTTAATGTAAAAAAAAACTGAGTCTTTCTAACCGGAAGTACGATATGCAAGGAAATACGTCATCGAAACCAATAAAACTACGAAGGAGCCTAATCTGTGCAAAAGCATAATTTTGTTAAAAACTCTCGATGCTCACTCATACATATGTATATTAAACTTAATCGCGATCAGACCCGTTTAATATGTAACTATGTGCAAAAGTAGAAGTGGTTTAGATTTTCGAAGAGTACCGAGATGTCTTATAAAAACATTAAGAACAAATTGTCTTCGCGTTTTTCACACAAAAATAATAAACTTTTCATTCACGCGTAAAACGAACGATAGAATGCCTCATGAAAGTCATACCCGATTGCGATGGTTTCATTAGGATAAGATAAGAATATTCTTTATTTTACACACTAGAAAATAATTACAGAGACAACATTTACAAAAGAGGTGATACTATTAGCGGCCTTATTGCTGATAGCAATTTCTTCCAGGCAGACTATAATCGAAAGGATTCATAATTTTTTTTCTAAACTAAACTGCAAAGAATCCTGTCACAACCCGCGTCCCCCGCCGCTAAGACCGGAAATACCTCCATGCCAAGTCACGATTCGTTCAAGTTATTTGTTGGGGATGATATCAACGTGCAATATTGCCCCACACGTTGAGTTTGCAAAGCCGCTCGGTTAGCGAATATTAATTGTTATTGTAATGAGTATGTAGGTCGATACGCGTATGTGCGGCCACTAGGTATAAGTTCGCGTGCCTGCACTCGCTTTGGGGGCCACAAATTGTGAGGCACAGAAGGCGTTGGCCTCTGATTACTACGAATAGCTTGACGAAGATTACTTTCGAAGTAGAGACTGATTTGTTTGGTACATACATACATAACCTCACACCTGTATCCCAGAGGGGTAGGCAGAGACCAGGGACTGCCACTTGCCACGATACTGACAGATCACCTTCGCTTTAGCAACGTTCATAAGTCGTTCATGCACACACACCGGTTCCGGGTACTTTTTATCTTTCCCTTTGCTAATTCATCCCCTATTTGGTCGATGTAAGTCCGCCTGGTACGTCCCTTACCAGCCCTTCCACTCACATTTGCAATATATATTTGTTTCATCAATCTTTCTTCCTTCATCCTCTCCAGCTCCCAAACCAACGCAACATTCCTTTCTCAATTCTAGTCACAACAAGAGTATATACAAAAAAAACAATTATTAGCCTAAATTCGCCTACTGATGGGTACAGGCGTCCTCACAGACAGAGAGAGAAAAGAAGACTTTATGCATGTCCACTGTACATTGAGGATTGTGTAATTCCTGAGGCACTTACAGGGTTTTCGTTATATCCCGTATTAGTATAAAAAAGTGGGAGGTTTATTTGCATTCAGCTTACATATTTTGTTTAGTAGTACAAAGTCTATTCTGTTTCCTACAGGTATTACCTTTGGTCTTCCAATAATCTATGTCAAAGAATCGGTTACTAAAAAAAGCAGTTCTTAAAAAAAGTGGCTATTTCAACATTTAGTGATATTTAAAAGGTGACTTTCTTTACCTGCCCGCAACTACGCAGGTCGTTCTGCATTAAAACTTTACTACCCCTTTAAGGGTAGAATTTCGAGGAATCCTCCCTTAAAATTTTAAAGCTCTGGGTCGACCGGTTTATGTGTGTCAGTCAGACAGTTACTGTTTTAAAAATATATATTGACCAAACTGAGATATTCCAAAAAGAGACACATCGGTAAGTTACGTAGGTAGGTAAGAAGAGGAGTCGATTTAACCCTTAACCAGGCAATGACATAATAGTGCCCCCATTAAATTGAGCCTTATCAATTTGAAATTAAGTCCAAAACTAAAGAAAAATTCGTACTAATAATGCCCACGGCGCAAGACCGTGAGGCTTGGAAACCCATGACGGCGGCATGTCCTGCAGTGGGCGTCAAATGGCTGACGATAATGATGAAGTATGATTAAGGTTAAAAGTGCGCTGAGACAGAAATAGATCTTCTGGCCTGACCCCAGAGATAAAAAACTCGCTTAGTGCGAGTTTTTTAACTACTCGATCGCGTTAACGTAAACTTATATTTCTATGGCATCGAGGAAGCGCCACCTAGCGACAAGTATGGAAATTAAAATTGCTGAGTGCGAGTTGTAATGGTTTACGTTGAAAAGTGAACACGTTCACCAGCCAAAACACGAATAAACGCGAGTGCGAGTTGTACTGTGACAGCGTTTTGCCAGTTCGAACGGTTAACTTACTCATACTCACTACCTACTCAATGCTCGATTAACGCGGTAGTAAAGTTATTCGATTGGATCTGTCAAACTCGCACTAAGCACTCTGCATATAGTGTGTCAGTAATATCAACAATGTGCGGCGTAGCACACCGTGTGACCCAAGTGAAGTACTCGTAGCTGACACAATTTGATCTTCAATTACTGATAATAACTTTGTTTACCTACTTGCGAACTTTGAAAACCCACGTGTCTACACGAAGGTATCTATAATGGTCTATCTGACTGTTGAGTGAATTGTACTTATACATGTTGATTTTGTTGATGCTTTTTACTCATCTTTTTTTATTATTAGTACTAGGTACATACTAAAGTAGCAGGAATCAAAATTATGAAAATAATTGCTCTCTCTAATAATTATCAATTAATCCGCATTTTTTATTATTAATATGTAATGAAATTCTATTATGAAATACCTTTTATTTAAAAAAACATAAATGGTGGGTCTCAGCAGATTAACATTGTAACTTTAGTTTCAATATTGATAGATTCGCACTTCGCACACACGATTCGGTGTATGTATTGCTGAAGTCTACGCCTTTTTTTACTATGCTTGACTCTTTTTAAACACAAGAACGCTATAGAATCAAAAAAATATATCACTTCACTAGTTACCCAACAGCACAGAGAACTACTAGGTTGGGAGTATGTTCTCTTTTTTTGATATCCGCTTTACAAAAAAGTATTTTTCATCTACTTTTTTACCATTAGCTTACATTGTGCGCACTTCTCCGAACAACTTTGACAACAATAACACCCACGAATCAAAACACTTGCGAAATGTCAACAACATTTGAACACTCTACCCTTTACTGCAATAGCAGCGCTTATTGCCATCACAGTACAAGTGCGAAAATCGACTAAAACTGTAGGTACTTGTAGATGTGCTAGGACGTTTCAATATAGTTATACAAAGTATAGGTCTGGGGCCCTAAGGAGGCCTTGAAATAAGCGCTGTAATCGAATGTCCATTTGCTTCTTAGTACTTCGATATGTGCAATATTAGTTTTGAATTTCAAATGACGCAGTTTGCATGCATCGATGGTGTTGAGAATGGGCTTACGATACTTTATATATAAGATATTTATTTATCGAGACAATTTGTGATAGTTCCTCTTTAACTGTTGCAAGGTCTCATATTAATTTTACGTATGCTATTTCAATTTAAAATGATTAAATACTTAATTTGCGGTGCAGTAGGTGGTCATTGTGTTGTATATTCTCCGTCTGTACTCTTAGGTTAAGTAATATCTGTGTCATTTCCATTTTTATGTTTTATGTTCTCTATCTATCTATGTAGATTTATACAACGCGTTACAGAAATAAAGCAACATCTGAGGACAATTTCTTCACTATCGGGAAAAAATTTCAAACTTGATTCTGGGCGACCAATTTGTACGAAAAATAAAGTGAACATTATAAATGGTTTTCACGAGTTTCCGATAACACATTAAACACATTAAACACATTATGGAAGTTATTTATTTAGGAAATGAGTTAAATTTTACGTTTTGGACCACTGTTATGCTACTGTCCGTGATGTGTTCATTCTCGCTTCAAGTAGAGTCGAAGATGACTTTTCAACATAAATGTAAATATTGAAGGTCCCGGCGTAAATTTTGGAACAATTTGCGGTAGGTACTTACTCGATTTTTTGGACTCTCTGAATGGCCTAGGTGAACTCTCTGGCGTACTAAGGATGGCGCAGGGTAGGAGAGGACCGTTTCGGCCACATGGTATTGATAAGTCGCACCCTGCTAGTGATGTATCTCACTGGGCAATATTGCCAAAAGGCCCTGGCGTGAATGTAATCATAATCAAAACGCGGTATAGCGCTAATTCACTAACAATACGCGTGGGCAGTCAGCTCCACTAGCGGGGGTGCGTTTTTGTTGGTATAACATAATCTCACGCCTGTATCCCAGAGGGGTAGGCAGAGACCAGGGACTGCCACCTGCCACGATCTTGACAGATCACCTTCGCTTCATCAACGTTCATAAGTCGTTGCATGCACGAACGCCGGTTTCGGGTACTTTTTATCTTCCCCTTTGCTAATACATCCCCTAAGTATGTCCGTCTGGGACGTCCCTTACCGGCCCTTCAACTCACAATTACATATTGCTGGAATATTAGCAATATATCCTGGCACCAACCTGCACTTTCATGCCATCTTTGCACTATATTTTGCTCAAGGCGGAAACGCATTAAGTTTTCATCAATATACTGCACCTGGTTTCAGGTGCCAGTTGTTGTTCACTCCATATTATATACCAGGGCAATAACTATTATTTCTAATTGGGCCACATTTTTACAGACAAAGCCTATGAGAATCGTGTCACCTTGTTCGGTTTTGATAACTATCGCGCCGTTTGAATATGGTTATTTGTAAATGCGCAATTCCTTAAACTTGTGGTGAAAAGTTGTGCTAAATTACGACTTAAAAACAATTTTAAGGGTTATTGGAATGTCCAGAAATTGCTCATGTTTTAAATAACCACCACCATGCACTGCTTCAGTACGTAAAGGCAGTTTGACTTTTAACCTCCAATGCACACTAAATTATTTAAAACTATAAGATACAATGTCATACAGAGTAATAAGCAAGCTTTTCTTTCACCCAATTTCACTTGCAAAGAATGAAAAAAATACCTAAGTATCGGCATAAGTATCATTATAATCAGTCGTAAATCGAGTTGGAACCCGTAAAAAGCAGCCTATATCATTGTGGAGGTAATAACTAGGCTGCATGCAGATTTGTCGTACGTACGTGCGCGATTATCAGCTAATTGGCGGTCAGTGTACAATCACCTTTGGAATTTAAAATTTTCATTCGATTAGATTTTTTTTTAAGAAACGCGTTCGTAAGCGACATTTATAAGTTTTGATTATATAAATAATATTGTGAAAGTTAAAAGGTACCTCTCGTAATTGTGAGTTGTTTATACAAAATAAAGAATAAAGGAAAGTATGTAAAATTAGTACGAAGTAAAATGTGTTGATCACTATGGAGAAAAAATACCCTATCGTGTTTTTGTTCCTACTTTGAAAAATAAAATCAATATAATATTGATTATTAATATTGTCAATAATTGACAAACCTCAGATTACTTAACAATGTATGAACTAATACCAGTTTACGAGTACATAAGTAAAACCAGCCACTAGTCTTGCAAGCCTCCACCAATCCGGACTTGATTACCGTGGTGGTGTATAACCTATACCTTCGATAGGGAAGAGACCCGTGCCTCTCGATGGGGACATAATGGGTTGATGATGAAGTAGAATAGAAAAAAAATGCGTTTTTCCGTGCGTAGAATAATATTGAAATGTTTACTGTTTTACTATCAAGAAGGTAAAGCAAAGAAGCAAAGAACTATCATAAAATAAAAGAGAGAAAACTAAATTATACTGACACAATTTTTTTACACATAAATACTAAATTCTATTTTCAGTTGGGGCTATGCTCTCTGACTAAACGTATGCTTCCTCCAGATCACCCTTTAATAACGATATGCGTAATGTCTTGATGATGACACAGAAAGCAAACTTAATGAGGTTTGCTATTACTTTGTAATTTTCCGCGTTGCATCACCGAATGAATGTATGGGTAATGATGTTGCGGTTACTCTTAGGACTCCCTGTAAGCACTTTAGATGGTATCTTTGTTTCCATCGGCAGAATGACGTCGTTGGCGTCAGGCTATACTAGTCCACTGCTGGACATAGCTCTCCCCTAGTGAGCGCCACGTTGTGCTATCATAGGTGGTAATGCCCATAATCCCCACGCTGGGCATGCGGGTTGGGATCGCAGTTCGGTGGAATTGTACTGCAGGAGGCGGCAGAATGTATATCGATATAATATACCGCTACATTATCACAGGCATTTGCGTTTTGCGTCCGATACGGACGATTTAAACAAAGAGTTTGACAGTTTTTCGAATGACTAAAAAGTTTCTTTCGAGAGCCACCGCATGTAGGGTACATACAGAATCAGTACGGATTCGGGTCAGCACGGAGTTGGTGCCTCCTGGCTCTAGCGCTCTTAGATACATAGAAAAATGGTTAAACGAAATCGAATTTATAAGCAGATATGAGAAATGAGAAAAATTTGCTATACTCTCATACAATACAATTATATAATAAGTATTACGTTTTTACAGACTAACTAAGATATTTTTTGTATTACTCTCAACGGTATATTAATAAGCTACGTAAATTTGTATTGTCTTTTTGGAAATAAGTGATTTTAAAAACGTATTTAGAGGCTAGAAATTCCGCACATGCCGGTATTCGAACCCGCGACCTTTGGCTATCCATGCCAGCGCTCTTCCAACTGAGCTAATGGGCGACTCACCAGCATCAGTAAAATTTCGAACACAGAAAAATATTGTAAAGTATTTTTCTGTGTACAGTAGATTTTTAAAATTGTCCTTATCACGGGTTAGTGCATTAAAAAGAATATAATAAGTGACTGACTTACTTACTTACTTAATATATTATAACTTTATGCTGCTGCATTTCAAACCTATGTTTGTGACCACCCTACACCCTACTCCCAAGTATAACCCTACACATACTTGATTGACTGTCCACACACCAAAGAAATTATTAACAACTTTTGCCTTTCCTTTTGTCTATCACTTTCTTTCATTTCGACGCACTGTGTGGTGTTTTATATCTTGGTACCCAATGCTCGCTAGTCTTGATGAGTAAAGTCACCACAAAGTTTCAAAATTAGTCCTTTTTGGGGTTACGTACCTGGTAAGTGTCCATAGAACCCTAGTACTACGCCTACGCTGTCTATATTACCTTTAAAGAGCTACATCTCGTATACAATTAAAAGACATACATACATAGTCTCACACCTGTATCCCAGAGGGATATGTAGAGACCAGGGACTGCCACTCGCCACAATTCTGACAGATCACCTTCGCTTTATCAATGTTCATATGTCGTTGCATGCACGCACGCCGGTTCCGGGTAGTTTTTGTCTTCCCCTTTGCTAAAACAATTAAAATTTTATCAATAAATGTGAACCAAATAAAATTCAAGGATGTTTCTTGATAAAATCTCATCAAATAAACTAATGAATGACGTGCTTATTTAATTTTTAAATCGCATTGCACAAATCCGTACATCTATTATGGATTAATTACAGCTATCTCCTATGAATGATTTTGAAAGAAAACTTATTTTAAACTTAAACTTATTATAAAATTTAAAAAACAACGAAGTCGTTGTAATTATCAGTATTATAAAACTTTTTTTCTCGCGATGTCGTACAAGTATCTGATGATTCATACAAATTTTGTTGAAATGTAAACTGAACGCAGTCTAATTTAGCGTAGATAGTTTTTTCCTTGAATGCATCCAAATGTCTGTCACTCTCTTTCGGTCGTAGAACAAACGTGTTGTTTTCAAGTTGGCAAATAAATCTTTAATTACTCAAGTAATCCTGGTTTATTTGCTCATAATCCATCAGGTTATGGGCCCAGGACGGTTTTCAGGTCTCGGAAAATAATATTATTTGTTATTTTGAGAAAATACGAAAAATTTTAAAACACACGGGTTACCCTTAGCAACGGAAAAGAATGGCCGTTTCTGCAAGCAATGGAATTATCATTGACAAGCTTCGTGGTATGGAGGACTACAATAACTGGAAATTCATGATGCGGATGTTGTTGTTGCATGAAGATCTGTATGTCTGCGTGGAATCCGAGGACGGATGCAAGGATGATCGGAAAAAACAAAGGGCACTGGCAAAAATTTGCCTGTCCGTGGGTCCATCAGCCTTGACTCATGTTCGGAACGCTGGGACGGCATATGAGGCTTGGGGCAACTTACAACGTGCATACGAAGACAAAGGATTGTGCAGAAGGCTGGGATTGCTGAGATCTTTGTTCGGTACGAAATTGAAGGAGGGTGAGACCATTGATACATATATATCAAGGATAAGTGAGTTGTCACAGCAACTGAAAGATATAGATTCACCACTAGAAGACGAGTTCATCGCAATAATCATGTTGAGTGGCTTACCCAATGATTATGACCCCCTGATTATGGCGTTGGAGCACTCGGGCACAAAATTGTCCAGTGAAACCGTAAAGGCGAAGCTGCTACAGGAGAACATAAGGAGGGATGAAAAGATGGAACGACCGGAAGCCCAAGCGTTAGCTGTCAAGAAGGCTATAAGATGTTTCAAGTGTAAGAAACAAGGGCATTTCAAGAAAGACTGTCCGAATAGAAACTCATCTGTGAAATCGCAAAATGAGAAAGGCAAGAGCCATGCACTACTGACTGCATTGTCTGTCAACGTACAGAATCATCTGTGGTACATTGACTCGGGTGCTACTAATCATATGTGTAATGACAGAGGAATCATGAGAAAATTCGTAACGGACACATCTTTGGAAGTAAACGTAGCCAACGGCGAGAAGCTGCGCATTGGAGGTCGCGGCGTGGGTGGTATCTATTGATCTGAAAGACTGTGTAGGCACAATAACCAACGTGTTTTATGTACCAAATCTAGCAGCGAATCTACTGTCAGTTAGTGAACTGGTTCGTAAAGGTCACCATGTAACATTTGACAGCAAGGGTTGTAAAATTTACTATGGTAAGGTGGTTATTGGTACAGCGTCTTATTTGAATGGTGTGTATCAGTTAAATACAAATGAAAGGTTGAAATGTAACATGTCGTCTGAGATTGCCATGAAGTCTAGTGTCAGTTCCGGTGCAAATGACAGGGAATCTGTTCAGGTTTGCAGGGATACGGGTAATGTATTCATGGAGGGAATGGAGACACAAGAAGTGTGGCATAAGCGGCTCGGACATTTGAATTCCAGGAGCATGAACCTAATGAAACAAGGAGTGGTTACAGGTATGGATTATTCTAATACTGAATATAAAAATTGTGTTGCATGTCTGGAGGGAAAACAGACAAAATTGCCGTTTCCCAAAAGAAGTAGAACTAGGTCTAAGGAGATATTAGGGCTAGTGCACACAGACGTATGCGGACCAATGGAAGTAACTTCCTTGGGTGGGGCTCGTTACTTTGTAACTTTCATTGACGATTGTTCGAGAAAAACGTTTATATATTTTCTACGAACAAAAGACCAAGTTTTTGACAAATTTAAGATTTTTAAAGCGTTAGTCGAAAATGAAACTAATAAGAAAATAAAAGTTTTAAGGAGCGACAACGGTGGTGAATATCTTAATGGTGCATTTCAGGAGTACCTGGCAAGCTGTGGTATACGGAGCCAATCTACGGTCCCTTATTGTAGTCAGCAGAATGGCGTTGCTGAGCGTGCTAACCGTACAATTATTGAGAAGGCACGTTGCTTGCTGCAGGGAGCAGGCTTGAGCAAAGCATACTGGGCTGAGGCGGCTAACACAGCGGTTTACTTGAAGAATCTTTCACAGACTGTAGCTGTCTGTGGCGCTGTTCCTGAAGAGCGTTGGTCAGGTAAAAAGGTAGATATAAAACATTTACGTGTTTTCGGATGTGTGGCCTATGCCTTACAGCCAAATCTACGTAAGTTGGATGCAAGGAGTAAGAAATATATCTTCGTTGGATATTGCGAGGGTACTAAAGGCTACAAGTTGATTGATCCGACGTGTCCGAAGAAAGTTGTCAAGGCAAGACATGTAACCTTCTTGGAAAATGTTTTTGTAAATGATGAGGTACTTCACAACAAGAATGATTGTAAGGTAATAATACCTTGTGAGAGTATGCTAAATAACTCTGATGGCACTGCTGAGCCTGATAGCAGAATTGTTCCGGGCACATCTGGCGTACAGCCACAGAACGTGAGCACACGTAGGGAGAATTTGTCTAGTTCAGGAGAATCTGAATCGTATGCAACAGAGGGGTCTGCTGATGAAACTTATGTTCCAGGTTCTTCAGACTATAATTCGGAAGACTCGAATGAAATAAGCTTTCAAGACATCTCTGATACGACTGAACATGCTCGGCTGGCTGGTATGATTAATAATGAGATTGATGTTCCTGATACAGTGCAAGAGGCTTTGGAGAGCAGTGAGGCAGATCACTGGAAAGCAGCAATGAAGGAAGAGTACAATTCTTTTCTGAGCAACAAGTGCTGGACTTTAGTGGATCTACCTGAAAGAAAAAAGAGTGTAAAATGCAAGTGGGTATTTGCAAAGAAGAGAGGTCTTAACGGAGAGTTACTACGATATAAGGCTCGGCTCGTGGCAAAAGGCTTTACTCAAAAATACGGCATTGATTACACTGAAACTTTTTCGCCAGTGGTGAGGTATTCTACAATAAGAATATTACTAGCGATGGCCGCTCAATATGACATGGAAATTGAGCACATGGATGTAAAAACTGCGTTTCTAAATGGAGATTTACAAGAAACTGTTTTCATGGATCAGCCTGAATGTTTTAGAGAAGCTGGAGAAGAAAACAAGGTCTGTCTATTAAATAAGGCAGTGTATGGCTTAAAACAGGCGGCAAAATCATGGTATGACAAAATTAACCATGTTTTGACTGAAAAACTGAAGTTCAGAAAGCTGTTATCGGAGCCATGTGTGTTTGTTTATAGTGATGGAGTAGAGCTTATTATTATAGCTCTATATGTCGATGACATAATTTTATTTTCAACGAGAGGCTCACAAGTAAGGAAGGATTCTTTAAAGAAGCAATTAATGAGCGAGTTTGAAATGAAAGACTTGGGTCAAGCAAGTCATGTCTTAGGCATGAGAATCAGGAGAGCTGTTGGTAAAATCACTTTAGATCAAACTAACTATTTGAACAAGATTCTGGAAAGGTTTAAGATGTCCGATTGCAAACCGGCTCAAACTCCAATGGAATGTGGATTGAAGTTGAAAAAGGCTACAAACTCAGATTGTAAGTTAGAATACAGAAATCTGATTGGAAGTTTGATGTATCTGGCGGTCTGCACGAGACCAGATATTGCCTATGTTGTCAGTTATTTAAGTCAATTTAATAACTGTTATTCAGAAGAGCACTGGAAGTCTGCTAAGAGAGTTTTACGTTATTTAAAAGGTACGTCTGGCTATGGTCTAACTTTCGGGAAAGGTGAACTGAAGATCATCGGTTACACAGACGCAGATTGGGCGGGAAACGAAGTTGATCGTCGCTCATATACTGGGTATGTTTTTTCTCTTGGTAGTTCTGTTGTGTCTTGGGAAAGTCGCAAACAGAGAACAGTGGCTCTGTCTAGCGCTGAGGCTGAGTACATGGCAATTTCAGACGCATGTAAGGAGGGGTTATTCTTGAGAACCTTCTTAAATGAATGTTTTGGTGAAATACGTACTATTAACCTGTTTAACGACAGTCAGTCGGCTCAGAAGATATGCAACAACATATCGTTTCATGCTAGGACGAAGCATATAGACATAAGGCACCATTTTGTTCGGCAATTGGTTAACGAAAAGGTTGTGTCTATAGATTATACACCTAGTGCTGATATGGTGGCTGATGTTTTAACGAAAGCATTGACCAAAGAAAAACATAATAAGTTTACTACTGTGTTATGTTGTAAGTAGCTTGTATATTTATGTTTGTTCTTGTGTTCATATAGATTAAGTATGAACGTAGTATTAATTTGGATAGTTTTAGTCAAGGGATGGTAAGGCAACTTGTCTGAAATTAGAATGTTTAGTTTAAGGGATGGTGTTGAAATGTAAACTGAACGCAGTCTAATTTAGCGTAGATAGTTTTTTCCTTGAATGCATCCAAATGTCTGTCACTCTCTTTCGGTCGTAGAACAAACGTGTTGTTTTCAAGTTGGCAAATAAATCTTTAATTACTCAAGTAATCCTGGTTTATTTGCTCATAATCCATCAAATTTTACCAAATGGTAGAATTTCCAAACACTCCCTGGTGCACACCCCCAAGGTACTTGAAGAATATTTACTCTATATATATATATATGTCCACTGGTTTCAACTGCGCACTTTCTTTTGGTCAGTTGCCTTATCGTTTTATACAGACAGTTTAAAAACATAGATCTCCACCAAATAGCTAGAGGCGTAAGTTCAAATAGCACCTTTTGTACTTTTCTATCATAGTGGACACTAGTGGGCTAGGAAGCGTGTGAAAGTCTTAGAAAAATATTAGGTGAGAGCTTTATTACCTGTTTTTGTTGACAGCACACCTTAGTGCTAACACGTAATTGCAATTCTTGGTCTCTGAGACGGTCGGTATGTCGCCAGCTGGAAGACCAATGTTTTCCGGGAAGCCAAATGCTAGCCTATTCTTAAATATTCCTGCTCTTCCAGATCAGGAAAACATATATTTTCTCGTAACGTTTATTTAATGTTTATACTTACTAAGCCTCCGTTTTTCAACATTAAGAAAGTCTTAACAGTAATGTTAATGATTGACGGATCGTTAGTGCGCAGTAAACATGAAATGAGCTTTACAGAATCAGACTTTGTTCTCGAATCAATCGCGAGCTGCAAACATTCTTAGACAAACTATACCCACCAACCTACGCAGTAAAACTTTTATTGACTGCCTCTTTGGTCTAGCCTTAACAGGCGCTTGGGTACAAAGACAGAGGTAGTAGGTTCGGTTCCAACTGGGGGCGCCGTACATTTGTACAAGTGGCCTCACTATGGGTGTATTTTTATGTTTTTCCTTTTCTGCTTACCATAGTACAGGGCATCCTAGTTTGGAACCAGGTCAAGTGATTGTGTTGTGTGGAAGTTATTATTATTATTGAGGTATCGGGAATCATGGCAATATCGTTGGGCACGAAAGCAATGCCAACATAAGCGAGTGCTGCATTACCTAAATACACGCGTCCCGCATCTTGTTAGTAATATCTCGAGCGCGCACGGGCCTACTAGCAATACTAGCTGTGCCCCCCGGTGTTACCCGTGGTTTATCGATTTTTCCATGGGAATAAGATATTTTCCCGCAGTAAAACGTAATCTATGTGTTAATACAGGGTGTCAGCCAACTCTATACCAAATGTTATTAAAATAGCTCCAGCCGTTTAGATGTGAATAAGTAACAAACATACACCATCACAAACTTTCACCTTTACAGTATTAGTGTGATGTGATTACCGGGCACAGTACATCACTAAGTATCTCTCGGATAATATGAAATATATGCACAGAGATAAATAACATACCTATTACTAAATAATAAACCTCAGGGGTGTCAACTTCCGCTTAGCTAAGGTCATGTGCGTATCGCATAACTTGTAAACGATATTTAGAATGTAATAGAAGAATGCAACTTTGGTAAGAATTTGTATTGAGTAAATTCAATGCAGTAATTGATAACGAGTACGTCGTATTTCACCATATGGTGTTCAAACTGAAAAAATATTCCACAAATAAGTCTATTAAAAGTGCCTAGCAACCGGTTTTTTAAATTGTGAATTTCTGGGTAGATTCTGGCATATTATACAGTAGACTTTATATTGTAAGTTTTATAGATTGATGAATTTGTAATACCAATACCACTCGCTAACTGTGAAGAAAAACATCGTGAGAAAACCTGAGTTTAAGGGTGTTCCTATACTTCAGCGCTTGAATTTCCGATCCGCGGTAGGAACACATAGTTATTAAGCCTATATTGTGCATCTCTGCACTGGGAGAAGGCCAGGGGTGTCAAATCTTCGATCTCTAAAGGAAAAGTTGTGGCGACTGTTTTTAGATGGACAGTTAACTGGGTTAGGTATATAGTAGTTTCCGGTATAATTTGTTGAATTTTTAATGAGTATAGAGCATGTTAAGACAAAATTAGAGTGGAATTAAATGATGGCTTTGCAAACTTCAACAGTCACACACACTTCCCTAAGCTTACCAAGAATCGTCTGCTCTTTCCAGGTGGAGAACGGAAGAGAAGAGCTGAAGAAAGAACGTGAGATCATGCAGTTGGTGGCCGGGTTGCAGCTGGGCCCTGAAGAGATGGAGCGGCGTGAGATGCCGCCGCACATGATACGAGCCCGTCACGGGCCTAGGTGGGTACTTATCTCATCTTTTCAATCAGAAATCATAAAATTTCAACGTAAAGCATTTACATTCTGTTTCTTGAATGTCAATGGACCACGTTGTTGATAGAGGTGTAGCTGCTTTTATAATCTTCTAGCTGTGCCCCGTGGTGGTACCCGCGGTTTATCGATTTTTCCATGAGAATAACATATTTTACCGCAGTAAAATAAAACCTATATGGTAATACAGAGTATCAGCTAATTATATACCAAATTTTATTAAAATAGCTCCAGCCGTGGTAGGAGTAGTAACAAACATACACAGTCACAAACTCATATCTGTAAACAATGGCATATCTGATATTATTCTCCAGAGGAGCCTGACGTAGAAAAGCGACGGTCTGCCTTACCGAACCTCAATACAATTGTGTAAAGTACCCAACGTCCCATCCCAGTGGATAGGCACTTGACATTCCGGAGTAAGCACGGGCCACCCGGATGCGTCTTTTCTAAGTCATCCATACTAAACTGAGGGTATTTTTTAATGACTTGCAATGCTCATACATAGTTCAGAACAGAGGGTCCCATGTGAAAGCTGAGATACTCTTAGCAAAAGTCTTTTGAATATGAGGTTACTGTGTTACTGGAGCGCTCGGGGCCTAGTCGAACTGAATGATTGTAATCAATCACTTGAATTAAACAACAACAGGTGCGGTAAGGTGCTGGATGGGTGACCGTCCCGTGACTGCCGCTAGTGGCATTTTTTCCGAGCTCTTCCGTGCTTCGCAAGGCACGTTAAGCCGTTGGTACCGGCTGTCATGTAACGGCAGTCGTTAAGTTATGTCAGTGGCCTTATGGGCGGCTAGATAACTTCTGACAGTAATGTCCACCATTGTCTTTCAATCCTCCACCAATCCGGGCTTGGCCCCCGTGGTGGAGTAGGGCCTAACCTTCCTGCGATGAAAGAAGAGATCCGAGCTCCAGCAGTGGGTCTCAGCAGTAAATACCGTGTTACTACAGCGATTAACATTTAACTTGTTTTCGATTTCAGATAACACCACGCCACTCCAACTCCCGATGTTTTCTGGTCACAAGAAGAGTTAATACACCCGTCAGTGTCCCGGGAATGTGGACGTTAATATTATATAGTTAAGGTTGCTTAGTTCGGTATACCTCTAAGACAAACCAAAAAGGAAGAGATCCATCTTGATTCCGAAAACTATTATATGTTTTTCAATTGGACTCTACTTGCATCGGCTTACATAGTGCGAACGAAATGTAAGGTGATCAAGCTACCAAGCGAGAGAGTTAGTACAGTGTAAACTGCAAACGAGGTACAGTACTTATATATTCTATGACGATACAAGTGTTCGATGTATTTTGTATATTGACGCTAATTATAACATCTCAAAGACCGCATTTGTGCGACTTTGCAGCAGCCATTATACTTTTCTTTAACAAAAGGGCAAGGTTTTCCCCATGCCACGGTCTTCACTACCTCTTTCGCTTCATCTACATTCACTAGTCGCTCCACGCACCGCCGGTTATAAGCACTTCCTTTCATCAATACGTCCCCTATATGGAGTAACCTCTATTTTTCAGCGAAAATGGCAACATTGGCTTGTTATAATATCATAGTTAGAGAATAAGCGTTCACGATGTTTCTTCTTTTCTGGTTTAATTTAGAGGCATTCCCATTAGAACACAAAAAAATTAAGACGGTAGAAATGCATTATTCAATTGAATATGTCTTGTAGGTATGGATGGAGGTAAATAGATTAGTTCCCTCTAATGAATCCAATATATGCTAGATGCTAGTACTTTAAACGTTATATAGTCACTGGGGAGCATACCTTTTGAGTCAGAACGCATAAGTAGGCGCGTATTAAGGTTAAAGTTCCCTCTGGCACTCGTGTTGCTCGGTTATTCACACATATTTAATGATTGTAATAGAATGAGTACACATTCCACAAATTTACTGCGGTCTGAGACGATATCTTAATTTTTCTACTTAGTTTTTGATAGAGAACCATGATGCAAGAAGTAAATAATTTAGTGGTCAGTTGTCTGTAACAAAAAACAAAGTGTAGGGTATCGAAATATCCTTGAATTACGGAAGGCGGTTTTAGGCGCTGACAACAGAATCTACCTTTGTTGATAACAATAGTATTAATGATACTTTGTTCATTTATTTGCTTGTAGGCCAAAAGACAGTGTACTAATTATTTTACAACCATTAAAATATTCGAATGTATAAGCGAGAAATATGTTAGATAGAGAAGCAGTCTTAAAGTTTTTTCTAAGTTTGATGGACGGAGCATGCATAATTTTTAATATAAGAACAGAACAGAAAAATGTCTTTTCCGGATTAGATTTATTGTGCCTTAATGTACCAGTAAATAAAAAAAAATACTGTAGATATTTGAGTTAAGGCGAGAGGCATCATAAAAGGTGGATTAGAAATGGGATTGAAGTTCTGATTAATCGGGTTTAGTTATTAAAAGAGCATATAAATAAAATTTTACATTTTATAGGTTTAAAAATAATAAGACAAAATTTTTAGTCAATAATGAAATTTGTGTTTTGAAAATAACTGTGCCTTAATAATTATATAGTATAAATACACGTTTAACTCCAAAATAAATGGGCGCTATAATGTTGATAATTTATTTCGAAATCGATAAACAAACCACAGCTACTTGCAGAGAAAAGCAATCCTGTAGGTATTTATGTATAACTTAAAAACACATTGATTTCTTAATAAATATAATTAAAAGGTCCAATAGATTGTAATAAATTGTACAAAAATGTAAAAGGGTTAGTCAAACGAGAAAATAAGCAAAAAATTATGATTGATTCGTAGTTATTATAATAGGTAGGATATTAAAATACAACAAAACGTAGGTACCTAGATTATGTTAATAATAATTCGTTGTTTTTTATTATACGATGCATTTGTTATACAGTATCACACAACGAGTTAAATATTGTAAATGAACTTAAGTATAATTTTTGTTATTTTATTTTGGTATCGATCGAGAGGTGGTATTAATACGTCTTTTACATTCATTGAAACTTTTTAACAATGAATGTATCCAAATACCACTTTAAAATCTTGGTGTTATTTCTTATTTTCTTAAAACATTCGTAGGCTTACATGTTTTCACGTAAAATAGGCTACTGCAGGTTGCGTATTAATAGAATAACTCTCCACAAGAAATTAGCGTGTTTTCTACAAAATTGGATACATTTATCCTAAGGAACAGTTTCTGGGCAATTAACGGACAATTAACCTTATATTGAGGTTAAGGTAGCTTTTTGACAACTTAACATACTTTTTCCTTGTGAATGTTATCAAAATTTTCATGTTTTATTTTAAATTTTCATCGCACAACTTGTACAAAACCTCGACATCTCGTCTCATCAAGCGTAGCGCTAGTGTACTACTAGCTACTTACGCTGAAAGTTACCGCTGCTTCTAACGTTTTGGACATTTTAGATTCCATTTTTTTTTATTGATTTCCAGTAAAATTTTATCGAGGAAATAGTAGATTCTCGTGTGTTTTTGGGCCAGGCGACAGTCTTTTAACACTAATCCCCGGTTTCTGGTACACTCTGGTAACATTCGAAAAACATTTGCAAGCATATTATTGTCGGAAGAGTTCGACCAGGTTTCGCCTGATTTGCAGCGCTTAATCATGGTGACATGGTGACCGATGACACGTGCTCCGTCTCAACTCATCTTAAGCTCTGCGATGTAGAGCAAAACCTTGTCGGACTTTTCCGTTAAAAAGTCTAGTACGATAAACCGCTTGCAAATCAATAACGAGAATAAACATTAAACAGCTTTTAACTGCATATTAAGAGTATATTAACACATTGTTAGTGTACGAGTAACTGGGGGTTAGTAATGAAAAATCGTTCATGAACTCAATTTATGTGCCATTTGTAATGTTGATTTCCTGAAATCAGAACTATCTATGTTTTGGATACAGATGGTAATTTTTCGGCACCTGCATGTCTGAGCCAACTGTTGCTAATAACTAAACATAGATTAAACTTAGAAATGTTTTAAGAAAATACAGAAAACGTACGAAAACCAGGTAAATCCTTAAAAATGTGTCATGTCTGCCTCAGTCAAAACTGAACAGACGATTTATGTATAATATTATTAATAACTTATGTAAAAGTAGTTAAATAAAAAAAAATCAATAAACAACGATGTATCCCGTTCTTACTGTCATAATATTTTTTTAATAAATATAGTAACTCCCACAAATATGCGACGTCTTATTTTAAAAAAAAAAACCCAAAAAGTGAAACTGTTTCATAACTATTTAACTATTCACGAACCTGATGATTAGATTCAACGTGGATTATCATTACAACTAGCTATCCCGGTAAACTTCGTACCCCCACAGAATACGTTGACACGATTCTTGTTACCATGGCAACGCATGTTGCCATGGTAACAAGAATCGTACAAGTACAAGTACTAAAATGTACAAGTTTGTGATGAACTTGGATGTTTATTACTTAATCACACAATACCGGCTAAACATGCAACTTGGCCTTCAGGCAGACAAAATCTGATGTTATATTAGTAGGATATAGGTACTAGCTGACGCCTGAAACGTTGTTATGCCATATATTAGTATGGCATAATAATTATGGCCTACGACTTATTCTCAGACCTAGGTACTACATACAAAAAAATCTAAAAATAGGTGAATCCGTTTCGGAGGAGTTCGATAACGATAACACTGTGACACGAGATCTATGTGTATAAAAAGTAGTATGACGGCGTAAGTGGTGGATAGTGGATGAACTGAGCTTGGTCCAATTGATTGCCTGTTAGATATAAGTACAAGAGTTGGCAAATCCCGCTCCCTGGCACAATTACATGGGTCAGTTCAGTTATCTTGATAGTTAGACATCCACTCGTATTACAGCGAATGTAACTATAACAAATCTCACCTTCGGAGGTGCAATGGCATAACTTACAAAAGGAATTTGCACCTGTAAAGTACATGGCCATATTCACAAATATACGGGTCGTATTTCATGCAAAGAATAATAATTTTGAAGCAATATAAAGCCGATTAATAAGACATGGAACAAAAAATTAAATTAAAATGGCTCCTGTAAAATTACAAAATGTGCAGTCGTGTCCTTGTACCACCGAAGGTGTCTAAGGTTATTACTTTAGAAGCGCATTTCTTTGGATTGTTTTGATTGTTCATGTTACAATATCAAGATCAAGCAATGATTTAAAAAAGTATCCGACGAAAAGTAGGTTAGCTATAATTTCATGAAAAATATTATAGCGCCATCTAGTGCCTTTTCCCCGTACTACGATGTTATGTAAATTTGTACCGAACGATTGCAAGATTTGTGAACGGAGTCAGTGAAAACTATGGTACAGGCAGGTTGGGTGTTTCCGATTTCACTAAATAGATGGCACTTTGCACTTTGGAGACCGCGACTCTGCAAACGTAGGTAGCGTAGGACGCCTTCCGACTATACCTAAGCCAAACTCGATAAAGAATAGAGGTAAACAAACCAATTTAGGGTTATCACAACTCACGTTTTACAAATCTTCTATTGTTTACATGATTATAGCCTTTTACTTGCTAACTATTTACTAACAATTCCTATTGCAGCATATTTAACTAGAATCACTCAAATAACATGCATATTACCTTGTTATTTCCAAAAACTATTAAAAAATCGACATAAATTTTACGCGACAGCCCTACAGAAAAAGAAACATGGATGAAATTCAGGTGTGACAAACATTTTGGGAAATTTTGTTTATGCCAACAAGTGAAGTTAGTCGTTTGTCAATACGTGTATATGGCATAAGTATATAGCATATATGTGTGACAAAATGGCACAAGACAACAATATATATTACCCCCATATCATTGTGAATGAAATCCGATAGAAATCATATGGGGGCAAGTAAAAGGTTTGCTGCTGCCAAAAAGAAAACTTTTTAAATGGCCGAACTAAATAAAGGTTCTGTTAGGTGAGGCAATAAGTAAAATTACTCCAGCAGCATGGCAACGTTGTGTTGAACACGTGATTAAAGAAGAGAAGAAAACGCCGAATTTGATGGTGTAAAGGATAATGTCATTGATGAATTTATAGTTCAATTGTCCGGAGACACAAATTCATCCTCCTCTTTGGCCAGTGACAGTGATGATTAGTGTGAACATATGAATAAAAATATATACAAAAAACTTTCTTTTATCGCAATATTTGCAGTAGGTCCCAATCTCCTCATTTTCATAGTAGCATCTATAGGTACTTATTAATATTATAAAGTTGAAGAGTTTGTATGTTTTTTGCTTCGTTATCAACCCTTGTATGTCCCCACTGCTGGGGCACGGGTCTCTTCCTGCATCGCGGGAAGGTTAGGCCATACTCCACCACGGGGGCCAAGTCCGGGTTGGTGGAGGATTGTAAGACAGTGGCGGGCCTTACTATCAGAAGTTGTCAAGCCGCCCATAAGGCCTCTGACATGGCTTAACGACTGCCATTATATGACAGCCGGCACCAACGGCTTAACGTGCCTTGCGAAGCACGGAAGCGCTCGGAAAAATGCCACTAGCGGTATCACGGGACGCTCACCCATCTTGTACCTGACCGCGCCTGTTGTTGCTTAACCAAGTGATTGATTCCAATCACTCGGTTCGCCTAGGCCACGAGCGCTTCTTTTTGCTTAAACGCGCTTAATTCTATTAGGAAAATCATGCGGCATGGCTCGCGTAGATGTTTGTTAAATCTGTGTGTCATATTTCATATTTCAGTGTTGTCATATGTCATATTCAAATCGGTTAAGCCTTACGCTATAAAATCATAAACATAAATAAGCATTTTACATAAGTAGGAGGAAGGATCGATTATCTTTTGTCTGAAAATGATTTCTAGAAAAGGTTGTTAACATCTGCCTTTTAGGTGTAAACAAGTCGTTGCCTAGCAACGGTTTGTTTATCGCCATTCGTTATCGAATTTGGCTCAGGTATAGGTGGAATGACGATCTGTGAAAAACTGCAGGCAGATGCTGGATGTGGCAAGCTGAAGACAAGGCGCTATGGCGTTCATTATGGGAAGGCTATGCCCAGCAGTGGACTAGTATAGCCTGACGACGACGACTTTGCATCGTCAAAGTGCCATAAGATTATTTCCAGGGACATGGGGCTTGCCGGCTTGCAAAACAGATGTCCGTCGTTAGCGATCTTCGTTTTCGATTCAATCTGATCAATATTAATTTCAATATTGTAGTTATACTTTCTTTCATGGCGTTGAGCATGCTCAGGCGGCTTTAAGCCTCGGCAACACAAAAAAGATGTGAGGCGAGGATGTGCAAAAGACGGGTCTTCTTCCCTATTCACTTTCATACAAAATATACCCAAGGGAAGTAAAACATCTATATCTATAATCAGCCCACATCAACCCACTGCTGGGCATATGCCTCCATTTTATTGCGCCATTCCTCACGGTCCTGTGAGGAATGGCGCAATAAAATGACCCTCACGATGTTGTGTCGGTGGTCTGCCTACCAACCTCCTTCCCTCCCAAAACATATGTATGTATGTAAAAATTTATGAAATGTAGGAATCTTTAATCGTCTTTTTGTTTTACAATCAAATTGTCCCATTCGGCAACAGAAAGGGAAGCCCACAGAAAAGAGAAAGAACCAGCTTGGGTAGTACGCTGACGCTAATCACGCGTTTTAAATATCAAAAGTCGCGACTTACCAGTACATTCATTGTCAAATTCTGACGCTTTATCGCCACAATGGCGCGACGACATCGATAAGGCGGTGCGAAAGACCTGGAGGAGAGCAGCGCAAGACAGAAACGACTGGCGGTTGCATGAAGAGGCCCTTGTACAAATGTGGATATCGACGGGCTGATGGTGATGATCGCCACAAAACGCGTGACGCGTCACGTCTTTTCCCCGCCCTCGTCCCACGTCTTTCCTTCCACGCTTCAAGTCTTAGGGTCTCTTTTCGTTCGAGTGGGGCAACTTTCCGGGGCAATTTCGCATGGGTCTTTATTTACATATCGATTGGTTTCTGTTCGGTAATCCTCGAAATGTTTACCGTTGTAATTTTATAGTGTTGTCGTTCAGTCGATCTTTATTACTAATATTCCTCAAGCATTAGTTAACGAAGCACTTCTTGAGGGCCCACTACTTTGTCATCTAAATATGCTAAAGATTAAAGATCTAGGGAAAAATTTGACGGAATAATAAATATTTATTCAGAGTCGAGGCCCCCAACAAAAGACATCAACGCGATAACTGGTAAAAAGAAGTTCCCCGTTACAAGTGGAAGAGACAGATCCAACTACACATCTATACCTATGTATAAAAATATTTTTTGAATTAACATTTACTTACACAATTATAATTGCCACATCTATGGCGACCTTCACTTAAGAACGGCTCGATCGATTTGGCTGTTTTTTCCTGTGTTTATAGTAGTCAGGACAAAGATTGTAAGATTTTTTTTTGGAAAATCCACCTTAGTGAATTGCACCCGTGCGAAACCGCGGCAGATTGCTAGTTTAAATGTTATTTGCAAGTGCTATTTTGTCAGGCTCTGTTTGTAAATAAATAAATAACTTCTTCACATCACTGTCACTTATCCTCGTCCCAAACTAGGATACCTTGTACTTGGTTACCGGGCAAGGACATCAATCGATCGATATCAACCCTTTATATGTCCCCACTGTTGGGGCACGGGTCTCTTCCTGTATGGTAGGAAGGTTAGGCCATACTCCACCACGGGGGCCAAGTCCGGGTTGGTGGAGGATTGTAAGACAGTGGCGGGCCTTACTGTCAGAAGTTATCAGGCCGCCCATAAGGCCTCTGACATGGCTTAACGACTGACATTACATGACAGCCGGCAAGGACATCACAGTCATGAAAATGCTCCCATACTAAGGCCATTTCTACAAATCTACGGCCCCCAGTAGTAAACAAACCCACGACCAGCGTCATGGCATTCAGACGTGATACCGCTAGAGCAACAAGGAAACGTCCATGATTCCCTTTTATTTAATGTGTTAGTTTTTTTTAAGATCTCATGGTTTGTGCTCTTTTTTCTGGTTGTGCAATAAAGTGTTTTCTATCTATCTATCTATATTTTTTACAATTTTCTTATTATTACGGATTAGAGTAAAAACCTGGTCGAACTTTTGTGAAGAAATTACGTTTGATTGAATACTACATACCATTTTTTGTACAAGAAACAATTCCAGTCTCTCTATATATTAACAGACTCCGCATATCTTGCTTTGCCATAATAATTAACCTGCAACCAAACTAACCTATAACAACCAACCTATACTAAGACCTACCAAATATACCCAAAACCATAAAAAAACGGTAAACCGTTTCGGTGCAGTTCAAGAACAAATACTGTGTGCGACACGAGATTTCTGGATACATTTAACAGTCTGTTAGCTTTTAGAATATACCTCGGGCTCTAGAGTAGGCTTCGGTTTCCGCCGAAAGCATACGAGTGTAATACTACTTCCTGCTCTGTAAAAAACTTTTCTTCACTATTTTGAAAAGTTAAGTGTCATATTAGTTCCGATATTTCTATAACACGAATATATCCGATTGTATCCGATAGTAGCCGAGGTATATTCTAAAAGCTAACAGACTATAAATCTATGTTAGAGCTTTATCTAGTCATAGTACTGTTATAGATCAGACGTAATACAAGCAACGGAAACAAGAAAGTCGAGAGAAATGCGGCTCCAGCGCGTTACGTAGATAGGCATAGTTTAGCATAAATTGATTATTTAAAATGATCTAAAAACCCGCCTAAGTCTGTTCTTACATTCTTGTTAATCAAAAATGTTGAGCATTAAGTACTTTTGAGATATCAATTCGATTCACATATTTTATTCATTATAAAAACCAAACATTTACTTAATGAATGTCAAAGTTATTAGTTTCAAAATTCTTATATTTCTGTGGAGAAGTAGCTAACAAAGAATCTTCTTATGAATTCTTTAAAATAAATTGTTAGCAATAAGGCCGCCAATTGTACTTTGTATCTTTACATGTTTTATAATATGTGCTTTAATCACTCTGTTAATTAGAGTTATGAACTTAAAATATTTTTTAAGTTCATAACTCTAATTAACAGAGTTATGAACTTAAAAAATATTGCTCATTAATGTGTTGAATACTAGACACAATCGTTCTCTAAATACACATTAATATTAATTTTAATATCAATTACGTAAAGTAAGTTCTGTTAAACATTAGGTGTTGTTACCCAGTAAGTACTGTTGGTAAGGATCTCTGGTGTTTCCGACAAAAACTTAACAACACGTTTCAATCTAGCGGATACTGCATTGCATAAGACTTTTTCGTTGGTCTAACGGTGACATGCTTGACTACTAAATAGAGATCTTGGGTTTGATTATCGCTTTTGTTTTTCTTCTAAGTGGGATGGATAGGATGGTCCTAAACTTTTTTTATACTTCTTTACACATGAAACATTTAACAGGAGATTACAAGAGAACATGTACAAGGTGAGCTTATCTCTGACAGAGATTTCGTCCAGCACACTTTAGAAAGTCGGAGAGGCAGTTTCGTAGGCTTTGTAAACTTTGAACTTAGACAAAAGCTGCTACTTCGCCCGCCATAGAAGTGGTCTAGCCTGCTAGACATGTTTTAACAATGTGCCAACCAACCAAATCCATTTGAACCCATAATTGCGCGACAATTTTTTTCAACTTTATTATATTATGAGCCGGTCGGTTACACTACATATCTCTGTATGTACCCAAATGTAAATTTTATTTCCTTATAGCCAATAAATGAACGAGAAATCAGTACAGTCAAAGCGGTTGTTAAAATATGAGAGTCATCAGTACGACAGTTATTATTACAGATCAGATTACGATCAGGATGTTGTAATGTAAATGAATACATATATAGTGGTCACTAGAATCGCTCGAAGCCCCGGTTGCCTAAGTGATATTACACGATCACGAAGGTTAAGCAACATATGCCACGTTCAGTACATGGATGGGTGACCGTCTATGACTAACGCTAGTGGCGTTTTTACGATCGGTTCCGTGCTCCGCTAGGCACGTTAAGAAGTTGGTGCCGGCTGCCGTCGGATGGCAGTCGTTAAGCCAAGTCTTAGGGCGGCATGATAACTTGCCTAGGTACTTCTATTCGGTTGCGCAGTGTGATGATAAGTCCAATACTTTATACATCACCTTGGACTGATTTGTTCCATGTTTGCTCCCAATGGATATGCGGCGACTAGCACAAACTTAGACTAGCAACAATAACCTAGCCCAAAACCGACCCTATCAAAGAGAATTCCACAATCTTACGGTGTTATTCTAAAAACACGAATCCTCTAATATACTCCTAAAATGGATTGTGAATGTTCTGGCATAAAAATAAAAGCTTAATTAGAAACACCTTTATGGAATTTGTACGACTGTAAGTTTTAAGCTGCAGCAAAAAAGCTCAATATATTATCAATCCTAAGAGATTCGTCGTCGTCAGACTTTACTAGTCCACTGCTGGACATAGCCCTCCCCTAATGATCGCCACACTTTGTGCCATCATTGGGGTAATGCCCATAATCCCCACGCTGGGCATGCGGGTTGGAGATCGCAGTTCGGTAGAATTGTACTGAGAGTAGTTATTATTAATAAATAGTCGTAATTAAACAATTACCGGTAAATAGCAAAAATTCTATTTTTAAAGACAATTAAAGTATAGCTGAAAAACACGCCGGGGATATGTTGCAGTTCTTCGCACTACGAAACGTTATCTAAACGCTTAGTACTTATGCTGATGGATTGGGTACATAACCATAACAACAATGTAGTGGCTACTGGTTTAGTTTCTGATCCAGTTATGAAGATATACCACCGCTGGTTATCCGACCGCGGATCTCTGTCGTTATTCAACCGAATGCCCAGTTCATGCTGCTGCGTGATTAATTACCTACGCGGCAGAGACGTGGTGCCTGTACCGCCGCGACATACGTGCGCTTGACAGATTCACCTAAAATGTCTTCGTGACATTCTGAACATCAAATGGTCGGACCGTGTCAGGAACACAGATGTTCTCAGGCGTGCGAATGTGTGCGGAGTGGAGGCCTACCTCATGCGAAGGCAACTGCGTTGGTGTGGGCACGTATCTCGAATGCCCGAAGAAAGGGTGCCCAAGCGCATCTTTTACTCAGAACTTGAAGAAGGCAAGAGTAAAAGCGGAGGCCAGTATCTGAGATACAAGGATGTGCTGAAGAGGCATATGAAAGGGTGCGGGATTGAGCCTACGACATGGGAATTGCAAGCTGCTAGTCGCTCTGAATGGAGGCAAAAAGTTAAAATAAAGGTTAACGACTATGAAAATAAACGAAGGCACGAGCTTGATTTACGACGGGAACATTTAAAAAATAAAGCGCCTTCGAATATTTTGTACAATTATGTAAATGGAGTCCTCACATGTGGCTCCTGTCTTCGGACGTTTACTGCAAAAATTGGTTACATTAGTCATGTGAGGACGCACCGGTAACACAAAACAGAATTGGTCGCCGTTGCCGAAATCGGCATGGAAGGCATCAATTACCTACGGCTTTATTACGATTCAGAGTTTGTTTGGGACAAAGTAAGCTATGCATGTTTGGTTGGAATAGTAAAATAAATAATAATTATTACATTATTTAATTACATCTTAACCTATTAATTTCTGGGAGGCCTGATAGGCCCACCATAACGATGGGTTTTAATTGTAATTTTCAAGAATTTTAAAGAAGAATATTTAGTTTACTTCTCGATGTCTGATAAAGTACATTAGCTAGTTTTTAGGATTTTGTACTTGTTCCTTGTTATACTATTTTTATTTTTAATGCACTAACACATGCTTAGGACAATTTTAAAAACCTATTTAGAGGCTAAAAATTCCACCCATGCCGAGATTCGAACCCGCGACCTCTGGCTATCCGTGCCAGCGCTCTATCCAACTGAGCTAATGGGTGACTCACCGGCATCAGTGAAATTTCGAACCTCTTTACACTATTCTCTGTATTACGTACAGGCAGCGACATCTGGCTGAAGTAGATTGCATCACCCATTAGCTCAGTTGGATAGAGCGCTGGCACGGATAGCCAGAGGTCGCGGGTTCGAATCCCGGCATGGGTGGAATTTTTAGCCTCTTGTTCCTTGTGCTAGTAAGAAACATGGTGTTTAGCTCTTTATTTCCTATTCTCTAGTAATTCCGTGGAAATCTATAATTGGCCTAACTATAAGTATTTTTGTATGTAATATTTTGTTTAGTTTCGCTGTTGATTTTCCTATCAATAAATAAATTAATAAAAAGAAGGTCTTAATTTAACAGGTTAAATTCTATACTCGCGTTGAAAAATTATGTAATTTTGTTAAGTTCCAAGAAAACCAGTGTTTATTTTGGAATTACATCCAGTTTTTATCTCTGCTGTGGTTATTTTATAATACTTGCAACGAAGGTGCCATAAATATGGTTAAAATATGTACTCAAGTAAATTATTAATATAATCTTAAGCTCAGCGAATAAGAGCAGAGTCTGGTCCAACTAATTACACAGAATAATCGTGCTTAAAAAACTGATTATAAATAAAAATTAAAAGCGCATCTTTTATTAAAACACCAATTGGTCTTTAATATTTGTCGGTCATGTCATTTATTTTTTCACTTTGAAAAGACGAAGTTTGGAGTTTTTTGTCTATTGTTTCTCCAAAATGGTCTGGGATTTAAAATGGACACCTAGTTTGACTTGTAACGTTCATTAAGCCGCAGTTTTTGCGCTGCTTTGTATAACACCTTTTCATTAATTTTCATATTGTGGAGCTTTCATAAAAAAAACACGCAAAGAAAATATAGAAATTCTTTTCTAAGTTTTCTTTACGTGGTTTTTGTTACCCGGAAAATTGGAAATTTTGGAACTAACTGAAAGTTTTCGTTTCTATGAGATTTGTATATGAAGAATTTGCATACTTCTTTTCATTCAAAAGCAAATAGCTGTCAGATCTCCTAGTTATAAAATAAAACTACATAAATGAGTAAATGAGATCAAATTGGTCACGGGACCAAGTGTAGGAAGTACTTAGATCTACTGTACTTTACTTGAACGCAAAGTATTGCAACTATGTCTAGCGAAGGTACAGATACTCAAATAATATTATAAATAACCAAAGAAGTCACAAATAATTTAACATTTACAATTTACCAGTTTTGATACGTAAAATAATTAATAAATAGAATACGGTGTACAGTGAACATATATAGATATATCTACACTATACACCGCAACTTATGTGAGAAATGAGTTTTTTATTGTACGTTTTTTTTGTATTGTTTTTGTAACATTTTAGGAATTTATAACTTTGTAAATAAATGTATTTCTGTTGCTACAAGAAATGGTTTCTTGTTCTTGTTTGATATTCCACTTCTGTTTTGAATTACATCCAGTATAAATGCATGAGTTGTAGATTTTAGAATAATGTGTAAACTCTGTTAATTAAGGACAAAATTTGAAAATACAAAATTTGGAGTTTTTTTGTCCATGTTTTCTCCAAAATTTAAGGTTCATTGAGTAACAGTTGCTGTATTATTTTGAATAAAAATGCTTTGTTTTTGATTTCTGTTTTCATTCGTACTAGTGACCAAGTATTTCTTTCGTTTTTAGTCCTTAATAATCTAAATGCACGCCAATTACAATTCAAGTAAAATGCGAAAGGATATAATATTTTGGAAGCAACTAAAATAAATAAGCCTGACAGTTGTGACGCTACTTCGTTCTTTGACTGCATAATTATGCTGCTGAGGCTATGCGTATTTTTTCGTATATTAGATAGCTAATTAAAGCTTTGGATAATTGTGGTGCCAAAAAATACAGTTTCTACAAGGTCGGGTGTCCTTTCCCATTACAATGTTATTGTAAACCATTGCGTTAACAAGATAACACTTAAACCATATTCTTGGTGTGAGTCTATGTGAATTTTTAAATTTTTGTAGCATAATCGCTCTTAACGTAACTAATTAGAGTGGAAATATGTAAAGGTTGAGGTATTATCGACAGCAACTGCGTAAGCGCATTATTTGTATCGATAAAGCAGTTTTATTGTCTTTTAATTTTAAACGTAATGACGTCGTCGTCTGTAAATCATTCTATCTTAGTTCATCAATCAAATTATAGTATCGACATTATGAACTCCTATAGCAAGTACCTACTGTAGACGTCACTACCCTTTAAGTACAGTCCACAGCAAATCAACTATGACATCCTGTCTATTATGTCGATTGTACAAAAACTCTACCTCAACTTTACTCTAGTTATGCCACGAAAAAAAATTGTGATCATCTGACTTTACTATACCTCCTATACACTGACGTGTGTGTAAGCGCAAGTCTGCTGTTTTTGCGAAGATAGCGCGTGCGCTTTCTGACTCTGACCGCTTGACGCGCGCTCGTGCAGCATGAGTGCTTAAGAACGCTGTTATTACGATCGTTAAAATTTCCCCCTTGCGAATCTAGTTTAAGATTTTAGCAGGGTTTCGCAAAATAGAACTTTACAAGGTAAAAGTGAAGTTACTCGAATTTTCCAATCACGATTACCTCGTTTTCAAGTTATGACACTTATTTGGTAGTTATGCCATAGCCGCGATGTAACAAACAAGAGTACGATAGAGTGCTGAGAATTTAGATGAAAACTCATCAGCGTTCTTCAGAGCTCCTCTGCGCTAGAGCGCGCATCTCAACTGCGGCGCGATGCGCGCATGCGTCCGAACAGTTGACCACCGTCCGGCGCGAACGCCACACGTCATCTTCAGCCAGAAACTGGCACGCGAGAACAACAATTAAAAATAATAACCACCCATCACACGCGAACAGGAGAAGAAACTAGATCACCCGAAAAAAAGAAAAATTGTTTATGGTCGCGCGCGTTTCGAATTTCGATCGTCGTCGAGTCGTTGCAGTGATTTTTTTCACCCAAGTGACACTTTTCTAGTGTGATTCTAAGCTCGTGTGTTACTTTAAACAAAAAGTTTTTTTTCGTTATTGTTGGTTTGCTGAGGATTTGCAAAGTTAACAGCTTCATCGTTGTTCGGATTTGCATCGTTACGGTTCGGCCTTCAATATGGTAAGTACGGCTTTTTTTATATTTTTATAATGATTGCATTAAGGATAGCAGTTTTTATGGGCGATTCTTATACATTTATTAAGTATTTAGTTATTAAGGCTATATACCTACTTGATCATTATCGGATCAGTAAAGTGGTAAGTGGTATTATATGCTCTAAATTTCCAGCATTCAATGTCTTTTTTAAGCAATAAAACTGACTCGAAAATGTACTAAAAAACTGTTCCATATTATTTAAATATGTAAGTACCGAAGAATATCTTTACTGCTCTATATTTACGTATTTGGACGTTGTAAAATTTCACGCAATAGCTTCTGTAATTTTATGCTTACAACATAATTAGTTCGCCAAAACTGTATTGTACGTAGCTTTCAAAACTCAGAAGTTTTGGTAACACCTATTGCAGTCTTAACTAAGATAATGAGGAAATTGTAACTATTAGCTTTTGTAATACTTACCAATTCAGGTTTGCAAGATGTCTCTATGGGGTGGTAAGTAGAAAAGTAACGATCTTTAGATCGAGCAGGTCCCTAATAATTTTGGAGATTTCTATTTATCAATTGATTCAAACAACTTATAGTTTTTTTATTTGCGCACTTTATAATAGAACTGGATGTAAAAGGTTTAAGTATGTCTTCACTTTTGTCGGATTTGAAAATTTCACATAGAAAATACTGCAGTATTGTAGGTCTATAAAGGGGCTTAAAAACTGGTTCCCAGGCAAATTACTCCCGGTTTCTGGTGCACTTACCGGCTGTTAATATGCTGTGAACACCAGTCATTTTTTTGTAAACACTTTGCCCTACTGACGGCAGTTATTAATAGTAAATTAACATTTTGTTAGTAAACGAGTACCTATAACAATATGTTTTAGAAGGATATCCGACATTTAGCAGGGATGGCACTTCGATAAAGTATCTAAGTACCTACAGAAACGTAACTTGTAAAGGAAGTTAGCCAGCTTTCGTCACGATTTTCAAAAAAGTGGCATCAGCCATTTTTTATGTAGCCTATAATCGTCTCCGGGCCTGTGCCACGCGTGCCCATCGCGGATTGGCAATTTCAAGCGCTGAGGCATTTGAACACCTCAGACACTCAGGTTTCCTCACAATATTTTCCTTCACAGTTAGCGAGTGGTATTGCTACTATAACTTCACAAATGCAAATAACTTAGAAAACAAAGTCATTGGTCCATGCCCAACCGGGAGTCATCATAAGTCATCATCTTAAATGTCGCATTAAAGTGACTTCACTTTAATGCGACATTTAAAACATACGTCAAAAGTTAATTAAACTAAACAATTTAACACTCTCAGTTTCCGCCGATGCGTTGTTGATGCCCTAGTCTCATGAATTATTTATTAATGATGTTTTCGTCAGTGAAAGTAAAATTAAGAAATCTTTGCTCTTTTGGGGGAGACGCCAACGTGGTCTACGAATGCCGTAATTCCATGCTGTGGCGCGTGCAATGTTATTTTTGGTCTCGTTTAACTGGTTTAATTAAAACAAAAGGTATGCTATCTGTAATATTTTATTGGTAAGGATAGATTTTCAATACGATACTAAGATAATTGATGAGAATAAAATAAGAAAATATTCAAGATTTTCTTCTCAAAAGAAGAATTTATGCAGCCCACTTCATACAAAGGTTGTCTGGAATGATCGCTCTAAGCCATAAGACCGCCATTTGTATAACATTACTTAGAATTAGGAATCATGGTTGAAATTCTTCTTCTTTTCTAGTAGTGGAATAAAGTATTCTCAATGCATCTATACTTAAGGGGGTCTATAAAGCTAAAATTGTGCACAAGCGTCTAAAGGTTTTCATTTCTATTTCACATTGTTTAATTTTTCAATAATTTTAATAAATTAATATTTTTAAATCTTTATAACTGCTTTATCAATATACATATATACACGCTCATACATATAACGTGCCGCTGTCTACTTATGAGCCAAGACGGCTTGAAGATTATTTAGACTCTTTGATGATATATTTCGCCTGCGCGCCCCCGCGCGTCGCGCCGGCGAGTTACTCTGCAAATGTCACTCGCAAGCAACGCACGCTCGAATATTTTCTTAAAGCTATTTTGTAAATTATTAATATTACATCGATTTCACCCAAAAGAAGAACTCTTCATTTATGTCAGCATAGACATCTGGCGACCGTAAAGATAAAAATACTGCAATCTTCTGAAAAAATAGAAATTCCACGAAAGTTGCGGCGCAACGCGCCCTAAGTTGTTTGTGATTTCGTGCAGCTTTATAGGGCCGCTTAAGCTAAAGGTACATCCAAAAATTAGAAAACAATATTTACATTCGAAAATTGTTGTAAAAATTGTAAAACAAAATTCTGAATTAATATGTTTACCTCGTGATTGAAAAAATTGTAGAAAACAGACCAATATTATGAAAACTCCATCTAAAATTTGTTCTAGGCACTACAACGTCGAAGCGCCATTTCACAAATTTATTTAAGTTAGGTTGGCACTAGAATATAATAGTATAGAAGTAAAATAACCTAAGTTCGTTATTGAGCCAACGCAAGCATTTCGGCCGTCCTTGAGTCGAGTGGGATAGCACGCGACAATGGCAAGTGTCCCGATTGACGGAATTATGCTCATTCCGTGTAAGTATGGGCGGTCGCTGGTCTGGGATGTAACGCGTGTTGCCACCTTTGCAGTCTCATATCCAAGCGACAACCTGCCATACGGACGCGGCGGCTTCTAATACAGAGTCAAATAAAAGGCGCAAATAAGCAGTCTTAGAGCAGAGCTCTAAAATTGTGTCTTTCGGGGTAGACAGATGGAGCCATGTAGTCCGGAAGCGTGACTCCTCTTTTCATCAGGATACCCGAGAGCCTAGTTTGGTCTAAGGTTAAGCCTCGCCATATCCGTATGGCGATATCCGTATGGCGAGGCAATGCCGCCAGCCTTTTCGGTACTCTACCGGCCGACAGCGATCTGACTGAAATATTTTGTTTAAATTATACTTAGATTTTTTATTCCGTTGAATTTTGACAGCATTTTGTGACATTTGTAGGTAACACATAAAATAATATCTAGCATTTTATTTCTCATTACGCTCAAATGAGTCAAATATTTCCCTTTTTCGCTGGAGAGCTTTTTTGCTAATAATAATAAATTTCACACAAGTGCACACAGTACAATCACTTAGTAGCAACACTTATAAAATGTCACAATTCTAATTCAGGGAAATATTTGACTCATTTGAGGGCAAATGAGTCAAATATTTCCCTTTTTCGCTGGAGAGCTTTTTTTAATAATAATAATTTCACACAAGTACACACAATACAATCACTTAGTAGCAACACTTATAAAATGTCAGAATTCTAATTCAGGGAAATATTTGACTCAATTGAGGGCAAATGAGTCAAATATTTCCCTTTTTCGCTGGAGAGCTTTTTTTAATAATAATTTCACACAAGTGCACATAATACAATCACTTAGTAGCAACACTTATAAAATGTCAGAAATCTAATTCAGGGAAATATTTGACTCATTTGAGGGCAAATGAGACAAATATTTCCCTTTTTCGCTGGAGAGCTTTTTAATAATAATAATAAATTTCACACAAATGCACACAATACAATCACTTAGTAGCAACACTTATGAAATGTCAGAATTCTACTTCGGAATAAAAAATCTGAGCTTAGAACATTGGTTTTATTATCAAGAAATATAATATGTCCGAGGTTTACATTTAATTATTAAGCCTAAGTTTATTATTATGACGAACCTGAATATCACAGATTTCTTTTTCTCCTTTTTTTTCCAACTCTAACCCTCTATAACTCTATAACTTCTTTGAAAGTAAGTAGTACCTACTAACTCTCACTGTCATATCGGTCGTACTTACCATTCAGATTCAAACCATCAACACCCAAGTTCAAGTATCAATATCAATTCAATAACCATCACAAAATATGTTGATGCAATGCCACTAACATACGAAAACGTACAGAAAAAAATCTCGTACCTACATTATCGACCTTGTTTCAAAGAGCTAAGGCGCAAATGTAAGGCTGTTATTCACATAGAAGTCACACTAAACTGTCAAATTTTTAGTGTTATTATCGCCCTTCTGCTAGTGGGCTTAAGAGCTATGTCGAGGCCGGGATTCGCGCCCTACTTTGTACCCAAAGAAGCCACTTTCAATTTACATCTCAAAGTTTTGACTCGGCATGCAAAATGTTTGATGATTAAAACAGAAGTGATGTTAGGCCTATGATCGGACTCAGTGGTAACTGGCATGTCTCGTAGTGGACAGACACCGGCTGATGAGTACCATAGGTAGGGGTCTAACAACCCTTAAGTACCTAATTACTTAGCTTTCATTTTATCTCCAGTTGCAGATTTTCGTAGATATATATTTTTTTCCATGCGGTGGTAGTAAAAATAGAACGACGGCCTCACATCTTAAAGGACGTGGGTTAAAATCCCGGCATGTACTTTACCCGGCATGTCATGACTCAATACCACTCGCTAACCGTTGACGACCTCTGTGGCGTAGCGGTAGCGCATCTACCTACCATGCAAGAGGTCCCGGGTTCGAATCCCGGCTGGAAACAAAAAAAAACCCAGGTCTTGCATGTTTACATGTTTGTGATGTCGTTGTTTCTGGTTCCCACTACACAGGTTATCCTAGTCCCACAATAGGATGCCAGAAGCAATGTATGTGCCTGTATGTTAATGCTAAAATGTTAAAAATGTTATGTTATAACATCGTGAGAAAATCTGAGCGTCTGGGGTGTTCAAATACCTCAGCGCTTGAAATTGCCAATCCGCGGTGGGCAAGCGTGGTAATTAAGCCCATACTCTCTCTCTCTCTCAGGCCCTGCATGAACGGCCCTGCACTGGGGCGTATACGTATAGGCTGCATAAAAAAATATTTCGCACAAAGGAGCAAGAATTCTTAAGGGCTGAAATGATGAATCCCAGTACATATGAAAACTGCTGTTTTAACATTTTCATCTGTCCACAATAAGGCTTATAACAGTAAATTGTTAACAGTAGACTTTTAGTTTTCCATCTGGCAAGAGTCTGTTTAAAAACAGACTTATCTCTCCCAGAAAGAGATCTCGTATCACTTTAAAACTGATCTCTTCCAGACAACTGGAAGAGATAGTTGCAATTGCAACAATTGCACGACCCTGAGTAAAGCCTCGAGAACATAAATTTTCTTGCGATCATCAGCTGCTTTACCGCTTAACACTGGTGAATAGGGAGCGTAGGACGCCTTGCATCCAGGTGGAGGGACGACATTTGCAAAGTAGTGGGCAGAGACTGGAAGAGAAGAGCCGAAGATCGGGCTCAGCGGCTTGTTTTGGAAGAGGCCTATGTCCAGAAGTGAACTGATACTGCCTGATTATGATAATAAAAATAATAATTTATGTATAGTAGGTACATATAGCAAAAACACAAATACAATCAAATGGCAGAGACAGTGACTAAAGTATCGGTACGCACACACTTAAAATAGGAAGAGGCTGTACAACATGAGTTCAAACACAGTGTCGGTCTTCTATCCCCTAAACTAGGCAAAACCTGTATCTTAGGGAATGATGATGATGACTGGTGGATAAAAAGCTTGTAAGTGACGGCCAAACCGATCTTTTGCCATAATTTAGTTTGTCTGGCGTGTGCAGTGTAGGCCGTAAAATTTTAAGATTGTGGACACGCGTGATAAAAGTCCAATAAAATGCTCTTTATGAAGCACATTGACACGTTTTTTTGGGTGATAAATAATGCATTTCATCGGTACTTCATTGCACGCATATGATGCGCATGGGAATATTATAAGAATCGTACTTAAAGGCTGTCGATAAATAAATACAAAGTTATTGATTTCAATGTAAATAAAATTTGGTAAAAATAACATTAAATAAGTCGATCGATCGTTTACAGAGATATTATGGCATACTTAATGTAAGACTCTAATCTCGATCAAAATACCAGAAGCCATAAATCGGTAAATGATAAGAAAATTCTTCATGAAGCTGATAACACTGGCATTGGCCAGCTTCATGAAGATTTTTTTCCTTAATGGTACCAATGTACCATTAAGGTTTATTTTCATCTTGAGCCATGAAGGTTTATTTTTAAGTACTGGCAGGACAATCATGGAGTAACATAACTGCATGGAGGCCGCGTATAAACACTGAAGTGCTGTCAATTTACTGTCATTGTGAAAATTGTAAAGCCTTAAGAAAGCAAAGTAAATATTTATGGGTCGCTTCGTTTGCTTGATCATTCATATAAAAGCACTAAAAGAAAATACGCCTTGTACCCAACTATTTCTAAACTCAAATTTAGATTTTCTATGTTAGATTTAGATAATGAATAGTAGTCAGTCATTCCTCCAATGAGATAACCGCTCAAACACTATATACGCCCGGGGCTAGTGATAGTCATTCGTAGCGTGGGCTCATATTTTTAGATAAGCTAGCCATACCCATTGTTAAGCACCTAAATCATCATGTCGACAGGAAAGACTTAAGAAATTATTTATACAAACACAATCCCTCAAATATCTCCAAAAACTTTGTCACAAACAGTCATAGAAAGAAACGCTCGTGGCCTGGTCGAACCGAGTGATTGGAATCAATCACCTAAGTTAAGTAACAACAGGCGCGGTCAGGTGCAGTATGTTACCGCTACCGCCACTTTATTACGCGAGTCATATATGTGGCAAATTTCCCCCAAATTAGTACAGACGCTTATCTTCTTTGCTTCACAAATATTTCAACATACCAACATAATGATTTTCATTTTATTATTTCGTTAAGCATTTTCAGTCAGTAAGTCGTTAAAACACATAATTTTGTCGGGTACAAAGCCTCGTCGAGGCTTGATAGATAATTTCGACTTCTTTTCACTATGAAAGAGCTTCGTTTTGCAGAGTCAGTGAAAGCGGTGGCACATGACTGGCCTATGATGACATAAAGATACACTCAGCTCAGACAGTCTTGGTTCGATTTTGTTTTCTATTGTGTAGAATATAAAGCTGCTTTGTGTAGAAATTACGGTGCTGGTGATAGATTTGATAAAAGTGTTAAAAAACGCCGAAGTTCCTGGATACCAACTTTTTAATGAGTAATATGACTATAAACTTTATTTCATGTTTTTCTACCGCTCTCCACTTCACCACGGGGACCAAATCCGGGTTGGTGGAAGATTGTAAGGCAGTGGCGGGCCTTACCGCCAGAAGTTATCAAGCCACCAATATGGCCTCTGACATGGCTTAACGACTGCCAGTACATGACAGCCTTCACCAAAGTTTTAACGTACCTTGCGAAGCACGGAAGCGCTCGGAAAAATGCCACTAGCGGTAGTAACGGGACGCTCACCCATCCCGTACCACCGCGCCTGTTGTTGCTTAACCAAGTGATTGATTCCAATCACGCTTCTTATATAGTATAAATATATTTTATATTTTATAAAATATATTTTATAAAATTATACACATTTAAAAGTTTCTTTTTATGTAGTGTCTATAAACGTCCTACTGCAAGGCACAGGCCTTCTCTCAGAGAGAGAGTATGGGCTTAATTACCACGCGTGGCCACGTGGCACTGAGGTATTTGAACACCTCAGACACTCAGGTTGCGACACTCATTTCCTCGCGATGTTTTCCTTCATCGTTAGCGAGTGTTATTACTATTATAAAGTAAAGTAAAGTAAAGTAAAAGTTTATTTCTCACCATAAAGAACAACATTAAGGAACGGTATTATAAGCCTTGAGGGCTATACAAAATCACTTAAAGGCTAATGGTACAATTATCAATTCAACCAATTGCCAAACTAGGTGGTCCTGTATTTTGACAATTAGTTTGTTGTGTGAGCCTGTATATGTGAGAGAGAGCGTGATGTGTAAGTTGCAGCATATGAGTAGAGAGCTGTACGAATTTAAAATTAATTTTATTTAAGTAGATTCTCTGTCTCGTCATAAGACAAATCCTGTAAATAATTGATTAATTTACGCTTACATTCAAATTTTGTGAGATCTTGCAGTCCTAATATTTTGTTTAACTTATTATACAAGAATTGCGTATAACTTCACAAATGTACATCACTTAGAAAACAAAGTAGTTGGTACATGTGAATCGAACCTGGGTCTCTCCTTTGCGAGTGCATTGTTCTATCCACAAATTACTAACAAGACAAATTTATATATAGAAAATACTCATTAGTATTAAGCCCGCCTTTGTACAAATATGCTTATTGTGCAATAAAGAATTTTCTAATCTAATCTAATGCATACTAAATATTTCATAATCAAAAACTTGAATATTAGCACTAGAAATCCCATGAATAGCCCAATTCGAGCAGTAAAAACAGTAATACGGTTAAAATCTGTTAACGATTCGGTTGTGTTAGTTTTTATTCGGTTGTTATTATATTCGGTTGAGCTATAAAGGAGGTTTTATTGCTCATATCGTTCTTGTATTGTATTCAATAAGACAACGAGTAATATAATTAAAGGTCATATGTGTAAATTAATGACTCTATGTGAGAGATGAGGGATTCACGACGATTCCCGGTTGGCCGAATCGTTAACTGATTTTAATGGTAATGTACCATTCAATTTGGCGCTTCGCCTTAACCGAACGTGAAGCCTCCACCGCTCTCTGGGTTAGTGTGTAACGAATTTTGGCAGCTTCCAAACAATTACCGTTAAATTGTATTACCATCTTAACTAGAGCATACTCAAGGTGTAAAAATGAACAGAAACAGAGAGCAGAGGCATCATAGTTTTTACACATCTGCTTAAGCAATAATGAAGTATTGTTTTCCGTTTTCATACAGCTTAGTAGGAACAAACATGGCTGGTCTTAATTAGCTATTTTTGATATATTTACCTCTATACATCGTTAAATGCAAATGCTCTTTTATTTTATATCTTGAACCAATTTTACAAGTGTGTCGTGGTGTTTCTAGAATTGTTATTGTCATCCTGGAAAACCTAGTACACATAAACTTTAACCAGCAGTCTTCGTTTTTGTTTATGTATTAATATTTTACCACGTATTATAGCCGAATAAAAAAATACACAAGGCTAAAACACTATTTAGATTTTGATCGCTGCGTAAAATTTTATCAGTCAACTCCAAGAGGTAGTAAAGCATTGATTTTGCATGAAATTACAGATATTAGAGCCTTGTGTCACTTTCTAAGATGCTCTAAGCCAACTTAATAAGACTAATGTCTACTTCAACAAGACGCGCGCCTCATCTATGTCTCTCGTAAGTAATTTTATAAGCAGACGCGTCAGCTATGGTTGGACAGCCTACGCATGGGTGGAACTGCATTATGCATGAGCCAGCAAAAGACTCATTGAAACCGTTAGTTGGCTTTAGGTAATGTGTGCTTTACTCCAAGTCACTAGTGACCAAAGAGTTTCTATTTATTTACACACAACTCCTTGGAGACATGGGACGTGCAGGCAGGGACGAATTATCCATTAGGCAGCGTAGACAATAGCCTAGGGGCCCCGTGCCCCTCCAATTCTTTTTGTAACAAAAATGTTATTTGAAACAAACAATCAATTGAACTGTGAAAAAGTGTGATACATACATCTATTGGATTGAATACAAAAAGGTATTTGTACAAAGGCGATATTAATACATATAAGTATTTCCCTCCAGCTAACCATGGGTTAAAGTAGATGAACAATATTCTTGTCTTATTTTTTATATTATATCATTTCACATTTCAGTACAATTTTTTGGTATAATATGTAAAAAGTTATAGTAAATTAACCAGTATAATAATACGATCATTATATTTTATCGCGGCGATATGTTTTTCCATGGGTCATCTAATGCGAAATAATAAATACGAGCTCCTCCAACTGATCCTTCAGGGTAAAGGGCCGCAGAAGACCAGGACGTAGAAGAACTCACTGGCTGCAAAACTTGGCTTAATGGTTTCAGACAGGCACCATCAATTTGTTCCGTGCCGCCACATCACGGAATACAGTGGCCACAATAAGAGCTTCCAACTATATAGGTACCAACCCCTGTAGCTGAGACACTGCATCAAACATAGGCAATAAATTGCGCCGTCTTCCTTTGCGTCACTACCAAGAGTGAGACGCCACGACGTTTTATCGCGTTGTCGCCCTCGATACAGTAATATGCAGCTGTGGCTGGGTGGTGATTTTGTTTGTCCGATAATAGCATTAATGTGGTAAACATTTTGTAGTATGATAAAGTTAATTGAAGTCGGGTCTTGATTTTGCTTTCGTTATGAATCTTTATTAAAAATTTACCTTTTTCATTATTTGGAAACCAGAATCAGGTGTACAAGACTTGTTGACTACAAAGCCGATTCCGGCATGAATTTATTGAAGCTGGAAGCTTTAAATTTAAGCTCGATTCTGTAAAATTATCTTGAATGTTTCTCCGCTCTAAGAAAGATAAATAGAATTTTCTTTACTGTACACAGAATTCAAACTCGTTTCTGTAAAATTGTCTTATATGTTTCTCCTCTCGAGGAGAAACATATAAGATAAATTATTTATCAATTGCACACAGAAATTCGTAAGCCTTTCTCTAGCCAGTCAATTAGATACGCGAGGGTTACAGTCGTTCAAAAGACCTTACATTTGAGCTGTTGTGTGTGTTTACTTAACCACTACTTTGCTTTTACTTTGAAAAGGCGAGGTTAGAGACAAAGAAACGAAATGTCCATGACAAAATGCAAAATTGCATACGTGCAAATCGATTGTTCAAATTTGATTGTGCATAAATACGATTGTAGACCCCACACAAAAGGAGGTTTCTTCGAATGCAGTTTCTCGATTTAAGACAAACATATGCGCTGGAAATTTAATGTTGCTTTTGCTGCATTGATGGCCTCAGTCTCGGCTTTCTTCTGTGGTCTGGGTGTATTGCCATGTTTGTGAAGTCCGTTTATATTTACCATAGCACAGGGTATTTTATATGAAGGCTCTAAAAATAAATGAGGAAGGAAAGAAAGTACCATACTCAATATACTGCCATCGCCGTTGCGCAAGTCACGCGGCTGTCACTTCATCTGCTGGCGCGTTTCGGCGCGCTCTCGGTCAAGGATTGCGTGCCAAATGCGAACCAAGTTCAACTTACATTGAACGTGCATGACTAAGCGGAAGTTGGTCGGATCTTTTTGTTATTGTTGTCACTTCTCCAGACAACAGTGAAAGTGGAGGTTACAGGTTAGGAGTGAAGTGACTAAAATAAAAAGAAAACGAGAGTTTCGTTGCTTAGACCTGTCGTGCCGTTTGTTACTTGTTAAACCATTACTGTCCTTGTATGTACCTACGTCGGTTCTAAGCTACGTCACATAACATAACAAATACAGGCACATAGATTCCTTCTGGCCCACACTAAGATACCCTGTTTCGTGGGAACCAGAAGCAACGACATTACAAACATGTAAACATCCATGACCTGGGGTTTTTTTGTCTCCAGCCGGGGTTCGAACTCGGGACCTCTTGCTTGGTAGGTAGATGCGCTATGCGCCACACATGTCGTCATATTACCCCCAATCCTAGCTCCTATCTAGCGGTGAGGAATTAACAAAATGTTATAAGCTTTAATAATCATTTACTGTATGTAATTCAGGACTTGTTGATAAATCTGTTCTTCCTCTTTAAAAAAAATGTTCTGCTTCTTTTAATAGTTCAAATGCTACACCGAACGTCTTACTAGATTACTGATTTCAAGACCCGTCAAGGAAGTTTATATTGAAATTTAACACTTCTCTATAAGGAACACAAAGGCGATCATAATTTTCAGTACTTTTGTATACAGGGATCATGCGTGCTTAACACTGAATATTCCACTATTTTTTTTTAATGCACTAACCCGTGCTAAGGACAAATTTAAATACCTATTTAGGTTTAAATAGGTTTTTAAAACTGAATATTCCCTCAAATGCTTAGCTCGAGATACTGTCTCGCGATTAATAGATGAAAATAAAAAATAAATAAAATGTTTATTGAATAAAAGGTACATGAAACTTTTGCAATCAATCGTTTCTGCCAAACTAAATGATAGTTTGTTGGCAAACTTACTTAAAAACTAAGTTACGTAAAATACCTAACAAATTACTCTCAAATTAAGATTACAAACAAAAGTAAAACATGATACTTCACATAGGATCAACTCGTGGTACTGGTTGCAAACTGGTTCTTAAATTCAGAAGCTACACACTTTTTATAAAGCTTCTTACTTTTTTCTTTTACTGGCGTATTGTGATGTATTAGTCATTCGCGTAACCAGGGCCCGCATTCTATTAGTGCATTACACTACAATGACAGATAAATGGACGGGTCACGTGACGTGTTTTATAATATTGGCGCCTAGAAGGTTTGATACGTGTGCGGGCTTAGAATTAAAGCAGCAATGAAATGAAATTGCCACGTTCGTGCAATAGTCATTGTACTTCAATGCAATAACAGAATATAGGGCCTGGACGTTAACTGAGAAAGATTAAAATAAGATAAAAATTAATTCACTTATCGACAAAAACTTTTTTTCATACTCCTGACTCTCTTTTACAAAACATGTCTTAACATATCTAAGTAACTAGAAAATTCTATAAGCCCACCTAATAGGATATTCTTGTAGTTGGTCTCCCTAGTCATCGCAATACCTCGCCTTAAGGCTGTTACTTAAGTGGAGCATGTTGTCTTGCTCACACAATTTAATATTTTTATTATTGGACGAGACTTGCCACCGAGTTCGTACCGTGCGGCGGTCATCAAAAATGGGGGCGACCGAGAAGACGATGGCGGGATGATCTCTACAAATTCTTCCCGAAGTGGTCAAAGGTGGCAAATGACGCAAAATCTTGGCGTTAAAGTAGGGACGGCCTTGTCCTGTGCTCCCTAATACGCCTTTTACGACAACCGCGGGAAGAATTTGGGTTGGTGCTATTCTCTAGGCCGACACCACACAGCAAGTCACAAAAGACTTAATAATAATTTATTAAATAAACTTATGATATTGATAAAGAGCAATTTGCTCAGCATAAATGTTGTACTGACACAACACTGATTTTCAGCAAATCCCTGTTAGATGCATGACATTATAAGAATTAAATAATTACAACAGAGTTGGACGTGTCTACAAAATTAATAAAATACTAATACACTCATCAAGGCGTTAGATTAAATGTTATTGAAATCTTCGTAGGTCTATTATTTATCAAATCTTCAGACCACCTTTATCAAATGTATAATGAGGGAGACAACTACTTGACGCGAGAACAGCCTTCACATGTTACTGTTAAAACCCTTAGGTCTACACAGAAGTGCCAAAGAAAGTGACAGCGACCGAATCTCACATTTCCATCTCATCATTTTGATAATTAGACAACGTGACTGCACACGAATTTTGTTAATTTGACAACTGAGGAAAGTTGGAACCGAGTGTGCACATAAATAGAAAGGCACAAAAGTCTAGCTCTGTACTCGTGAATGTACCTTCAAGTGTAGATGGTATAATGATCAATTTCTATGAAGTTTTTGCTTACATGAACAGGTTTCATTAACTGAAGAAACAGTTTTCGGGTTTTATGATATTACGATAACATTTATAGAAGCGCTCGTGGCCTAGTGATTGGAATCAATCACTTGAGTTAAGTAACAACAGGCGGGGACAGGAGCAGGAGGGGTGACAGTCCCAAGACTACCGCTAGTGGCATTTTAACCGATCGCTTCCGTGCTTCGCAAGGTACGTTAAGCCCTTGGTGCCAACTGTCATATAATGCCAGTCATTAAGCCGTGTCAGAGGTCTTATGGGCGGATTGATAACTTCTAACAGTAAGGCCCGCACCTGTCCTCACCAATCCTCACCAACCCGGACTTGGCCTCCGTGGTGGAGTATGGCCTAACCTTCCTGTGATGCAGGATGAGACCTGTGCCCCAGTGTCTGTGTCCCCAATGGGAACATACAAGGGTAGATATCGATCGACGATAACATTTCGGTAGCTCAGGGTAGCCATTTAAATTAACCAGCGCCTCCCTGCATTCGAGCATACTTTACACAACCGGTAATAAGTGAAACGTAAGTTATTGTTGTTTCCATTTCCAACAATCGCTGGATTTGAGATTAAAATTCCTTAATGGACAAATGAACGTTGCTCGGCAGAGCTAAAGCGTTGGCGGTGGAGATTAATTTCCTGGCCCGCCGAGTGAAACTCGATCGGGAAAGCATTGTCGTACGTTACAAAAACAAAAGAACGACTTAAGAGTGTGACATGCAGCTTTATTTCGTTGTCGATACCAATGAACGAGACGAAAATTAGGGTGAGCCAATGAATTTCAGTAAAGAGTTCAGTGAAATTAAAGTAACAAGTCTGTTCTTATATTAGTTGAAAACATTAATTAACAATATTTTTCTTTTTATACTATCGGCGAATCACCTATTGTTGCTAACTTTTAGAAGGTATTTTAATAGACTTATTCAGATTATTATATGTTTTGGAGACAAGGATGTTTTCAGAATGATTTTCAACATTAATATAGTTTTTTTTTCACTACCAAAAACCAATTTAAGTAGGGTTTAGCTTAATTGCCTATTATAGCGCTCTAGTTAATACTTGTTTGTCGCGTTAGCTGACGATCGATATGACATGGCTACAGCGATTCTAGAACAACCAACCTGGGTAGTACGATAGTACTAGTCACGCGTTTGTGGAGAATTTGACAATAAATAACTATTTAACTATGACTGTTCATCGTAGTGCCTAGGCAGGTCACGTCTTCTTTATAGTCTACAAATGCAAAATGAACCAGGTTAAGGCGCTTTGATTGATGTTTACATTTATAATAAAAAAATATTATAATACAAATTATGATTTTTATTCCATTGGTGGCGCTAGTTAGCACCCCAAAGCACTTTAAAATGAAGCCAGGGTAGTGCAAGTGCCCTAAGTAAGCGCACGATTTAAATTATACCCAATACTTACATCACTATCATCATCATCAGCTATTTGCACTGCAGGACAAAGGCCTCGATTACATACTACATAATTGGTATACATAAATATATTATTGAAAAATTGGAAACCAGTTATTAGATTCTTTTTAATGCACTAACCCGTGCTAAGGACAATTTTATGGGAATTTTATGGAAAGGGTGGTCTTTTTAGCCTCTAAATAGGTTACAACTTGTAACCTTAAGTAACATTTTGGAAAACAGTTAATTAAGGTTACAAGACATTGTAACCTTAATTAACATTTTGGAAAACAGTTAATTAAGGTTACAAGACATTTATATGCAAAATCGTAAAAAGTTGCCGTTAATCTATTTCAATGGTACGCCAAAATAAATAAATACTATTCACACCTAAATTGATATACCTATACTAAACGGATCTAATTGCCATTTTTATTACGTGAGGTACTTACGTTTTACCTTATAATTTATTGCAATTAGACCCGTTTAACATACAAAATACAAATCACCTTTGAATGTCGTCCTTGAATTATGAATATTATTACCTCCTGTATAACCATTACATGCAATAGACAATGGTTATGATTATGGAGTGGTCGTTTTGTGTCATCTTATAGTCATTGTTACGATGCACGAAAGTGGACGCGATCAGTGTTTCCATGTTTCGCTACGCGCATTTTTCACTTCGTCTCTGCAGTTGATTCGTGTGACTTGTGACTGACTGCTTGGAGAAATATATTTCTATATATCGGGGCGGACTATAGTCCGCCCTGATGCCAACTTATTTCAAACAGTTTGATAATTGATAATTATTTGATAATTGTCCTATAAGTCTGTTCAACTGTTTATTTATTGAACTTTTGATAGTTTTTTTTAAAACCTATTTAGAGGCTAAAAATTCCACCCATGCCGGGACTCGAACGCGGGATCTCTGGGTAACCTTGCCAGCGGTCTCCCAACTGAGCTAATGGGCAATTACCGGTATCAGTAAAATTTCGAACCTCTTTACAATACTCTCTGTATTACTTACAGGCAGCGACATCCGGCTGAAGTGATTTGCATCACTTGCAGCCCCGAGTACCTTCTTTAGAATAGAATAATTTATTTCCTAAAGCATGGTAATTACATGTCATGTAGGTGGTAACTTAATATTATTGTACATCCATGCTCTACCCGTCAGGGTGCGCAAATATTACTTTGCTTATTATTTTGCTTTGCTTACTTTGCAGTTAGGTTTTACATCGGAGTGATATCACTCTACCCACATAATTACATTATTTTGACAGTTGCACACCCATGAATTTCGTCATTTATTCGACAAGAAACCAAAGGCGATAAATGTACCACTTTATGGAAACATTTTTTTACAATACAATATGACGTGTTTATCTATGTTATTATGATGGGTAGATTCTGACGCAAAGATTACTTTAGGTCGAGTAGACTTTCACGCGAAACCTATCTAAGTCGATTTTCGATCAAAGATATAAACCTTAAATAGGTTTCTTCTTCTTCTTCAGGCTATATTTAGTTCACTGCTGGACACAGCCCTCTCCTAATGAGCGCCATATAGCGCAAGGTTGTGCCATCTTTGGGGGGTAATGCCCATAATCCCCACTCTAGGCACGCGGGTTGGGGATCGCAGTTGATAAGAAGATAGGTTTCGTTATCAACCCTTGTATGTCCCCACTGCTGGGGCACGGGTCTCTTCCTGCATCGCAGGAAGGTTAGGCCATATTCCACCTCGGGGGCCAAGTCCGGGTTGGTGGAGGATTGTAAGACAGTGGCGGGCCTTACTATCAGAAGTTATCAAGCCGCCCATAAGGCCTCTGAAATGGCTTAACGACTGCCATTATATGACAGCCGGCACCAACGGCTTTACGTGCCTTGCGAAGCACGGAAGCGCTCGGAAAAATGCCACTAGCGGTAGTCACGGGATTCTCACCCATCCCGTACCTGACCGCGCCTGTTGTTGCTTAACCAAGTGATTGATTCCAATCACTCGGTTCGCCTAGGCCACGAGCGCAAGAAGATAGGTTTATGATAGGTAAAATATAAACCTAAGATAGGTTCATATTTTTAAATAGTAAATAGTAACAGCTCGTGTGAAACGGCTCTACTACTCACGAAGACAAAGTACATTGAACTTTTTCAAAATGATTCACGTGTTCATAATTTTTTTTTTTTTTTAAATATATTTTTGTAGCCTATATACGTCCTACTGTAGAGCACAGGGCTTCTCCCAGAAAGAGAGAGTATGGGCTTAATTACCAGGCGCGCCCACCGCGGAAATATATTATAAAATACAATCTGTAGCTTTAAGAATATATCTCGGGCTCTAGAGTAGGTTTCGGCTTTCGCCGAAAGCACTCGAGTGTACTACTTCCTGCTCTGTATAAAACTTTTCTTCACTATTACACTATTTTTATTTTTAATGCACTAACCCGTGCTAAGGAACAAATTTAAAAACCTATTTAGAGGCTAAAAATTTCACCCATGCTGGGATTCGAACCCGCAACCTCTGGCTATCCGTACCAGCGCTCTACCAATTGAGCCAATGGGCGACTCACGCCTTAGCTAGTTTTTAGCCTCTAAATAGGTTTTTAAATTTTCTTCACTAATTTGAAAAGTTATCTAAACTTTAACTAACAATACAAAATAAACCTTACCTTATTGCAATATAATCGCTTTTAGCCTATACAGCCGAGGTATATTCTAAAAGCTAACGGAGTATATTTAACTTTTCCAGCTTGTATTTTAAAATGCATCATTTATTTCTGCGATTATATGTTGTGTAATAAATCTTTTTCTTGACCTGATTTTCATTTAGTTAACGTCCATTTTCCTTTCGTCGCAAGCCATAACAGTTTATAGGCCTGTAAAGCAGCAGGAAAACAAAACAAAAGCAAAGCAAATAAATTCACTTTCTTATTTCAATTTCTGTTAGCCCGATACAGGAACACAGCCGACTTGTGATAAATCTATTACATTTCAGTTACTCGGGCATCCGTATTTTTGTACTCGGTCTGGGGGCATTTCCATGTTTTCAGGTTACCATAGGTCAGGGTATACTAGTTTGGGACCAGGATCAAATATTGTGTGGCGTGGAAGTTATCTAATAAAATAAAATGTCGTGTCACAGTTATCGAATTCTTCCGAAACGATTTCACCGATTTTTATATTTTTTTGTATATTTTGGTAGGTTTGTCTGTAGGAATTGGTCGTATACACAATTTGAGAAAACAACGTTTGCGAAGTCAGCTAGTAGTGTATTTAAATTATTTTAATGGAATGTTAGAAAGTAAAGAAGAACTTTGACATAAATATGCTCAAGTCACCGTTATGTTACAAAATTTAAAAGAAACATGCGAGAGCCAAAAAACTGCACCAGTTAACGACCTTGGGTATCAAAGTGATTTATCAATCAATCAATCGCATATGATCGCTTAATGTCTAATGATATTTTGAGTATTTATACTTACTCAAGTGATATATTGAACGCCTTAATGTATTCACGGATTTATCAATTTCTATTATGAAAGTAGAAATCGATTGGATTGGACGTATTGGTGTTGCTCTTTCGATGGACAGCATGCATGTACATTGTACCTAGGTATGTATTTTTTTCCGAAACGCTCGTGGCCTCGTGGAACCGAGTAATTGGAATCAATCACTTGGGTTAAGCAACAGCAGGCGCGGTCAGGTGCTGGATGGCTGACCAGCCCGTGACTACCACTAGTGGGATTTTTTCCGTGCTTCGCTAGGCACGTTAAGCAATTGGTGCCGGCTGTTATGTCATGGCAGAAGTTAGGCTATGCCAGAGGCCTTATAGGCGGATTGATAACTTCTGACAGTAAGGCCCGCTATTGTCTTATAATCCTCCACCTAACCGGACTTGGCCCGCCGTGGTGGAGTATGGCCTGACCTTCCTACGAGGCAGGAAGAGCCCCGTGCCCCAGCTGTGGGGACATACAAATGGTTGATACGAGTATCATTGTGATGATATCATGTTTTCTTTCTTAATTGCACTTGTTTCCGTGCAAACTGTTGACTATGTTTGGGATTCGGGCATCAATCAAATTTTCCTCAATTGCCAATTTTAATTTTGGGGTGTGCAATAATATACTCGTAATAAATGGTTGTTTGATAAAAGAGGAGGTTAAAGTTACGTGAAAAATAATGAATGACAACCTTTAGTCAGGTAGGACGTAGTAGTAATTCGTAATGGTAATTAGTAACTAGGCTAATTACAATTACCCAATTTCACGACGGACCCACGACCTCCGGCATCGTTGGTCAAGCGGTTTCAGACGTGAAACCGCTTGACCAACGATGCAGTCCAAAAAATAAATGTTTTAAGGAAGTAAACTCTGCCCTCAGCAGACAGCTCCTTCTGGCTTCTTCATATTTGATGCTCCTACAGCATCAAATATGGGGTTAGGTTTTTCCAAAGATTCCATTTCTTTTTATATATTATATATTTTAGCGTATAAACGCCCCTCTGCAGGGCACATGCCTTCTCTCAGGGAGAGAGAGAGAGTATGGGCGTAATTACCACGTGGCGGCAGTAGGGGTACAACAATGGACTCGGAAGCGATAGAGCCAGGTTCGATACCCAGTGCGGGCGTGTAATAAAGGCTTTGTTTTCTAAGTTATGTACATTTTTGAAGCTAAAGTAACAAGACCATTTGCTAACTGTGAAAGAAATCATCGCGAGGAAATCTGAGTCCCTGAGGTGTTCAAATACCTCAGCTCTTGAAATTGCCAAAAAGATTCTATTACCACTGTTGCTACAGGGGCCCAAATATGCGCACTAAATCCTGAGCGATTCCAATCGCCTATGTCAAATTCCATGATAAAACCGGCCAAGCTTCTGTATTCACCTGCAGTTTGTGTGGGTTCAACCGCACTGCAGAAAGGATTTCCCCTACTATTTTAGGTGTACTTGCACCCTAGGCATTGTTCATCCACACGGCTGATGATTAGGCACTCACTGTTAATGATCTAGTGCGAGGTTCCTAGTCAAGTGAGCTGCGGAAATACGCGCTTACGCGTCTACGGTATAGTTGCAGAGAAAAGAGTTTAGCAAAATATTATTGACATATAATTTGAGTTCTGGTATATTTTTACCTCACTCTTTCTTCCCTTACTTTACAAAATTTATGCATCGGCAAAATTATTCTCATAAACACACACACATACACCCTCACACACTCAAACACACCCTCACACGCAGACACTATGCAGTTATGAAATTTAACAGCACTCTGTTCCTATATACAAATAAGTTTTAAATATATTAGACCTATTTTTTCTTTTTATTCCACTGTAAAATTTGTAAAATCTGTTTCTATGACTTAAATTATGTAAGTCTACCTTGGTTCCTGTTTACTAGCTAAGTTAATATAATGTAGGCCTTTAAGTGGCCTATGTTTGGATATTTTCACACAACCATATTTTATAATTAAACTTGTGCTGTGGGTTTTGTATTAAAAAATACACGTAATAATTAGAATTAAGAAAGCAATGTTACAATGGTTTGGACGTATGGAGAGGATGAAGAAAGAAAGATTGACGAAAGAAATAAATCGAGCGAATGTGGGTGCTAAGTGGTGCTAAGGGACGTCCCAAGCCGATATAATTTGACCAAATAGGGGATAATAACTTCTACACAATGTGATCACTTGACCTGGTCCCAAACTTGGATAGCCTATACTACGGTAACCAGGCAAGGATGTCACAAATATGAAAAAAACACCCAGACTGAGGCCACTTGTACAAATGTACGGTGGCCCCCAGTGGGAATCGAACCCACGACCTCGGTCTTGGTACCCAATCGCCTTAACGGCTAGAGAAAGGAGGCAGCCACTGGTGTTTTAGCATCTAATACAATAATATTTAATTAGTCCAACAATATTTAAAACATAACAACAAAATTCTCTTACAAATTACATATCTCTCGTCAACCCTACTTCCAAAATAAATTCTCCTTCTTTCACTGCCCTCTTGTTTGTGCAAAAAATCTACAAAACAAGAAGCGTGTGTCCATTACTGTACGGGCTCCACAGTTATGGAAGGCTAGCAATTATCAAGGCATCATAGTAATAGGTTCGTTGACCCCACTACCTACATAACCTACCCACTGACAGGTCTAGTTCAGATTTCACGAAAGCATTAAGTTAATCAAACTGCGAAAGATGCAACATTAAATTATTATTTAACAATCAGTATTGATAGCTAGATTACAATATGTAAACGTTTCGTGCAAGAGAAAATAAAAAAATACAAAAAGTTAAGTACAATTGATTTAAAGAAAGAAATGAATTGTAACAAATTCACCACAAGAAAAGAAAATGCATAGAATGCAATGCATAAACACTACAAAGTATGATTCAGTGATAAAATAGATTTCTATAGTGATTGCAAAATTATATTGCTAACAAGCAGATGGTATATTTTAGTAGCAAGGCGCGAAAGAGTCTCATGGATCTCTATGATGACATCAGTATGACTACGTCTTGTCATTGTTCTGATGTCTCGTCAACCACCACAGAAAACCGGGCCACTTTATTTTGTACGTTTAAACGGAGAAATATTAAAAACAAACGGCCTTAAACATTTAGCTCTCCAAAACTTTCTGACAAACCACTGACATTGCTTCAAAATTCGCCGACGATTTGCAGACGACCTCTGTGGCGCAGCGGTAGCGCATCTGCCTACGATGCGAGAGGTCCCGGGTTCGAACCACGGCTGGGGGCGAAAAACTCCAGGTATTGGATGTTAACATGTTTGTGATGTAGCTGTTTCTGGTTCCCACGACACAGGGTATCCTAGTTTGGGGCCAGATGCAATGTATGTGCCTGTATGTAAATGTTATTCTCTTTTATTTTTAATGTTATTCAGACCCAGTCTCATTCGCTTGTGATTGGCTATAGTCTTGTCTTACACGTGACATTTGCGAAATTGTACTGGACAATCAGTGCAAGGGGACAAGAAAGGAGCCTCACCGAACCACGTACTCACTGAGCCAGCACGTCAGATGCACCCTGGACAGCAATCAGCGAGTCCCTTACGCTGATTGGCCAATCTTATCACCACAATGGCTTGCCATCGCCACGCTAAGAAGAAGTGCAGTGAGTCTATAAAGCCGAATTGAATTGGCAGAAACTTGCTTAATAAGTGTATTAAATTTAATATGCTAAAGCAACTCATCATCGCCTGCGAAGTGCTTTTCAATTATTACATTTGGCAGAAGACATTCTCTTTAGCACCACAAACTCTTTTCCCAATGAAAAGAAAGTTTACCGTAGAATCGGTTTCAGTTAATTCACGAAATGTAGGCTCGCTTAGCATTTATCAGCGACTTACAGTGATTGTGGCATAATTGAATAGCGGCTCTACCAGATGCGGGTGCCAAGATAATGTTAAGATATGGTCAATCAATTGTCGTTTGAGGAAAATGAGAAATGCAAACGGCGTGCAAGTGAACGAGGTGAAAAAAATATGCTAAGCCGTTCTTGAAATGCCTTTGACCTCAGACTTTCGAGTTTTATTGACGTTGTTGGTGGAAAGATGCTTGAAATTCCTCCGAGATTTTTACAAACCTACTTCAAAATTCAAACCGTCTTACTACTATCATAAATGAGAAAATTTAAAAAGATTAGAGCCTGAAATAGTACATATGTGTATAAGTACATTTTAATCACACACAAAATATTTGTGTAGTCACTTAAGTAGATTTAATAAATAAATAAATAAACTGGATGTTATACAAAGTGTCGTAATATGTATTTATAATATTAATAACCACTTTTTATGTAACTAGTGAACAAAGTGACGAACATATGTACAAAAATTTGTTTATATCATAGATTATATATTTTTTTAGGTCTGTTATGTTTTAACACGATAAATGTAAACTTTGTATATTATAAGTTGCATTGTTGCAAGCAACTCTCTTATTGGATGTTCAAAAACAATATATTTCATATTTCCTCATTGAGTCCTAAATTTAGCTATTACAAATCACAATTTCAATATATACGGGTTAATGTAATAGTCACTAAGATCTAATAGATACAAATACCTTTTTAGTAAGTAATTCTAATTTACATAATAGATAATACGTGATGGCTTTAGAGTGCCAAATTTTAGTTTGGATAAATCATTTTTTTTTTAATTTTTTTAAAATGACGATCACCAAATCTACCAAGTAGATTGTAATTAAGTAATTTAACTGATATTTCACGTCTTTTTAAAAATTTAAGGTCTCTTCACGCGAGAGTATTTCCTCCCGCCCTAGTTGGGACATTCCTAGAAGTATATAACACGAGGGATTAGCTACATTTGGTAACGTTACGAGACTAAAAGACAGCTAATATTTGTCAACATGGAAATGATATCATTATGTCGACTTGGATAACAGATTACAGATACATCCAATCGAGTTAACCGGACCACTTTCACCGGAATATTCTAATTCGTAGTGAAATACTGTCCGTTTAGAGAAACACTTTCCATATATTACGATATTCGAAAACGCGTTAGATATTTTTACATTCTAACAAGTTTGGGGTTTTATGTTCTTTTTAGGATTCCGTAGGTGCTTAAAAAGGAAACGGAACCTTTGCATAATTTTCTTAGATCATTTGCTAGTCAGTCAGTCCCTCTGTCAAGCCCTTTTTTAAAAAGGATTAAGTAAATGGAGTCGTTAAGCCAAGCCAGACCCTTAGGGCGGCTGGAAAATTTCTGAAAGTAAGACCAGTCTTGCAAGCCTCCACCAATCCGGACTTCACCCCCGTGGTGGAGTATGGCCTATACCTTCCTCAGGGAAGAGACCCGTGCCCCTCGGTGGGGACATAATGGGTTGATGATGAGACGTAAATGAAGCGGCGGTATCGCAATTAAAAAATGGTGCCTGCGACTTTGTTCGCGTGGATATTTTGATGTACATTTTCTTGAATATAAAGTAGCATCTATGTTATTCCAGACTTTAACCTAGTTCTGAGCCAAATTTCATCCAAATATAATTTAGAAAACTTCGACACTTCGAGTTGACATAGAATTATTGAATTTGGCACAAACTATGGTGTTATAGTACATGTAAAAAAAATATTCGACAACCGTTCATTGGTTTTAGTAATAAGATTTTGGATTAAATATACTTTGTACCGATTTTTTAAATATTATTTTAATAATTTATTTATAGAGGGTCCAGTATACTCGTACTTGGTGACCCTATCACCCTCGTTATGTCCAAAACTTTCTTACAATTAAATGTTAAACAAATTCTACACCTTCAATAAAAAAAACACACCTTTGTCTTCATAATTATACTAAATTATGCACCTATAAAATTTCTTGCCTGAACCCAAATAGCGCTAACTTGTATAATTGGTCGTGCCTTTTCAGACAGTGGATAAAGTCACTATAAAGTTACGTTTGTTAGAAACCCTCAGGGAACCGTCGTGTCTTTTATTACACTGATCTGCAAAACTAAGTCGTCGTCGTCAGGCTATAGTAGTCCACTGCTGGACATAGCCCTCCCTTAAAGGCTCCACGTTGTGCTATCATTAAGTACTACAGTTTTAATTTTGTTTTATCCTAAATATCCCAAAAATAATTAAGTTTTTTTTTTCAGCCATGTGTTAAAAGACGGTTGCTATGGAAATTTAATACACGAAATTAAACTTTTTTTCGAGTCCTTTTATTTCGAAAGTATATTATCTTGTGCACAAAATCTATTGCAATGTTAAAAGTGGAAAAAAATATGAGAATTATACTTGGTCCTGCAGGCAAGTGTATTTTGCACTTGTCGGGTTTTCTTCTGTTCTAACCCGACTGTTTTTTTTCGGTATCAACCCTCTGTATATCCCTACCGCTGGGGCACGGGTCTCGTCTTGCATCGCGGTAAGGTTAGGCCATACTCCACCACGGGGGACAAGTCCGGGTTGGTACTGGTCGGTGGGCAGTTTTTTTTTATTCAAAGAATAAAAAGTAAAAGTGATCTTTGATCTTTCTATATTTTTTTCGACACGAAAGGCGATGATCGTGATTACATCCACTCTGTAATAGCGGATTATAAAAAGTTACATTGTAATTAAGATAAACGTCTTCGATTTATTGGAATTCCGTGTAACGTTATCGGTATTCATTGACTCTTGAACTCCGGTGCCGGATTACAATTCAATCATCGGTGTTTATAATTACTTACACAACTGGCTAAACATCGAGATAAATACATGTTTGTGCTGTTATGTGTTTACTACAAACTTTTGCACATGCTTTTTGAATGATATTAATGTGCTTGAAGGACGAAGTTGAAAGATCACAAGATCTTCTTTAGTTGCAAAGTGCTGTAACGACTTTAAGCCTGTAAGACAGCAGCTCAACCTTCAACGCTGTTGTTGTAGAGTCGTCCTTAACTTATTAATTAGTTAATTGATTAATTATGCTTTATTGCACACAAACATTTCACAGGACATTACATAAGAAATAACACGTACAAACACGAGTTAATCTTTGTGAGAAATTTCTTACAGGATATTTTACAAAATTCCTTTTCTTCTACAACGTTGTCTACAAACTTAATTCCTTATGGAATAGAGAAATAGAAATCGGATACTACCAAAACACGCAAAATTTAATAGAATTTTTTTATACTGCGTTTTAACCATTTTGGTAATAGAGATAAGAACTAACTTCTTTAGTTCTTATCTTGAACTCTGTTTCAGCACTACCGAGCTCTAGGGACGTCATTTAGAGCAGGAGTTACGGCAAAGCTTTAGTTGCAAAGTCACCCGTAAGTACTGTACAGTAGGCACTACCTCAACGTTTACACGTTTGCTGCAAAGTCGTTCTTAACTGATCAGAGTGCACGTATGTATATGTATGGTCCGTTACCATGGAAACACAACGCATGGCTTACGCAGCAAAGTAAATGTTCTGTCGATTGTACAAGGTCTACTCAATCTTTATTGCACAAATTGCGCAATTTGCAAATCACAAATTGCGCGCGCGCGCGGGCGAGCAAACGGACGTGTATTCGGCTGTGTCGTAATTATTTTGATCGTAAAGTAAATGGGTACGAAGTGTGATGGCTGTGACTCGGCTATCTACGACATACTGTTTATGGAGTGTTCGCAAGAAAAGTGCAAAAAGTTGTATCACCTGAAGTGCCTTAGCCTGTCGAATGAGCAATTTGAAGAGCTAAGTTTGGAATATAGGAATACCTGGATATGTCCCGCGTGCAGATGTAATATACCTAAAACGGGAAATTCTGAAACTCCTATTAGAGGAACGGTGATGAACAAAACTTTCACGCCAAACAGCTATGTGAACATGCAGCCCCGTGGTTCTCGTAAGATGGAAGAAATAACAGATGATGATAACCAAGCGGAATTATTGAGAGTACTGAAGGAAATTCGACTGGAAATGAAGCAACAACAGGATGAACAGCGTAGAAACTTTACTCAACTCCAGGAGCAACTAAACAATATTCAGATAGAAATGGGAGACATTCGCAAAAATATGTGCGTAATTGAAGAGAATACCAAAAAACTGGATATTATGGAAAAACTCATAAAAACCAAAGCCCAGAAAGAAGTAGCCAGGGAGAGTATATTGCCGGAGGAAGAATCTAACAAGGCAAAAAGAACTCCAATAACGTTTGCAAAAGCGGTAAAGCTTAACAAACCGCAGGTAGTTGAAAAAAATTCGCAAGTTATGGAGAGTCGGGCCATGAAAACTATTAAACTACCGGAGATGCCATCATTGGATGGAAATAAAGCGGAAGAAATAGAAACAAACCAGGATGGAGATTGGAAGGTGGTAAAGAGGACGACGAAAAAGTACCCACGGGCGGAAGTAAAAAAAGGAGGATGTAAAAGTTCGGTAGACATTCAAGGGACAGAGCGAAAAAAATTTCTCCATGTATGGCGAGTGAAGAAAGATACAACTGCGGCATCAATGGAGACTTTTGTCAAGAAAATTTGCGGAGAGAGTGCTGAAATAAAGGTCGACGGCATAAAACATAAGACGGAAAGGGACTATGCATCGTTTATAATAGCGGTTCCCGAAAATATGTATGAAAAGCTGTGTGAGCCGGAAAATTGGCCAATTAATATAGAGTATTGTGAGTGGGTGTGGTTTCGGAGAAATGAAACCAAACCTAACAACCAAACATGAATACACAGTGTATTATCAAAATGTTAGAGGATTGAGAACCAAACTTGATGAGTTATACGCTGGTTTTCATTCTTTGAGTGTCGACTTATTTGCACTGACGGAAACTGGTTGTACTCAATCCATACAGGATGCAGAAATAGTCCCCCAAGGATTTACAATTCTTCGCTGCGACAGAGCGGACGGCCGCAAGCAAGGCGGAGCGTGTCTCGTGGCCACACCTCGATTTGAGATTCGCAGAATAGCAACGCCGGGTAATGTAAAAATTGATGACCGGGCCTTCGAATTGGTGGCTGGTGCGGTGTGCTTGCATAATAGACTGCTATTTTTAATGTGTTGTGTGTACATACCGCCGAATGCTAATGAGGCTGAATATATGTTAATGTTTAGAATAATAGAACAATATTGTGATAAGTATAGTAGGGTAATAGTTTTGGGTGATTTTAATCTGTTTTCTAGTACATTGGAAATACGTAATTATTACGAATATTTTATAACATACTGTGGGTTCACTCAGGGCAACATGATTGGGAATTGCAACGATCGGCAACTGGATTTAGTACTAAGTAAGTTTAGTGATGATAATTCGAGTGTGGGGGTGCGGGCGGCAGGGGCGCCGCTGTTGCCGGTGGACGCGTATCACCCGCCGCTGGAGGTGTCTGTATCGGTGTGCGGCCGCGGCCGCGCTCAGGCCCGGCGTCAGCGCGCGGACTCACCGCCGCCGCGGCACGTCAACCTTAACTATGGCGATCCAAACGAGTCGCGCACAGAGCCGACCGGTTGGAATTTTAACAAAGCTGATTTCTTTTTACTTTACTCGACTATAGCAGCAGTGGATTGGGCGCCTATGTATAGTATAGATAACATAGAAAAATCCTTAAACTTTTTTTACAGTACACTAAATTGTATATTTGATGACTGTGTTCCAAAAAAAAAGCGATTTGGTATAAACTCTGAGTACAATTACCCAGAGTGGTATACAACGGACTTGATTCGCGACATTAAATTAAAAGGAATTCTTCATAAGAAGTACAAAGCTAGCAAATCATTAGAAGATTACAAAGATTTTTCAATTTGCAGAGCATGGGTTAAACGTTCTATTTTGTTAGCACAAGAACAGTACAGGAATCGGGTCCAGAAACATTTAATTGAAGACCCAAGGGCATTTTGGAACTATATGAAGTCAATGAGGGGTAATCGGTGTCCACAAAAAATTATTAGGAATGAAAAAGTATTGTCCGATGAAGAGTGCGCCCAGGAGTTTGCAAATTACTTTCACTCAGTGTATAGCCCAGACCGCGCTAAGCTAGATATCTCCGCAGCGATGGCGGAGGCAGACGCCACCGCGGCGCGCGTGCAGGTGGATCGGCTACAGCTGGCGGAGGTAAGTAGTGCACTGGCGCGATTAAAACCGAAACGGTCGGCGGGACCAGATGGAATACCTACGTATATTATAAGGGATTGTCGTTTGGCTCTAGCAGAACCTTTAACCTATATTTATAACCAGTGTCTGGCGGCGGCAGTTTTTCCGGAACGATGGAAAATGACGAGGGTAATACCTGTTCCTAAGGGTAGGGCTAGTCCAAACGTCGAGGGTTACAGACCAGTGGCGGTACTTTCTACACCAGCAAAAGTGATGGAATCTGCGATTCAAAAATCGGTTCTCTGCCAGGTCGAGTCACAGTTATCGGAAGCTCAGCATGGTTTCCGGCCAGGTCGTAGCACATCTAGCAACCTTCTTAACTTTATGTCACAGGTAATCCCAGAAGTGGACAGAGGGGGTCAGGTAGATGCTGCCTATTTCGATTACAAAAAGGCCTTTGACTTGGTGGATAATGATGTTCTACTTAAAAAATTAGCAAGCGTAGGATGTACTCCACAACTACTTAGGTTCTTCATTAGTTACATGGGCGACAGAACACAATATGTGGAGTACAATGGAAACCGGTCTGAGCCATATTTTACCAGGTCTGGGGTGAGCCAGGGTAGTAACTTGGGCCCACTTGAATTCGCAATAATGATAAACGATTTGCCGATGGTAGTAAAAAATGCGAGTTGTTTATTATTTGCGGACGACCTCAAACTATCTTTACCAATAAGTAGCGACTCAGATTGCAATAAGCTACAAGAGGACATTGACAGAGTGGAACAATGGAGTTTTAACAATAACTTGGAATTTAATGTATCCAAATGTGCACTGATATCATTTACCCGGAAACGAAACCCAATAACTAATGACTATACCTTAGGAAATAAGTCAATCCAGCGAGTAAATGAAGTCAGAGACCTGGGAGTTCGATTGGTCTCTGACCTAAACTATCGCGAGCATATTGAGAATATCTGTAAAAAGGCGTACAGGAATCTGGGTTTCATACTCCGCAAGGGACGGGCTTTTTCAAGCATAACAGCTATTGTTACCCTATATAACGCTCTAGTTAGGAGTCAACTGGAATCGAATGCAGTCATCTGGGCACCTCATGAAATGAAATATCGTCTCATGATGGAACGCATACAAAATAAATTTTTACGATATTTGTATTTGCGGCAGTACGGGGTATACCCGTTTTACCCATTGATGTACCCTACACTTTTTATTTTAGGAATGGTAGGGTATAACGAACTCAGGGTGAGGAGGGACCTCGCACTGGTATCATATATGCACAAAGTGCTGGTGGGTAGGATGTGCAATCCGGTGGCGTTGGGGGTGATGAGTCTGTGCGTGCCGGACGAGTATGTGGGGCGCCGCCGCCGGCCGCCGCTGCTGCTGCTGCCGCGCGCGCGCACTAACCTGCTGGCGCAGGCGCCGCTGACGCGCGCGCTACGCATTTTGAATGTCATCGCGGATCAAACGGACCTCTTCCATGTTGCTCTGAGTGAATTCAAGAGAGTAGCGTTGTTCGTGCTGTGCTATGGGGAACACTTATGTTGATTGGTATTACATAATTATGTTACATTGATAAGAAATTAATTAAATTATTAATTAAATAGTGGTTAAATATTAGACATAAGATATTTTGGGTAATTGTAAGTTTCATGCCAATCGAATTAGGCTAAGCCTGTAAAGATAGGTATAAGTGAAAATAAATAAATAAATAAATAAATAAATAAATAAATAAATCTTTTTGTCTATGGATATCAATTTTTGTATACCCGTCAACTCACTTACTTTTCCTACGTGAATGTAAAATAGAATAGAATGAAGCGCTCGTGGCCTTGGCGAACCGAGTGATTGGAATCAATTACTTGAGTTAAGCAACAACAGGCTCGGTCAGGCACAGGATGGGTGACCGTCCCGTGACTACCGCTAGTGGCACTTTTTCGAGCGCTTCCGTGCTTTGCAAGGCACGTTAAGTCGTTGGTGCCGGCTGTCATAATTATGGCAGTCGTTAAGCCATGTCAGAGGCCTTATGGGCGGCTTGATAACTTCTGACAGTAAGGCCCGCCACTCTCTTACAATCCTCCACCAACCCGGACTTGGCCCCCGTGGTGGAGTATGGCCTAAGCTTTCTGCAGTGCAGGAAGAGGCCCGTGCCCCAGCAGTGGGCACATACAAGGGTTGATAACGTAACGTATAACGTAATGAAAAATATATATACGTTTGCTGATTATTTGATATAAATAGGTTTTTAAATTTTGGTGTTATTTGCTAAAGTTCTTAGTAAGTAGGTACCTTCACACTTTTGAAACTTTAGCTGTTCCCGTCACAAAGTTAGGAATTGATGTCAAAGATGAGCGTAGTGGCATGTGTATGTGTACCAAATCGTCGTAAGCGAAGCATCAATTGACCGTGCGGGAAATTGGCCCGGTTTAGAGCACCGTATCACTGTCGGGTGCAAACTAATGAAGCGGCGTCATGCGAACCGATCGTTCATAATCAAGTTCATATCATTTGCTCGAGTTTCTACGGACTTTCTCATTTCACTGGTTTTAACTTTACATGCCGTGTGCAGTTTTGTTAGAATGTGCCCAATCCTGGCCAATCGACCATGACCATTCAGCCATTTGTTAAGCTTTTCAGTGGTAGTGATTATCCTTAACCCTAGACACCTAACCTTCGTCGTTTCGACGAATACGCGACAGAAAAAAATTTGTATCTTTTTGGTGCGTGTGCGGATAACCGTGGTGTCTCTTGTCAACTCGGTGTTCGTCGCGGGTTGGCGAGAGGCAATAAATTCTGGCTGCCAAGTACCATGTTTTTTCGAAATTTTACAAAAATACGTACAAAATCGCAATTTGTCGCGAATATAAATTTTATTTTTGTACTGAATGGGCGTAAAAAAGAACATTTTTCTTTTTCTAATGTCTACAGTTTAAGTTTTCCCTTAAAATAAACAACTATATTTTAAATTTCGGTTGTAATTAAATTTTTCATAAAAATGTCGGGTTTTATCTGTAGAAACGCGTGCCATTTTAAACAGAAAGGAAAATAAGTAATAGTATGTGATAAATAACAACAAATTATATTATTAAACAATATAAAGTATGCTTGAAATCTCAGTGCAATAAACGTACCAAAAACAACAAATTTTTATTTAAAACTTAACACATCAAAAAATGGTCGTCGAATTGACGAATGGTTAGGTATAATGAGCTATGTGAGAAGTTTAGGTGTCTAGGGTTAAAAGCTGCTCACGAGAATCACATATTTTAATTTTCTTGTCACTGACTAGACGAATTTGTCGTTAAGGCGAGACCCGGTGAAACAATAGTGGATTCTAGGTTCTAGACTGTAGTTTTTTAAATAGTTATTGCAGTTATTTATTATGTCCACTCTTTGAAAGAAACGTATTATAATAAAAACATGATTTTTACATTAGTGGCACTAGTTAGCACCGCGTAGAGCCTTAAAATTGAATTTTGTACGTAAATATTTCTTTCTTTGTGTACAATGAAGCTTTGTATAGAATATATATTTTAAATTAATATAAAATAGTAAATAGTCGCCTAATTGCTTATAAATTGCTTATTTCTAATAATAATTCAAGAAACTAAAGTGATACTAGCCTGTTCCAACGGATGTTATTCATATATGGATATTATTCGACACAATAATTAAATTAAATTTGTCATTAAACAGATTCTATTAAAAACCTACCGCAAATCATGATAGTACAATTCCATACATCATAAAAATCAAGCAGTATTCATTATCTTTCATTTCACTCGGTATAAAACTGTCTTCTCCATCATTATACTTTACACGCATGTCCATCAGCGACGTTAGAATCTAATAGAAAATTACCTACACACGCACACAAGTCGTCTTTGCTTATACCTAGTGACAAGTTATTTTGTTAATGTATTTATTTATTTAGAGGTCTATGGGAAACAAACAGCTATCTTCTATGATATAAAAATGAGTCGTGTAGTCGTGTCGGTAAGCACAAATATCGAAAGCAGCTGAACCGATTTTGCTAATTCTTTTTTTTGAATATTCCTTGAAGTACGAGGATGGTTCTTATTATTTTTTTTTTTAAATCGACTGTTAGGCGGTACAAAGTTCGCTGGGTCAGCTAGTTACAAATAAGATAGAGTCTTATATAGGGTAACAAAGTCAGGTTCACACTTATAGCACACAATTTAGAAACAGGTTTTAAACTCTAAATCGAGTCGCTCGCTGCTAGTCACTAAATTAAACAGTTATAGTGCACGTAGGGATACATCGGTATGCAATAGTTTACAATAATATGGGTCGCTCTTCTCTATTATTAGCATTAAATACAATTGGTAATAAATACTTTTTCAAATACTTTATTATAACATAACATAACATTTTACATACTGGCACATACATTGCTTCTGGCTCCACACTAGGATACCCTGTGTCGTGGGAACCAGAAACAACGACATCACAAACATGTAAACATCCAAGACCTGGACTTTTATTTTTGTTTCCAGCCGGGATTCGAACCCGGGACCTCTTGCATGGTAGGCAGACGCGCTACCGCTACGCCACAGAGGTCGTCAATATGTAGCCTATATACGTCTCACTGCAGGGCACAGGCCTTCTCTCAGAAAGAAAGAGTATGCGCTTAATTACCACGCATGCCCATTGCGGATGGGAAATTTAAGCGCTGAGGTTTTTGAACACCGTGAACACTCAGATTTCCTCACAATTTGTCCGTCATGGACAGCGGGTGGCATTGCTGTACAATATTTTCACAAATGCACATAATTTAGAAAACAAAGTTTTTAGTCCAAACGAATCCGAACCCACGACCTAACGATTGCGAAGCCGGCGTTCTTTATGAGAGAGAGAGAGAGTTGAAAGTTTTTTCAGAGATGTTAATAGAGGTTTTATAAAAAAAATGTGTACTTACTTCGTTTTCTTTATGTTGTTGCTCATATTATATCAATTATGTGTTTATTTTGTTTCTGTGTCTTGTTGTATTAATAAATATATTACTTTCTAAAGTTTAAAAAACTTGTTTAATACTTAACTATATGATTCACTTGTAACGGTCATAAAATACTTTCAGTGTATCATCTGCTCATTTCTTAAGTCTTTGCAAGTACTCTCCACATTTTGAGGTCTATAGACGATAAAGTGTTTAGATTTTCTATCGGAACATTTTTATTTATTATAATTTTATCTATAATGCCCCTCGTTCATTGTGAAGTAATACATCGTGAGAAAAAAATTGTACCAATATAATTGCTACGCATAATGGCCCAACTGTGAGGCTAAGTTTATGTTTCTGAATTGAGATTATCGCTTTGTAAATAGTTAACTGTAGCGCTGCAGCTGTCTCCTCGATTTTTTTTAGAAATGAGCGTGACAGAACATTACTTGAGTATTTACTTAGTGTAATTTTCAATTCGGAAATAGGCCCTAACTGCAGAAATCTCTGGTCTAACGTTATCTATACGTTATCAACAACTGAACTTTGTGACTATTAAACACATTATAAAATGGACAGCGGTCCGTTACCATGCAAACAGAACGCACGGTGAAGGCTGTGGGCAATTTTGTTGCATCTAGGTTTGCGGGTTACAGAGCAAACTTGTTGGGGATTAATATCCTGGTCTACGAGTTATTAAGGTTAACTTTGTCTTGTTAATGTGAGTTCGCCCGAGTACCCACTTAACGTGCATTATGGTTACCTACGCTAGCACTTTAACAGTCTTATTTATATAAAAGAGATGCCTTAAGACACTTGAAAATGTTTAAAATAAATAGATAGAGATAACTGTTTATTGCACGTAAAACAGGAAATTACACAGATACATAACTGTTTATATTTTGTCTGTAGTGAAGGTTTTACAAGGAAAAAACGTAGCCACAGGCTGAATAAACTGCCGCTAGGGACCGAGCTTCTGACAGTAAGGCCCGCAACTGTCTTCCAATCCTTCACCAACCCGGACTCGGCCCCCGTGGTGGAGTATAGCCAAACCTTCATGCGATGCAGGAAGAGACCCGTGCCCCAGCAGTGGGGACATAAAAGGGTTGATATCGAAAGATCGATTTAAAAAAATAATTAATTATACTTTATTGCACACGAAACATTTAAGAGGACATTACATAAGAAATAACATGTACAAAGGCGAGCTTATCTCTGAAAGAGATTTCTTCCAGCAAACCTTAGAGAGTCGGAGAAGCAGTAAAATTATTTTGTTGCACTGTTTTGTGTATTGTTTGGTCCTTCCTGTGGCCGACTAAGATGTCAGGATGTTATAGGTGACGAGCAAGCCTACTCCAGCTTAAATACAATATTCCAGGAACTGCAGGGAATGCTATTATACCGTTTTTGTAAAGAAGACCGTAGTAGTTTAGCGCTTGTTCCTTTTGGGATGTTTTCTTCCACAGTTAGCGAGTGGTATTGCTACTATAAGTTCAGAACTGTGCATAACTTAAAAACAAAATTATGGCCGGATTCGAACCCAAGACCTTCCGATTGAGAAGCAGGCGTTGTACCACTCCGCTACCACCGCTCGTGATGGTTATAAAGAGAACACTTTCTCACACAACAAGAACAACGAATTCCATTTGATTTCTTATGAGTTTAATAAGGATTCAAGTAAGTATTCAATAGTAACGGCAGAGTAAATGATCGAACATTATATAAAAACCTGAAACAGAAACCAAACTTTTTGTTAGATGCTGGATACACTCATATGAGCGCAGGAAAAAAGTTCTGAAAAATGCGTCCAAACTAGATTGACTCGATTCTTGTCAGTCCGCTGACTTGATTGATTATCCTACGCATAACGCTTGTGGTAGACGCATAAAAGAGTGGATATAATTAGCAGACTAGCTGGTCTATTATATAGCTCCTAATAACAGATCGCTCTTTCGATATCAACCCTTGTGTGTTCCCACTGCTGAGGCACGGGTCTCTTCCTCCATCGCAGGAAGGTTAGGCCATACTCCAACACGGGGGCCAAGTCCGGGTTGGTGGAGGATTGTAAGACAGTAGCGTTCTTTACTGTCAGAAGTGATCATCCGCCCATAAGGCAACATATATCATGCCCGATAATCGGTAGTTCTAATTGACAAAAGGAACGATGTTTTTCCGAGGGTACGATAAGATAAGAATATTCTGTATTGTACACCAGAAAAATAATTGCAGAAACAGTAGTCACAAAGTATAAAATACAAATGGCGGCCTTATTGCCTAATAGGGCAATAGAAAGATACTTCAAAACGCGAAAAAATCACCTGTTCCACACATTTTAATGTCGCAGATGTTATGGATTTATACGAAGAAGCGGATGTACAGAAAATAGCAGGTCAATCTTTACATTTCCATTGTAGTGTCGTAACTGGGTAAAGTGCATGCGTGTAAAGGTTAATGTGCTGTTGACTTTAGAATCTAGCGCCGCATATTTTGTTTACGGGTTTAATCTAGTTTTATATTTTTTAGTATTGGCTTTGGTCATGTTAAGCTTTTTACAAGGTTAGGGTAATCTCTAAGTTAATATAGATAGGTAGAGGACACTTTATTGTACATAAATATAGAAATTACAAAGTCATTTCTTAACCTAAGGTATAGACGGCAGCCTTATCACTAAAAATGATCTATTCCAGACAACCTTTTAATCTATCGTTTACTGCACTAGAGAGAGGAACCGTCAATATCCTACTTATCTGTAGATTTACTATTATATATTTATTTTGCTACATTTTGTGCGAGATTCTTTGGCTTCCACGTCACACCTAGGACTCGACACAAGTATAGCAACAATAGAAATAATCTTTATATCTTCATCCACAAATTAGTTTCATAGCAGCACTACAACTCTCTACTCCGAGCTAAGTACTGTACAGCGGATAGTTTTCCAATTAGTAATAATCCATTACAACTCCCTATTTTCCAATACAATCATGGGGATTTTCTTACACAGTGTATTATACTGTGCAAAAGGTAACTCAACACGTAAGACGCAACAGATGCTCGGTATCGATGTATCCATGTAATGTGCAGTTGATCTAACTGATTCGCTGCTGCAGAACGTTGACCGTTATATCGTGGTAACAGCTTACTTTACTGCGAGGGGCAATCGTAAGGTCCTGTGTTACTCATCAATATTCATATCATATAGACTGAGAAACATGTCTGTTTAACCTTTTACATCATCACGATGGGCCTTTGCATCCATTTCGGACGAGCAGTCGCTCTGCGAGCTGTGAAGAGAGCTATGCTCGGAGTTTCTCTGAAGGATAGAATTCGTAACGAATGCATCCGACAGAGAAGCAAAGTTATCAACATAGCTCAGAGAATTAGCGAGTCGAAGTGGCAGTGGGCTGGCCATATCTCGCGAAGAACGGAGAACCGTTGGAGTAAACGTGCTCTTGAGTGGAGACCGCGACTCGGCAAACGTGGTGTAGGACGCCGTCCGACCAGGTGGGATGACGATCTGCGAAAAGCTGCCGGAAGATGCGGCAAGCTGAAGACAGGGCGCTATGGCACTCATTAGGGGAGGGCTATGTCCAGCAGTGTACTAATATAGCCTGAAGAAGAAAGCAGTGCCTAAGACATATTTTTTAATGACCGACTCGGTTGTGGCATGCTCTACTGCACGTAGAACACTTAAAAGAAGAGTCCAGAGTCGGATATAAGTCAAATAAAATGTAGTATCCCAATTTGCCCTCTGTATTTCGGCCGTTCTACAAATATGCCTCAAGAATAGACTTGATTTGTCGCCAGTTGAATTTAGATGGTAAGTACTTGTAACTTATTAAAAACTTGCAATGCTCATATATGTATACCAGTTATACTTTTAACAGGTCTTAACGCGATTATTAACGTCATGAAGTTAGATAATAAAATTTATCAAATAAGTAATCGCAATAAATTCAAACCAAAATGAACACACCATGTCACATTATACTAACTCGTAAGTTGGCATAACTAGGAGTTTTATTTAAGAACCCAATGAATGAAAAAACTCAGTCCATTGTAACAAGTCACAGCGCTCTTCAGCCAAGACCTACATGAAAGATTTCCCTCGCCGTCATTCATTTAGAAATTGTATCAGATGCTTATCAAAGTAAGGAACCTGCGGCTCATTCAGCGCATGCCTACTCGGGCGGGTGCAACATTTCATCAACTTTCTTAGAACCCGCGCTGCAGTGAATTTACATCGGACGAGCGAATGTACATATTTGGCAATATCTGGAAGGAAACCCACATGACAGGCGATGAATCTTTTTATTTTTCTCGTAGTTAACCGCAACATTAAGTTAGGAGTGCTGAGCTACTGAATCCTTATCCACTTTGCGATATCACGAGAAATTATATTTATGCAATGGGTTAAACGGTCACAAAAAAAGTTTTTTTTGTAAAATAATTGTTTTGAGACTATGGAAATATATGCGCTTTATTTGGACAGAGCTGCGCAAAAGTGATTGTTATGTTTGATAAAGATGTCAGTGATGGTTGTTAGTGGTGATAGCGTTTAGGTTGATAGCGATGTCAAATTATTTGAATACGTAAACCTTGGATAACTTGCACCTCCACAGAGGGCAGCAGACTTGTAATACCAAATGAGTAGTGTTTTCGATAGTTTTAATTCGAAAATTCGTTATAATCTAAAGAAGGTTCCGTTTAACATTCCGAGTAGTCTAAAGTTAGGCATGACAAACAGTTTTCTTAATGTTGGTGCGATAAATACGCTATTAATAATAATAATAATAATAAAGATATTTTAGCATCTGTTTATCATTTTTTTGAACGAACTCTATGATCTACATGTCTCCTTACTTGCATCATTATTCGACTGTATTAAGTTTGTTACGAACCGCAAATTTATGAAACAAAGCCTGGCAATTACGTCAAGTGTAAATACATCTCAGCTCTACTAAACGAGCTTCGTACCGCGCTGCACTCGATGCAATGTAGACAATTCGATTTCAGATGTTTTCACACTGCAATAATTGAGCCAAATTGGGTGACTGGAAACTTAATTCGTTAATCTGCCGCAACGCAATTTTACAGCTGTCGGTTGCTAGGTTGGCGTGTCAGCATTATCTTTCTAAGTAGCAAAATATCCACTTCTTATTACTGCCTCTCTCGAAAAATGCTCTTTAAATAATCATTACATTATTAGATACCAAACCGATACATGCTTTGAAATATGTACAAAAACAAAGAAATACAGTTTTCGTCAAAAACTTCCGAATGTTTTTGGGATTTCGAAGTTTTCCTCGTAATATAAACTTAATGACGCGTAGATTTTCCATTTCCATTAATAGATACATTTACATATACAGATACATTCCAGATGTATACGGAGATTTCGTCACATCTTGCCGAGAAATAGAGTTATCGCTATGGTACGGTTTTCATAAAGTGAACATATATATTAATTTACTTCAAAACATAGGTCAGAATAGGATCGAGAATTCTAAATGGCACCAGTTTACTGCATTTTTTATTGCCATCTTCTTCTTGTTCTTCTGCTTCTTCAGGCTATATTAGTCCACTGCTAGATATAGTCCTCCCCTAATGAGCGCCATAGCGCCCTGTCCTCAGCTTGTCGCATCCAGCATCTGCCGGCAGTTTTTCGCAGATCGTCATCCCACTTGGTCGGAGGGCGTCCTACACTACGTTTTATTTTATTGCATTTCCGATCGTAACTGAGTACTTTCCACGTATATAAAGATACCTTAACATTTCTGTTGCAAACTATGCACGTGAGTAAAGTTGACGTGTTGTTGACTCAGCGTATCAATGATAGAACTCATAATCTTTCACCAGACAGCCAGATTTACTAACACCGTCACCCACCTCGACAGATTACACGCAAACTCGAGACAAACAACCTGTCGACCACAAAATGACTCCTTGCCCCGGATCACGGCAAGTTTACCCACTCGGCCACCAGCCGGCCGTCTATCAAGGCAAGTAGGGTAGTTGGTAACTGTACATCGAGAGTGCATGGACGAATTGACGGGGTAGCGGTTTAGATGTAGGCACCTTGAACGTTAGTTCATGCGGCGGCACGCTGCGAACACGAATCTCGCGAATGGGGACGTATAAAGCCGTATGCTTGAGTAATGCCAGGTTTAGATCTCTACTCACCATGAGTGAGCTCTTCGAGTAAGATCTAAGCCGGCCCGGACTCCAACAAAATTCAATTATGTGATTCCGGAATTAAGTAAGAATTGATTATATTCTTTTTGTTGCACTAGCCCGTGCTAAGGACAATTTAAAAGAAAATTTAGCCTCTAAATAGGTTTTTAATTAAGTATTGCTAGGTTTATTACAATTCTATGTTATTTACGAGAAGCAGCGTAATTAATACAGTCTAACTAAAAAATCAAATAATTGTATTTTTATATTCAAAATGCACAGACACTACTACTTAACGAATGTTACAAATTAATCTAGGTGTTCATTTCAAAATAATTTTAGAGAAAAGTAGACATAAAGCTCCAAATCCACCAAACGGCAATCGTTACTTTTATGAGTGAGATAGAAAGAGGAAACCGTAAAAAAGAGTGAGAGAGAGTTCGGGCATAATCACCATATGCCCATCTCAGCGTCTATAGTTAAGACACTCATACTCATCATTTAGTATTAATTTAGACTTCCATTTTATCTTGGACCCAACGGACTTATCCCTGTTGCTCTAGGTGATTTTAGAAGAGCACCTTGGTTTGTTTTCGGCTATATGTTATAGGCTTTAGGAATGGTTATTTAAGTATTGACTTGGGTCTAGGTTTACTTGTAAATCCGTATTTCAGTTAGTAATGTGTAGTGCTTACGAAATTTTTATGTCCAAAAATGGTTGCCCATCAATGTATAATACGATTTAGTTTAAAAGTACTGTGTAGTTAAATAAGATATTATTGTTATTTGCCTACACATAAAATTTGATAAGCCTGCAATTATACTTATTGGTAGAAATTAACTAAAACAAAAAAGATAAATAAAGAAACTTATGCTGAAACTTTTATTGTTTTTTTATTATTACTTGATAAGCATTAGAACTATCTTAATGATTCGCGATACTCATACACAGTTATATATTGACTTTATTAGGAAAAACGTAATAACCTTGCTAAGCATTATTGTAATTACTTCAAAAATAAAAAAAAAACCAACGAAAGCTTGTTAATTTATACCTGCGTGTGTACCCAGCCTTAATAAATATTTCCTAGTGAATGTGGACTCTATAATTTGGATCAAAGATGTTAGATTGGCATGTAACGTTAGGGTCCCCCGTTATAATATGTGTCCAGTTGAATTGAATACGATGTAGAACGTTTCAAATCGAAGCTAGAAATTGTGGAGGTACGCCTTAGATCATATCTTTACTGTTATCTAAGATGTCGATAGAGACATATAATTTTTCGCTGCAGAAATATCGATCTACCCGCCCAACTATACAGTTTTTATTGTGTTGCTGTATTTCCCAACAACTATTTATTTAATAAGGTAGGTACTGTACCATACTGATGACCAAGCTAACTAGTTAGGTGACTTAATGATCGCTTGAGCAGTACAGCGAACGATAAAATATTTTAAGTAAACTCTAAGGCCCTGTTTCACAATCTGCAAATAAAGTTCCGGATAAGCTATCCGCAACTAGGGCTTCTGCCGTTTGTTCTAAATTTAAATAAATATTCCTATATTGCGTGTGTTTGTTTATAGTTTCAAATTTAGAACAAACGGCAGCCCTGGTTGCGGATAGCTTATCCGGAACTTTATTTGCAGATTGTGAAACAGGCCCTTAATCTATCTCTTAATTGAGCAATTCTAGATTGTTTCATAAGATTTGAATTTTTAGGTCCATCTTCCATTTTTATTATTTCTGAATTCGCGATCCATTTTTAAATTTAATTTTTCCTTTTTTTTAATATCGCCAAAGAGGGTAATTAAAAGCTGGAGTATTAATAGAAACAAAAAATGAAAAGTAGTTTTTGGTCACCGATTTCCTACTGAACTTATAGCTATAGGACACCGCTTACTTGACAGATACGATCAGACATAAAGAGGCGTCGCTATATCTGTAACTTCAGGAAGAAATCGTGACCAAAAACTATTATATAAACTTTTTGTTTCAATTCATCCACTCCAGTTTTTACTCATCCCGTTTCAGTGTAGGTTTTACGATTGTTCACTTTGTAGCGGCGCCGTTTGATAGATCCTTTGATATTATTTCGAGAAACATGTACTCATTGACCAAGGCTGTGGTGTATAACTAAGTTTAAGTGACAAGCTTAAAAATTGCACCTTTTAGAGGTGAACTGTGACATTTGAATGTATGAATGATTTTTCGTCACAAACAAATATAGGTACCTGCATAGCAATAAATATAAAGTGAAGTATGCGTGTGACAATGATACTATTTCAGTGTTTTTTGTTTCTATTCGAATCAGCGCTGATTTAAAAAGGTTAATGATATATGGCGTTACTGTCTTACAATCCTCCACCGACCCGGACTTGGCCGGGCCTAAGGCGTTGGCGATTGTTTTTTGGGGTAGATCTCTATATTTCATCAAAGCATTTAATCAATGCTTAAAGTCTAGCATTCTTCCTTTTCTGAAAGCCTTCGGCACTTCCTCGTTTTGACTTTGACACGTCTGTTGTTTTAAAACACAAACTCAATTGACGTGATTCAGGATTGGCGCATATTAGAGGTAAAGTAAATTGATATCTTTATGTGTTTTAAGGTACAATGAACTTAAAAATCTATAAAAATACGAGCTGTTGCCGACAGATAAACACAGGTTGGTTATGTAAACATTTTCTTCTGCGTATCGTAAAGGTTGTTGACGTCTGTGTCGTAACCTTTTTTTAGGGTTCCGTACACGAAGGTGGCCAAAGAGACTGCATTATGGCCCATGAAATCTGTATATCTGTTTGACCTATAAAGGTCCTGGCGATTTCAAACACTGAGGTTTCCTCACGATCTTTTCTTTTTTTGTTATAGAAGAACTTCAAATAAAAAAACTGGCCAAGTGTAGGTCAAATTCCCGCTAAGCATCTGCAATATTAATTAATAAATACATTATACATTAATTTAGAACTAATAAAAGATAAGATAAGAATATCTTTATAGTACACCAGAGCTCATGTTTTTTTATGGAAGTATGTATCGTTTGTTATGTTTCTGTAGTTATCCCCACAGCACTCACTCATTCCAAATACGCGCACACACGCTCACGCATTTAAATGTTTTTATGATGGGCAAAAAAAAAAAGAATTAATTAAAAAAAAAATTGTATCGCGGCCTCGCGGTAGATGCCGTTCTGTTTCAAAGTTTTGTTTTGTTTGTTCTGTGTTGTTTTGTTTTGGTATCCGCTGAAAACCAGCGACGTGGTCGCTATTGGCCACGGCATAAAGCTGAGCGGGGGCCATTTGGTGACAATTCCTAGTTCTTAAATATCTAGATTATATGTTTTATTTTTTATAATGGTACCAAATAAACGTGTCTATTTCTATTATAAAATAGATACTTATTAATATAAAAATGAAACGAAACCTAAAACCTATTTTCTAATTTAAATAAAATATTTGAGCCAGATCGCTGTCGGGCGATAGAGTACCAAGAAGGCTGGCGGCATTGCCTCGCTGTATGGCGAGACTTAAGCTTTGGCGAAAGTAAGGACCAGCCATCGAGTCTCCTAAAGCGTCGATCAGGCGCGACGAGATCTCCTTAAAGAGGATTCGCGCCTCCGGACCCCATTATACATTATATTAATAATTAAATAAATAATTTTCAGACATCACAATCACCTGTTCTGTACGAGTCCCGTATGCTCTTGGCCGCTTTTTAAATGTATATACTAGCACAGGTTGCTAGACCTATACTCCGTTATTAAGAGAAAATCACCTTGGTTAGGCACGCAAAGGTGGGTATTTAAAATAATTGGCACAACGTTTTAAGTTTTTGAATGCTTTACTTGACAATAGAATTTAGTTACAAGTTCTACATCCTGTAATCTTTATATAATAAACCTTAATAATCAAAGTCATCCAACGAAACCGTTAGGAATTGTGCAAACTTCGATCAGTATTACTTAAATAATTATTTGTTAAACGCTTTATGTACCCAGCGGGAACAAGCCAATGGTACCACTTCGAATGATCGGAGATGTTATACCATTAGATATGAAAAGGAGTAGGTACATGTAGTGTACACTAGCAGTGTTGATTGGTACCGTATTTCAAAATAATCTCAATTGAACCTCAAAAGTGAACAATCACTGATAGATAAAGTGACCAAGGACTAATAGGTACTATACACTCTTTGGAACTGACTGGGCTTTTACTATGGGACGCAACTTGAGTCTGTACATTAGCTCCATCGCACTTGTCCGCTACTGCTGTTATTCTCGGTGCCGCTGCGGAATCGGCAGCAAGTCAATGGCAAGGCTCAAGCGTCAAAAGTATGGTGCCCTTATGGATAATTTAATGTTTGTTCCGTCTGCGGTAGAGACTATAGGGGATTGGGGGGCTCAGACCAAGATCCTTCTTAGGGAGCTGAGTCGCCGCTTGAGGTGGCCTAACTGACAGTGGGCCTGACTGCCGCTCCGGTGCGTATCTTGGCCAAAGGGTCTCTTTGGCGGTGCAGCGTGGCGCTAGCGTATTGTGGTCCTTTGGTTCAGATATTTTCCGAAGTGCTTTGTTCAGTTAGGATTTCACTGAATTTGCACTGAATTACATTTCCCAGACAGAAGAATGCTATACTCATACTCGTAATTAGCTATTAATTTCCGATTGACAGACTAATACGTGACGCGGGTGCAACCTAGCTTGAAGCTGAGAGATACAAGCGTTTCTCCGTCGTAGGTAATCAATTAACTTCTCTTTTCGATAGAAATATCGTAGTGAGTGAATATGAGTTATCGTTTTCATTTTGATATTCTATGGAGACATTAAAAAATTAAATACGCAAAAACCTTCATTTTACGTAATCCAGAGGCAAATAGTTAGTCACTTGATATCTACCCTTGTATATCCCCACTGCTGGGGCACGGGTCTCTTCCTGCATCGCAGGAATGTTAGGCCATACTCCACCACGGGGGCCAAGACCGGCTTGGTGGAGGATTGTAAGATAGTGACAGGCCTTACTGTCAGAAGTTATCAACGTCGTTAAGGCCTCTCACATGTCTTAACGACTGCCATTATATGACAACCGGCACCAACGGGTTAACGTGTCTTGCAAAGCACGGAATCGCTTGGAAGTAATGCTACTAGCGGTAGTCACGGGACGGTCACCGAACCTGAACGTGTCTATTGTCGCTTAACTCAAGTTATTGGTTCAACTAGGCCACGAGCGCTTCGAGAACTTCGGCGCACGAGTTATTCAGTCCCTTTCTTTAATTAAAGTGCTTCATTAAGTTTGCTAATATTGCGCAGTAAAAATAAATACGAAACCCGTGAATATGACGATTAGCTTGAAGTTGCGCTTGGTTAAGATTGAACACAATCCAAATCATCAAACGTTTTGACACTTAAATTGAATTGTTTGGCTATTGTTGAAAATAGAAAGGTTTCGGCAAATATCGCCTATTATTTTTGAAAATAGAAAGGGTTAGAGAAACATCGCGTATCATTTTTATTACCTTCGAATATTTTATGACTCATAATTGCGTTACATTTGTTCGAATGCATTGTTTAATAATCACGTTATTGCACGCAGCAAATAAAAATTTTGTTTATTTGGAAAACGATGGAACCTAATGGACTGTGAATGCTATATGATTGATAATAGAAGCGTAGAAATCACAGTAATGTTATAATTTTAATTAACTAAAACACATGGGCAGATAAGTTAACTAACTACTTGACAACTAAAAATTTTAAACACAACAACCATCTGACGTATAAAAGAACAGTCTTGTTTAAAACCCACCAGACGACTTTGACATTTTTTAAACTCGACTCTTTCCAATCTCGTCTCTTTTTTGTCTTGCCATCTCTTTAATTTGTCTCATTTTTAAAATTGACTCTTTCCTTACTCGCCTCTTTTAGAAAATGTCAAATTCGTCCGGAGGGGTTCAAACAAGGATATTTTAACTACCGTTCTTAGCACATAGAGGAAGTTTTCTATTCTAGATATCTTAGATTAATACATAGAGTACTTTTTATCCAAATCCAAAGATAAACGGCACACAGATGGAGTTTATCTTAGACAAATATATCGAGTACGTTTTATCAAAATCCAATCTAATGGACAGGACACAGATGAAGTTTATTGTTTATATCCCAGATTAATACATAGAGTACTTTTTATCCAAATCCAAAGATGAACGGCACACAGATGTATTTATCCTAGATTTATACATAGTGTACATTTTAACCGAATTCAAAGGTGAACGGCACATATTTATATATGTCCTAGATTAATACACAGAGTACTCTAGAGCACTCGTAGTGTTCTCTATCTATCTATCTGTCTTATACATATCCAAATCCCATGCAAATGACGTCGCGGGCATACCTAGTCTTGTCATAAAACCGAACATTAAACATTTTCGGCGCGGCTTTATGCTTCGTCATGTATCGTCTTCTCGTTTCTTTCTTTTACCTCAAGAGAAAATGTGACTGCCGCTTTCTCTGGGCATAAAATGTAAAAACCCGACGTTATACTGTATTCCACCTGCTTGGGCAAGTGTGACCTAAACGTGCCTGATGAGCGTTATGCCGTGGTTTATTGGTCTGGGGCAAGAATGTTTTATATCCGCTCCTGATCGGGGGTGTCCTTTTTCTGTCGATGTACGCTTTTATCCGATTGCGGCGAAGTCGATGTAATATTTTTGGTTGGTGTGTATGTATGTATGTAAAGTCACGTGGTAAATAAACGCTCATAGAAATTTATAGAAATAGAATCTTGGAAATCAGACTAGAGTTTGCACGTAACGCCGTATAAAGTATGAAGTAAACTCATTCAAATGTCGGTAAATATTGTAATGTCGGTAAAAATACTTGTAGAAAAATGTTTAGAAATCAATCAAAAAACTAAATGTAATAATTTTTTTTTGTTACCGAATAACTTATTTTGTCATTTATTGTAATTCCAAAAAGTCGAAGAAATATATTATGTTAATAATAAAAAGCTTCTTTTATTTTTTATGTCTGTCAGAAAGAACCACCAGCAACTTTAATGTTAGTCTGGACATATTTCTTATGGTGCCTAACTCTGTAAGATAATATCCTGAAAATCATTTAAATATTTTGTGATGACCTTTATGAGGGCGTGCTGGGAACTCGAACTAAAATAAACTGTCTACTTAGAACACTCTTGAATGAGCAAAATGTATTTGTTATTGCTAGGTTACAAAAATAAATATTGTGTAAGTATATGCCGGCGATTAAACACTTGAATGTTGTTAAGTGATTCTCTAGGACAAATTGCAATCCCTGGAAGTCGTAAAGAAAATGGCATTCGCTCTGGCATTTTAAGGTTACCACTTGACCAATATAGAAAGCGGTACAAGGAAGGCATAAACCTTACTGACAATGGTGAAATCATTTTCAAAGATCTCACCAAAGTTGTAACCGACAATTTCAATCATCCTGAAGTAGGTACCTTGTGGCTGCTATGGAAGTTCGAGGCCTTCATTTTTGTCGCATTGAGAACTTCGTATTGCCTCATATTGAGAGCTTCGTTGATCTAGCTGTTAACATGCTTGACTACCAGAACAGTGGCTGTGGCTTCGATTCTCACTGGGGACCGTGGGACTCGATTTGTGCCACGATTTTTGCCTCAGTTTTTCCATGATGCTAACTAAATAATTAGGACATCAAAAAAGACAACGAATTTGTGTTATGGACCGAATTTGGGATCGCTCAGCATCTGGTGCGCGTAATGTAGCAGCAGATTATCATTAATGGAAAAAGGAAAGAAAGTGTATTTTGTCTAGATTTCCTTAAATTTAAATTTGCCTTCACGATAACCGAAGGGGCGCGTTAAGAAACAATAATGCAGGATCTACCTAGCCTGGTTTCTAATGTGATAGAAAATTGTCTAAATCTAATTCAACCTGTAAATTAGCATAACTTTACATGTATACCAATGTATGTACTCAATAAATATCTTGATTATATCTTATCTTTATCTTTCTTACCAGTTAAGAGAATCAGCCCCCAGTTGACGGCCTTATCCAACCAGCGCTTAAAAGAACACAAAACTGCATTACTCAAGAGGTTTGCTCGACAAGAAACGAGAAGTGATTATGTACTACGGCCACTCTACCTGCTTCTTGCCCCAATCTCACGAAAAATAAAGTCAGTTTTGTCATTAAATGGAGTTTATCACTCGAAAAGAAAGAAATGACGCTGCCTTTGTCACCGCACTCTTCGCTAATGTTGTTTGTGGCAATAAATACAGTTTTATTATCATTATTTACAAGGAGTACATGTGTATTTTTAAGAAATCATTGTAGAAAAAGTAATAATAATAACAAATAAATCAATTACGTGTTTTTTCCGCCCCAAGTTCGTCTGCATCTCTCGATATCAGTGGTTTGCTATTAGTTTTGTAATTTTGTGTTTTACGTAATAAGCTTCCTTTAAGCTAAGACTGATTTTCTAGTATTTTTTAAATGACTCTACTTACTGATAGAAGGATATGATGGACTTTGAGAAAATTTAAATCTAATGTAATAGAAACTTTAAAAAGAAAAAAAAATACCCGCAGCTCCATTTTAAAATGTTAGTCACTCTAGACTATCTTCATTTAATTATTATAGAGACTATCTCATCCCAAAATGTGCTACATTTTGTTGACCTTAAAAACAAAAAGATGCAATCAATTTTATATCATATAAATGATACTCGTAGCTTCATTATATATAGATTGTTTACACTACACATTAAAAAGGATTTGTTCACAATTAACTGGGAAAATTATTTCCGTATCTGCAATTGTTATGTTGCGACATGAAGACCGCAAATTAAACCGCGATTTGTTCTTTTTTCTATTGATTCAACTTATAAGCCTCTTGACGTTTTCTCTCTTATTGATCTTAAGCATGCCGGACTTGGCCCCCGCGGTGGAGTATGGCCTACCTTCCTGCGATGCAGGAGGAGACCCGTACCCCAGCAGTGAGAACATAAAAGGGTTGATATCTATGATCCTCTTTTGGAGAAGAGCACGGGATTTAGTGTATAATAAACTAACACGTGCGTCTAGCACAATAGGCTATTTGAAAGGTTTCTGAAAACCAACTCAGATTTTTCGTTGGTGTTCAATAAGTGCTCAGAAAGCGATAATTTTTAAATCTTTCGTGTATTTTTCTACAAAAAAGCAAATGAAAGATTATTTTTTAAACGATCTTGTGCACTATGACGTCGCACAGGAATTACTGGCGTCACTGGTCAATACACAAACAAACGTCAACTCTTGGGTTCTCGGGTTGCTATATCGACTGACCTGTGACGTCATTATAGATTCGACCAATCCTGGCCGTTTTCGTTTAAATTGCTACAGATACAAAATTTTCAAGTTATAACCCTGTTTTTTCTTGCGTTGAAATGTTTTTTTTAATATCCTTACATCGGGGCTTAGAAACTCATAAATGTTACAAATGCATATAATTGACTAGCTGTGTCCCACGGTTTCACTCACAAATTATCGATTTTCCGATGGCAATAAGATATTTTTCCGCAGTAAAACCTAGCCGCAGTAAATGTGTTAATCCAGGGCGTCAGCTACCTCCATTCCAAATTTTATTAAAGTCGCTCCAGCCGTTTAGACGTGAAGAAGTAACAAACATACACACTAACAAACTTTCGCCTTTACACCTATATAAGTATGATGTGATTTTTTTTCACACTGTCAAGTAGCGTATTATCACAGAATTTTTTACAAGGCTGTTATGATTTTTCTTTCCGACCGAGTTTGGCCATGACGACTGTTACCGCTAGGGAGAGCGTCGGTCATGTGTCCTCATGAGACTGACGTAGCCCATCTTGCCTATAAAGGTGTGTTTGCACCGTCTTCACACAAGTTTTCCGTTTGAGTAGTGGTAACGTATATTATGGCAGCTGCTGGTCTACATCTGCGTTCACCTGAGGCTGTTATACCTATTATGCAGTTGATTGATAGGCGAACGGGTGTGTTACATAAAAATAAATGCTCGTAATCTTTAGCAGATGCCTAACTACTTCTAGTACAATAATTATTTACTATGTAACTATGTCACTGTTACGAGAAAATTACTGTTGTTAACCCCAATTCTATCCTACTCGTTAAGGACAGTTGTTCAAAGACATGCAATAATTTTGACTGTTAGTGATAGAATAGTATGTGTCGTGTAGTGTAGGAGAAATCGCGCTTTTCGTATAGCAGGTAGCTAATTGTCATGACTGTGAAGAAGCATTGTGAATGACTCGACAAACACTAAGATATCTCCTTTTCATTATCTAAATATTAGTAACCCATAGAGAAAACACTCCTCGAATACAGTAAGAATGATCTTTTCCTTTACACAACTATATTTAAATTGCATTTGAGAAGTGTTCTAGATGAACCGTGTTTTACAGACAACATCGTTAATGATTGGCGATGCACAAGTAGGTACATATATTAATGCAGCTTGGCAACTGTGGATACTGGGCCAAATCACCACTAACTATATTTGGGATTTTTTCCGTAGGTACTTAATGATACATCGACCAAATAGGGAATGTATCAGCAAAATGGGAAAACAAAGAGTATCCGAAACCGGCGTGTGTGCATGCAACGACTTATGAACGTTGATGAAGCATTGGTGATCTGTCAGGGTCGTGGCAAGTGGCAGTCCCTGGTCTCTGCCTACCCCTCTGGGTCACAGGCGTGAGATTATCTATGTATGTACTTTAATACGTTAAACTTATCAATGTAATGAAATGAAACAAGACCCAGATAAATTATACTTAAGATTCTCCGCTTTTGGCACCGCAAATGGATCTTAACATATTTGTCCATAGCTTAATACCAGTAACAGATTACAGAGGGTCAGATTATAGACACTTCAAAGTCTGTGTTTAATAAGAACTTTTGTTTTATAAATTAAGTGATCGTAATTTATCATCACCATTATTACAAAACGTTTAGAATCCATTTGGAAAACTAATTCTAATATGTTTTTTGTTTACTATTTGCCCAAGTAATTTAATTTTTCGCATTTTTTTGAGGTTTTTCTATCTAAGAATATAATTTTTATGACTTATATTTTGGTAAATCTTAGTGTGGTCTTTATTAAATACCTAAAAGTAATTTTCCGTCCAATATTATTTCGTGGCGTGTTTGGACCAATATACATGGTTTATTTTACTAGCGTGAACTAACAATTGTTCAATAAATGGTAACATGCTAACTAACAATGATGTATATTAAGTAATTATAGAATCAGCAACTCTTACCACGAATTGGAAAAAAAGAAAACAATGTTTTTCCCCAAATATTACTGAGGTATTAATGTTTTAATACCTCGTATTACCCAGGATTAATATCGTATTAGCTTATTAAACGAAATTAAACTTGAAATATACTGAATATATACTTATGGTACACTTAAATATACTTATGATATGAAATATACTTATGGGACCAAGGTGGAGTATGGCCTAGACTTTCCTCAGAGAAGAAACATGTCCCTCACAGTGGGGACATAATGAGTTGATGATGATGAAACTTCTGGATTAAACAATCCTGTGCAAGAGTTACATGTAGTAATAAACCGAAAAGAAGCGCTTAGGAAATTCGCAGGTTTATTATTTTGCAGCGACCATGCACTCACACCTCATGAGAACACCGCGTCAGGATGGTATAGGTGCTGGGCAAGCCTACACCGCCTATAAAAAACCATGTCCCAGGCACCGAGTGGTCCCTTCACCCATCTAGTGTGAGTGAAGATGCCACTGGACGCTGTATAAATCATCTCATTACGTAGATGCAAAAGACACTCACACCTTACAAATAATAACATTATTTGTATATATTCTAGTTGCGAAAAAAAATTATTAACTCATCACAGCCTAAATGTTGTAAGTGGAGCAACATTCGCTACTGTAACGTGATGAGGTTCGTACTGTCAACAGCACATTTACTATTTTAGTTGCAAAGTCGCTCGTAACGCAACGGAGTAGAGTGCATAGATGTAAAGGATGATTTGGTTTCGACTGTACATACATCGATGCGCTTGACTTGCTCTTGGCCTTCGATGATGCTAATGAAATCACATGCAATAACTGTTAGCTGACTTGATGAATGCTGTTACATGTTAAGGCTGCTCTTTCATAATTAATTGTAACCAATTTGGAGAATTTGGACGGTCGGTGGACGAAGGTGGTCACAGAGCGGTGGCGATCGACAAACGATTGGTTGGCAGACCAGAAGTTGGATGGTCGATGATATTACTAAAGGCGTAATCCATGAGATTGACGTGGGGGCGAGTGGGCTAATATACATAGACATAATTTATTGATAATATTCATAAAAAGTCAAGGTTAAATTACATACAAAGATAGCTAATATAAGTAATAGGAATGGAAAACAAATGTCAAACCTTACCTGTGAATGTCATAAAAGTGTCCATAAGTTATTGTTAGGTGAAAAAGGTACAAAAAGTTTAATATATTTTGTAAAGAAAAAAAATCAATTAAGTTAGCTTAAGCTATGTCGTCAATTTTATGAGCGAGGAATTCGTCATACATGTAAAAACACTTCTCAAAAAGCAATCAGATTGATGGAAGTCAAAGAAAAACCCAGCTAAGTGCGTGTCGTGCCACGCCCAGTGTAGGGTTCCGTAGAAAGAGGGGTTTCTACCTGGTTTACAGAACTAACAACGTCATCAAAGTAATTTGTACGATTTGTACGATGCCCCATATAAATGGGCAGGGCTGGCGAGGCCGGTCAAGAGAATTAAGAATATGAAAACCGGTATATGCCCTCTTATCTTATGTATCTTATGAATTGAAAATATTTATCTCGGGGTATATAGTTTCATGAATAATAACAATAATTATTATGTAGGTCACAGATTGAGTAACAAAATGATGATAATTATTAGCCAATTGATTGAATTGATTCACAAATTCTTGGTCTAACTATTAGACAGTGTATTCGTAGGTCAATGTAGTTTAAAATAGCTTAGCTTCTCTACTTTCAACGTTATTGTCTTCCAAATTGCGCCACAATGAAATCTTATATGTATAAATTACATTTAAACTTGTACAAGTCTCTCTCAGTCTCTGTTTATTACCACGTAGAGGAAAAAAATATCACCATGTACGTTATGTTTTATTTCCAAGTTATCCTAGGACTGGGTACCCTAGTTGGAGACCAGGACAACTGATTGTGTTGCGTGAAAGTTGTTTATTCTAGTTATTCGTTTATCCACACATTATTATATAGAATCACGGGGCTAGTAGATGGCAGTCTACTCAATTTGTCTACGAAAGATTCATCGTCGTCATCGTCAGGCTATACTAGTCCACTGCTGGACATATCCCTCCCCTAAAGAGCGTCACGTTGTGCTATCATAGGCCGTTATGCCCATAATCCCCACGCTTGGCATGCGCGTTGGGGATCACAGTTCTGTGGAATTGTACTGCAGGGGGCGCTGCTGCCCACCCCCCGGTTTGTGTCCCTTAGTCGCCTTTTGCGACACCCGCGGGAAGAATTGGGTTGGTGCTATTCTCTAGGCCGACACCACACAGCACGAAAGATTATGACGATTCAATAACCGTTGGTGTAATTGAGTAAGTACACTCGCTTATTATTTTCATACAAAACGAGCTTATAGATGTACCGTTAGTGCGATAGCTGGATTAAAAATATCACACAATCATGTTGGTTGTTTCTAAGTTGTATTGCAAAATGGCAAACAAATTAATTCGCTTGTCTTCGTTATTTTGCTTCAAGAGAGTGTTTCCGTCGAGCAACGTTGAATGTAAACCGTCATCATCGTAATCAGCAGCTGTCAGACCACTGCTGGATATGCCTCCCAAGACACGCCACTGAGCCCGATCTTCGGCTCTTCTCTTCCAGTCACTGCCCACCGCTTTGCGAATGTCGTCACTCCACCTGGTCACAGGACGTCCTACATTACGTTTCTCCATTCGCTATCGGTCCTGCGGAAGATATTACTTTGAATGTAAATACTGTAGGATAAATTAAAGTACAGATGGTTTTTTTAGAAGAATTTCCTTATTTTTATTCATTGTAACATGTAATATCGTTCTGCCCGATGGCGAACACCTGTCTCTTAGAGTCCTAATCCCGCGTACGTTGGTATGATTATTTAAATAACTGCACATGTTCTCGTACGACTAGCAAACAAGTACAGCCTCATTACAAAAAACAGGCAGATATTCATGTGTCCAAATTTTTTTTGTAGTGAATCCGGAATTTATGTATATTCTTTTTTCCTATGTGAATATTGAAGGTGTATGTTTGATCGTTTGATCATGCTTAAACAGTATAATTGATATTGATGAAATTTAATCTGTTACACAGTTAAAAGATGTACTAATCTTATAATATAAAAATGAATCGCTGAATGTGTTGGTAAGCGCAAATCTCGGGAGCAGCTGAACCGATTTCGCTAATTCTTTTTTTAGAATATTCCTTGAAGTACGGGGATGGTTCTCACGGAGAGAATTTTTTTTTTTTTTAATTCTGTTAGGCGGTACGAAGTTCGCTGGGTCAGCTAATTTGCTATAAATCTATTTATAAAGTAAAAATAAAAAAGTACAGACTTCCTTTGAGATGTAAATTAAGCCAGCTTTCCGCTCTGCTACGGTGTATAAGTATTAGGCCCTACAGGGAACTTGACAAAAGACAGATCTACAATTGGGCATACGAGTATTTCGGGTCTCATCCGCGATTGCGGGATGTTACTTTGAATTCTTAGGACCTTCAGTTTAATAAAAAAAAAATGCATTTAGCTCTTACGTGCCCATAGCAAGCTCTAACCTAACTGACTGCGAGGTTTATTGATCAAGTTAGATAACTATTTGTAAACTCTTAATGGCCCGGCCATTAAGAGTTTACAATTAGGAGTTTCATTTACTAGAATAGATAAACTATAGGCATGTCGTGATTAACGGCGTTAGTGTTTATACCTTAGGCCCACCTTTCTCTTAATTCGTAGTAAAGCACATAATATCCATTACACTACAATCCATTGTGTAGCCGAGCAACTTTTCCCGGCAATTTTAAGATTAGCCAAAGCAGTTAAGGCAATGAGAGAGTTTCAAAGCCACCTTTCCACAAAATCCCAAAGATGGCGCTGTCCATCGACTTCAAAAAACTGTGTGGGGATTTACATCTTCTTCTTCTTCAGGCTTTATTAGTTAGTCCACTGCCTGCTGAGCATAGCCCTCCCTTAATGAGCGCAAGGTTGTGCCATCATTGGGGGGCATCAAACTTTAATCTGTGACAAACTGATGTGTTCGTAAATGGTTGGTTGCTTGTTGTTATTGTCCGTTGAAATAGAAAGAAAATATCAAACACAAAATACGGCGATTTCCGTGCAACTGGGCTCTGATACGGACTGAACTGGACTGTACGCGTTACGAAGTTTTTTTTTTTTACCAACTTATCGAGAAACGGGTGGTGTTTGTGTGTTGTATGAAAGCTATTAAGTTAGAAGGGCTGGTAATAAAAGTAAAGTATCCATCAATATGTTCATTATATTTTAAGGACATCTTTGCATTGACTCCGACATCGGAGTCCAGTCTTAGCCAAGCCTTCAATGTAGTAAGTAGATATAGGTGTTCAGGAAGTCGATGCCAGGTTACATACGAGAGCTACTTTTAAAAAGCCAACACGCAGAGAACAAATACGAAATATTCCAGAGAAATAGAGTATAGAATGAATGAACCGAATGAACTAATGACACGACGACCACGACATGACACATTAGTTTTTTTTTAATGTAGTAAGATGATTTTAGGCAAGCAACACAGCCCCATGTAGCCAAGAATTAGTCTATAGACAGCGCCATCTTTGGGATTTTGTGAAAAGGTGGGTCTGAAACTCTCTCATTTAATCGGCACGAGCGACGACCAAGCTGTTATAGTGCGGTCAGGGAGTGAAGACGCGCAACAAAAACAAAGTACCTACATCTCAACTCGGGTGTCTTGCGACCGTAAAATATTACACGAAAAAACACTTGAATTTTCATCTACGTGATGATTCATACAGGGTCCCATGTCTCACACTAGATGGGTGAACAATGTGTGACGAATGAAGACTACGAGATTAGATTCAATGAATAAAACAAACAACTTGGATAACATTAAACTAAAACTTTTTTACAAAAACTTTATCTTCGCATCTACGTAATAAGATGTTTTATCCAACGTCCAGTGGCACCTACACCCACGCTAAATAGGTGATAGGGACACTCAGACGTTGCAGTGCCTGGAACATTGTTTTTATGCTGGAGTAGGCTTGCTTGTCACTTATACCAACCTGACATCTTAGTCGGCCACAGGAAGGACAAAACAATATACAAACTAGTGCAAAAAAATAAGAGTTTTAGTTTATCGTTTTGTTATTGTGACCTTATACCTACTTTGTTTCCGGGAAGTGGTGACGATAATGGAAAGTTTCTGAAGAACCATTAAATTTACCATATTAACCAGCGTAATGAACCAGAGGATTTATTTAATTTAAGCAGAGGAATTTTTACAGCGTAACCATTTGTAAGAATTATTTAAGCCTTTAAATTACTTTTATTTCGAAAAGCTTCGCTGCTAAGGTAAGGCCACCAATCGTATTTGTTCTTTTGTATCTGCCGTTTCTGTATTTTTCCGGTATACAATAAAGAATATTCTTATCTTATTTTATCTAACTGTACCTTTACGCAAAAATTGTCATTGTGATATTAAAGGAAAGCGTATATGGAATACAAAAGTGAGACATTTACGAAATCAAGTCAACGACCGAATAAAATATATTCGCGCCTTCATTCGTAGACCACACTATTATATAATTAGTTGATTGTTCTCCCTATCGGGTTATCTTACGCGTTTTTACGATTGTTTAACAAAAAATGTACTTATATGTAGTTGTTGCTTAATGAGCTGCAATTTCATGGATTATCAAGTCTTGAGGAGGGCGTTATGTATATAATGTAGAATTTGGTGCAGACTCCTTATTTGAACTGATACATATTTTAAAAACCTATTTAGAGGCTAAAAATTCCACCCATGCCGGGACTCGAACCCGCTACCTCTGGCTAACCGTGCCAGCGCTCTCCCAACTTAGCTAATGGGCGACTACCGGCATCAATGCAATTTTGAACCTCTTTACAAATACATATTACTTGATCTTGATTCGAACCTCTTTACAAAACGATACATATTACTTGAAAAAATAAAAGAACTTAGTAGAAAACTTAGTAGCGTTGGTAGCGTAGCGGTAGAACACCGGCTTTCCAACCGGGAGGTCGCGGGTTTTAATGCCGGCATGTATAAAATACGCTTTCTAAGTTATTTACGTTTGAGAAGTTGTATTATCAATACCACTCGCTAACGGTGAAGGAAAACTACGTCAGGAAACTGAGTGTCTCAGGTGTTCCACTACCTCAGCGCTTGAAGTCGCCAATTTGCTGTGGACGTGCGTGGTAATTAAGCCCATATTATTTCTTTCTGAGAGATGGCCTATGCACTACAATAAGGCGTAAATAGGCTACAGAAGCGACATTCACAAGCTTTTGGCTTTCCTGGAGGAGCTGGGGTGGAAGGATTAATGTCTTCGAGTGATATCTTCCATCACGCAAAATAGGCTCTTTTTGTAGTCGAGTTGCGGAAACCCTAATCGTCACTAATACCAATTGGCTACGGGAAAAAGTAGTAAACCGGTAAAGTAATTCGATTGTAAAGAATATGGGCTGTTCATGGATTTCGTAGTATATATAAAAATGCTATACTTTTTTTCATAGCTGATGAACATTTTAATAAGGTTGGTTTTGTCTTATGTTGAGGGACTGATACCACTGAACTGTCTCAAAACCGCTGATGATGGAAACATTTCATGGTAGATTATCAAAACACTTGTATCGTCAAAGCTTTGTTTATTTTTCCTGAATTCTGTGCTATGATTTGCACGAAAAGACACAACAGGTTTAAATAGTTTACCTAAGATCAATGCATTATTTATTTCCAAGTCTAGACTCTAGAAAAGTTGCCAAATGAATACCTGGCAGCCTTTATTAAACGAAGGTCAAAGTAGAAACGACGAACATATTACCATTATTTGTAATGCCGTCAAAATGCCAAGGTGACAAAATTCTTTAGAAACTAATAAATAATTTGGTAGATTAACTAATACCCTCTTTTAATAACATGAATGGATAAAGATATATTCGTACAACCTTAAACTGATGCACTTGACGCCTTATCTCTCAATTTACATACAGTGTCAAAAGTGACAAAGTAATTTACCCGACATGTAGTCAACGAGAATCGGGTGTCTATTATATATTTGTTTGTCTGTTTGTCTGTTCGTCCGTTCGTCTGTTCCTCCGTCCGTTGTCGTCCCTTCATTCATACATCAGTATATTCATTCATTTATTCATTCATTCCTGCCTTCGTTCGTCCATCCGTTTGTTCATTATTCAGTTAGTTCGTTTCGTGATAACGCTCATACTCGACAATAACGACGGTATTACACCTTTGATAAGTGGGCTACTTAAGTACAACACAATAATACCTAAAGGGAAGTTAGACACAAGGAAACATAGACACAATTCATCATTATCACCCATTATGCCCCCGCGGAGAGGCACGGGTCTCTTCCCAGAGGAAGGTATAGGCCATACTTCACCACATGGGCCAAGTCTGGGTAGGTGTAGGATTCTAAGACAGTGGCGGGCCTTACTGTCAGAAGTTCTTAAGCAGCCCATAATGCCTCTGACATGGCTTTGTGACTGCTATTACATGACAGCCGGCACCAATGGCATAACGTGCCTTGCGAAAAACGGAAGCGCTCGGAAAAAATGCCACTAGCAGTAGTCACGGGACGGTCACCCATCCTGTACCAGACCGCGCCTGTTGTTGCTTAACCCAAGCAATTGATTCCAATCACTCGGTTCGGCTAGGCCAAGAGCGCTTGAATCGACACAATTAAACGTAAAAACGTTGTTGTTATTCTAGATAAGCGATATGTATGTTTCATAAAAGCGTAGGGCGGTTTAAGGAGTATTTATTTAACTGCGGTTCCAAACAAATTGATTAAAATTTGCGGAACTCACGCAAAAAGTAGGTAAGTAGTAGGTACTGTCGACAGCAGCTCGACCGTCAAAGGTCAAAAGGTATAGGTCTATGTGCTCTGCCCGAGTAGATGTAGGTACCTTGAATGGCTGCCGTTATCATCATCTGCTGCTCTTTTTCTGCTGATCTTCTTTTATTTATACCAATCGGTGTTTTTGTTTTGGGGAACTAAGTTTTTTTATCATCCAGCCGAGAGCCGCTTGATGGAAACTTGATTTAACGTCATCAGTCATCTTGTTATCGTATGGTTTAACATGATGTTTTGTTCATTCGTTTATTAACTTGTCAAAATAACGGTACTTTATTAGATAGGGGCACAGAGGAAAAAGGGGTAAGACACAAAACCCAAGAATGTCATTGAGTGATAGTGATAATGTTATGTTATAATATTTGTAAGATGAAGCTTAAGGTGTTAATAAGCCGCGAGTCATTAGCCTCGACGCCGTGTCTCCTAGTAAAAATGGTAGAAGTGATTTGTTTTGATTAGTTTTTCCTTCGGATTCCAATCTACTTTCTACGGTACTAAAACTACGGACATTGTTCGTAGCTTGAATGACACGCTTTTACTCCTAGTGAACACACTGGGTTTGCGTAGTATTCATTAGCAAAGCGCAGATCGTTTTTTGGTATATTTTAGTCCAATTCATACTAGTATGGTATGGTGGAGTATGGCCCAACCTTTCCTATGGTAGCAGAAAAAGACCCGTGCCCCAGCAATGGGGACATTCAAGGGTTGATATCGATACTAGTATAGATACCTTTAATTTTAACAAAGCACCCAATGCTTTTTGCTTATCCACTAAACATGACTAAGTTACAGGGAAATGTAATGCAATTTAAGTAATGCCTTATGCGTGGAAATGAAACCCGTACTCTCTCTCTGAGAGAAGGACTTTTCCCTACAGTGGGACTTATATAGGCTGAAATACTATTATAATTTAATGCCCATACGTTAGACATGTGATATTTACTTTCTTTTACTGTTAGTTATTTCTATAGAAATGCCGCTCCGTCGCCTGCAGCCCCAGCGGGAATCAAACCCACGACCGCTGGCATGGTAATCAGGCGTAATACAGCTAGACCGACGGAACAGTTAGTTATCGCTTATAACTATTATGTTTCGCCCCTTTAAGCGGACAGCTCATATTTTATGTAGCTGTGGGAAGCTGATTCACTGATTCACAGAAACGGCCTGTGCGCTGATTCGCAGCGCACATGCCGTTTGTGTGAGAGAGAGAGAGAGTATAGGCTTAATTACCACATATATCCACTGGGGATTGGCAATTTTATTCGTGAGGAATAACATAATCTTATTTTAAAAACCTATTTCGAGGCTGAAAATTCCACTCATGCCGGGACTCGAACCCGCAACCTCTGGCTAACCGCGCCAGCGCTCTACCAACTGAGCTAAAGGGCGACTCACCAGCTTCAATGAAACTTCGAACATTTTTACAATACTCTCAGTATTACGTACAGGCAGCAACATCTGGCTGAAGTAATTTGCATCACTTGCAGCCCGAGTATTTTACTTTGCAGTTGGGTTTTACATTGGAATGATATCGCTGTACCCACATGGTTATATTCTTTTTAATGCACTAACCCGTGCCAAGGACAATTTTAAAAACCTATTTAGGGGCTGAAAATTCCACCCATGCCGGGACTCAAACCCGCGACCTCACCGGTATCAGTGAAATTTCGAACCTCTGTACAATACTCTCTGTATAGCGTCTCTAAATATGTTTTTGAAATTGTCCTTAGAACGGGTTAGTGTATTAAAAAGAATATAATAATCTTATTTCTTGGATACCTACCTTAGAAAATTGAATAAATGTTACATTGTAATATTTATTTCATAAAGTTTCTTACACGGTGTAAGAAACTTAGTTGTAAGTTACACCTAAGCCCGATTTACACTTAGAGCTTTTTAATTCAGGTATTCCTAAAAATAACTAGAATTTTCCGTCGTGAAAGTTATGTCACTTACGTCTAGACAAATCATAGCGCGTTGTGGTTTGACAACATCGTTAGAAAACCAAATTGATACGTTTTGCATATAGTGAACGGATATTTACAAAATTATACTACAAATCTTTTACGCGACTGACGCGGTGACTTAAAATAGATTTATTTTAATTAATTAGATCACAAATCTTTAATTTTCTCTCCGTGCTTGGATTTTTGCTTCCTAAACATTTATCGCCGGCTTATTTATCATTGTTACACAATAATTATGTTACAAGATTCATTCTTGAAAAGTTTTTTACTGTATAAATTCATTTGTTTGCAATCATGAGAGCATAATTCACAATTCACGCGATGTCTGACGAAATATCGTACTTTTGTAGACTATCGTAAAGACGACAGCACATAGACCTTTACACACGTGGACTCTACTCAGTTACGTTACGCAACAGAAATGTAAAGGCTGATCTGCTGACTACTGTAGCTCAGCATTTAACAGTTTTGTTTTCTAAGTTATGTTCCGGAAGAACCTTGTTTATTTAAAAAGAAAACTGTCACATGCAATCATACAGTTAACTTAAACTTAACAAATCCACAATCGTATCGTCATAGTCCTTTTTTAGGGTTCCGTACCTCAAAAGGAAAAAACGGAACCCTTATAGGATCACTTTGTTGTCCGTCTGTCCGTCCGTCCGTCTGTCAAGACCCTTTTTCTCAGGAACGCGTGGAGGTATGAAGCTGAAATTTATATCAATTACTCAGGTCTACTGTCCCTTGAAGCTGTGAAAAAATCAAACTTCTAAGCCAACGCAATCAAAAGATACAGCCGTTTATGCCGCAAATTTTCGACACTTGCAAGGGAATCAAAACCTACAGGGTGCTTCCCGTGAACTCAGAATCTTGAAATTTGGTACGAAGTAACGTCTTATAGCATAGATAAAGGAAAAATTACGAAAACCATAAATTTTTAGTTACATCACATAATATATATTTTTTTAATAATTTTAAACTTACTACCCATTTCCTCATAAACGCGTAGAGGTATTAAATTGAAATTCATACCAAATACTCAGGTCTATAATACAGGTTTGTACGGAACCCTCGGTGCGCGAGTCTGACTCGCACTTGGCCGGTTTTTTACTGTAACAGTAGTCAGTTTTCGCATGACAAATAGCTTAACTTCGGGTTGTAACTTTTGACCGCCTCTTTCGCCTATGTGTCGCCGAAGTCGTCAAATTAACATAGTTGGCGGAAAGTTTGTTTAGCTATTGACTGAAACGTTCGATCAGTTGGCTGAGGGTGGCTAGCCAAATGATTTATAATAGACGGACATACGTTTTCGTAAAGTAATCTTAAGTTTTGAAAATAAAGTACTAATCTAACCCTTGGAGACTATAGTAGCTGAATCTTTAGCAATGGGAACCCTACGGTTAAAATAATTATAAGATTAAGAAAGAGATGTAACTCCTATAACAGTGATGCAATTAACTCAGGCCATTTCCATAATAAATCCGCGTAGAGACACGCCGCGCGGACAGGGCACTTTCGCTTTGCGTTTTATTGCCTTATTTACATAGTTACTAAAATGTTTAGCCACAGAATCACTGAGTGGAGAGATTCCGAAGGTCCGCTCTTGTAGAGTTGATAGAATTGACCTTTAAAAGCTGAAATAGTATCTTTGCCACACGCACAACTCTCTGTTGTACAGTAGACAATACATCAACCTTTACAAACGCGTCCTCTAATCAGTTACATTAAAGGCGACTTAGCGAAAAAAAATTAAAGGTTGAACTGGATAGAGTTTCATAAACCTACAATCTTCTTTTTCTTCTTCAAGCCATATGTTAGTCCACTGTTGGACATAGTCCTCTCCTAATAAGCGCCATAGCGCCCTGTCTTCAGCCAGCCGCATCTAGCATCTGCCGGCAGTTTTTCGCAGATCGTCATCCCACCTAGTCGGAGGGCGTCCTACGCTACGTTTGCCGAGTCGCGGTCTCCACTCAAGAACACGTTTACTCCAACGGTGGTTGGTTCTTCGCGAGCTATGGCTAGCCCACTGCCACTTCAGCTCGCTAATTATCTGAGCTATGTCGATAACTACCTACAATACGTAGTTTTTTATGACAATTCGAGGTGCGTCCCAAAGTCTACTTGTCTGTAGATTAAGCGACCTTGCAACGCACATCGATTTGTCATACCTAGTAAACCATGAATTGTAGTTTTATGAAACATGCCCTGCTCTAAACCCCTCTCAGTTACATTAAGGACGATTTTGCTACTAAAATGTAAGGTTTGTGTGCTCTTGGTGGTACATTCGAATGCATGTCAACTTATAGTATCAATACCAATTAGTGATGAAATCACAGCCTACCTTCGTAACGCTCGTTCAACTAACTTCGTACAGCATCTAGCATGCATAATTATCTAGTCAATATGAACATGATAAATATAGGGTACCTAAAATTTGTTTTTCATTCATTCATTGTTTTTTGCATTTTATTGCATTATTCTAATAAAAAATCGCGCCGCTCTTAAGCCTGAAAGAAACCTTCTAGACAATCTAAATCACGTATGAAACGGTCTCGTCCGGACTATACCACATCTACTAGTTCAAGAGTCATAGAAACTATCTCATAGGGGAACTTTTGTCACTCCTTCAGTGGTGATGTATTCTGTGGCGCGGTTAAACACCTCGGAAAACGGAAAGCTTAACTATTTCGAGCAGGAACGGAAGCGGATAAACATATTGCATCAGCAATTTCGTTGCGATAATTGGCATACAATTCTATTTTACTCTAGATAAGATATTCAGAAGTGTGCGGTAACGTTGTCACATTAAGCGTTGAACGATTGAATTCGAGCTTAAGGGCCGTATTATGTAAGTAATATTACCCTTGAGATAGCTGTTGAGTGTGCTGATAAGTTACTGTTTTGTATCCAATAGTATCTTGTAAGATAAGATGAGATGAGATGAGATGAGATGAGATGAGATGGGATGGGATGGGATGAGATGAGATGAGATGAGATGAGATGAGATGAGATGAGATGAGATGAGATGAGATGAGATGAGATGAGATGAGATGAGATGAGATGAGATGAGATGAGATGAGATGAGATGAGATGAGATGAGATGAGATGAGATGAGATGAGATGAGATGAGATGAGATGAGAATATTCTTTATTGTACATCAGAGCACCAGAGTAATTTACCCTGAAGAGCTATGTTGGAGCCTCTAAATAGGTTTTTAAGCTATGTTGGAGTTTATTTAGAGCCGTGCGTATTTTAGGGAGCTTTATGAGCTAAATGGCTTTAACCTTCTTAACCTTAAACTTTAGTCTACTACTGACGTATAGGTTTTTTTGTAAATAATAAATGTCTCCCCACATTGTGGAAGAGGATTTAAGAACCTTTCGTCATGCCTATTCTAAAGTATACAGATGATTTATCAAAACTGTCTCGCTTTTATCTTAAACCCGCATTTTTTTTTAAATCTGCGGAAAAGTACTCCTTTACGTTTGACCACGCAGTCATAACCTGAAGCATGATGTGGTTCAATCTCTTTACCACAGGATATGTGGTCGTTTTCCTTTACGAGTATGATCCCGACATTATCCTTTAGAATGCGCCTTCAAAGTACCATCGCACTTTGCTTTCTCGAAAGGACACTGAACTAAATTGTTTCTTTTCTTGTTGCAGATTATATGGGCAGGGGATCTCGTTGCGGAGACGTCATGTTAATTGAGATTGGGCCTAGAGCCCAAATACGAGTGGAACCGTAAGTATATTTTTCAATAGTATTTCTTAATGATTTGCAATACTCATATATATTTATAGGAAAGAGAAGCGCTCGTGGCCTAGGCAAACCGAGTGATTGGAATCAATCACTTGAGTTAAGCAACAGCAGGCGCGGTCAGGTACAGGATGGGTGACCGTCCCGTGACTACCGCTAGTGGCATTTGAGCGAGCGCTTCCGTGCTTCGCAAGGCACGTTAAGCCGTTGGTGCCGGCTGTCATATAATGGCAGTCGTTAACCTTTAGCTACTGAGGTGGATTTTATTTCACGTAAACACTGACGTGGGGGCCTCAGTGTCCCGTGTATATATATATATATATATATATATATATATATATATAAATATATTTATATATATATATATGCTTATATTTAAAAATCTTTAGGTTTTTTAGGGTTTAGTGTTTAATAATTTGCTTTAGTAGATATATATTAAAAAAAAAATGATTTTTGTATAACGTATTTGTTTATAATTAACTATTATTTCAAAGTTTAGAAAACGCTTAGCATTTTTTGGCAAAAATCACAAGAGATCTTATACCACAAAGTATCAATTAAAAATATTAAAAAAAACAACTTATAATCTTAATTTTAAATATTTTTTCTAGTAAATGGCACATAAGAAATTATAATACTATAATAGGAACAAAAAATAACAGTCTTCAAATTATTGTGAATTACACACAGTCTAAGTCTGGGCAAACTTGCTTTGCACATTGAAGGCATAAATGTTTTTTGCATGCATAACATGTGGTGTAGATTTTCTTTGAAGCTTCGAAGGACATGTGTGGCATCTTGTTCTTTTTTAGATTGTTCGTCGTCAACTTCTTGACGGTCAGGTGCAGGCGTATCCTTTCCCAGCACACGTGCCAAACTCAAACGTAGCTCACGTGGTCTGTTCTTCCGGAACATTGTCAACCTGTTCTTCGGGTTCCGACGCACTGTGCATATCTGACTCATGCTCGTGAAGCTCCGGTATAAAAGTGTCATCATTATCTTCGGCCTCCGAACCGCTAGAGTCTTCACAATCTATCCACGACATCACGGCTGTCTCAAAATCGTTGTTCCCTGGCACAACGGTCCTTCTATTTTTAGCTACATGTTCGTTATTATTATTACCGAGAGACCGTTTTCTCCCGGACGACGTTCTTGGCTCCATATTATAAAAGTTTTCAAAGTACTGCAAAAAAAAGCCGATAACTAAATCGATACAATTCACAAAAAAGTTACATTAATACTGAGGTGGGGTCTAAGAGGCCCGCAAGAAATTTCAAAATGAATTTACTTACCCAAATTGCGCGCGCAAACACGTGCAATGGTGTTGACCGCCTCGGCGCAACTAAACTCGAAGGTACTAGAAGGTACGCGTATGTAGTGCACGGGGGAAGGGAATAAATCACAATTTTAGTTTCTTGAGACCTGAGAGGCCCCTACATCAGCAGTTAAAGGTTAAGCCATGTCAGAGGCGACTGTCTTATATCGACTGTATAACTTCTGACAGTAAGGCCCGCCACTGTCTTACAATCCTCCACCAACCCGGACTTGGCCCCCGTGGTGGAGTATAGCCTAACCTTCCTGCGATTCAGGAAGAGACCCGTGCCCCAGCAGTCGGGACATACAAGGGTTGATAACGATGCAGTTGTCATTGTACCACAATGTACTCACAGAATCTAGGACTTTAATAAAATTTATTGTGCCATCGACACGCTAAGAAGAAGTTTTTGCTCTTGAGCTAGTGGCTTTAGTATCTTGTTAGTACGCTCATCGCGGCACGCGTCAAGATATCGACATTTTGATGCTTGTATTAGTAATTAAGAAATTAAGATGGCTATTTAATTTCGTTGCTGCTTCAAGTCTACGGGCGCCCATACATCGAACCTTCGAGACGTCAAAGGTATGCAAAAACACCCCACATGACATGCTACTACTTTGACGACCTCTGTGGCGTAGCGGTAGCGCATCTTCCTACCATGCAAGAGATCCCGGGTTCGAGCCCCGGCTGGGAAAAAAAAACTCAGGTCTTGGATGTAAACATGTTTGTGATGTCGTTGTTTCTGGTTCCCACGATACAGGGTATTCTAGTGTGGGGCCAGCAGAAGCAATGTATGTGCCTGTATTTAAATGCTATGTTATTTTACTATAATGCACTAACAGAATCGAGGCCCTGTAATAAAATTTGTTGTACCATCGACAGGCTAAGACGAAGTTTTTGCTCTTGAACTAGTGGCTCGTTGGTCCAGCGGCAGTAAAGCTAGACTACCAAAACAGAGGTTGTGGGTTCTTGGTTTCCGTAAATGGTCTTAGAGTAGTGTATTTCCAAGTCCATTCCATGTCCTTGTTTGCTTACCATAGCTCAGAGTATCCTATTTTGGGTGGGTCCAGAACGAGAGATAGTGTCGTGTGGATGTTATTTGTTTTATGGAGATTCCATAAATTCTTAGAGCATTTGAAATAAAATACTTTGATTGGAAAAGTAGGAAATATATCAAAAATAATTAACGGTAGATCCTAATCTATGATAAATAAAGATCGTCTTTTTAGTAGAAAATCCTAGTTTTTTGTGTTTTAAACTTTATTTGTTCTCCTCGAATGCAAGTATTTACGTGTGTGAATAGGTAAATGATTTATCTTTCTATTTACATATTTAAAGTATTTTCGTATTTAAATTATTAAAATTGTGAATTGTCATATATTTTTTCTTTTTCCCCATTCTACCGATGTAATATTGATTAGATTAAACAAAATTTACGAGAAAAAATTGTTTTCTGCAATATTGTTTCCACCAATTGTAGAGCATTAGCTATTAGGAAACATTTTTTTATCAGATAGTGATAATAATAATAACTTCGACACACCACCACACTCTCTCCTATTTTTTTCTACGTCATCACGGTGGATCGCTCTTGACTGATTTTCTTCACAAAGCAATGCCCCAATTTCCCATTCAATATAAACGTACAATGTTAGGTACAGACAGTACATCACTCTTTACACTATCTTCTTCTCTTCTTCAGGCTATATTGTGCAGTCCACTGCTGGACATAGCCCTCCCCTAATGAGCGTCATAGCGCATTGTCTTGAAATACAAAAAAAAAATACACACATGAACTTTATTCAACTGTACTTGAAATGGAATTGCAAGTGATTTGCAACAAAGATGTAAAGGTAGACATGCTATCAACTGTACATATCAAATGCATGTCCAAGCAAGCTTTAAAGCCATAATGTAATAATCTCCAACCATAAAATCCGACAAATTCTTTCACTTTTCAAAATTTACGCATCAAATACCAATACAGTAATAATTACCTTTCAATTTTAGACTAATAACATGCTTTGTCTTACAACGCTCGCACGTTATAACCTGACCATCGAAATCTGAACTCCTCTAAACAATATTGACAGTAACCGAACGCTACTTTGACGCTAATAAAATAGATCTTCAATTTCTGGCGTGATTCTTGGAGCTATGCAGTCCACTGTGCTTTGCGTTATTTGTGGTGGTCTGTATAAAGATCCAGACGGCTGTTCACCAAAGATCACCAGCAAGAGATGGTTTACAGACTACCGTAGAAAAGGCCGCTAGCTTGGCTGTAAATGAGGCCACGATAACAGAGTGTACCGCCTCTGTAATCTAAAACTAATTGCCCCCTTGTAAATGCAATTCGATTTTCGAAAATCTGCTGGCTGGTTGGGTGTGAAAGCTGATTAAGTATCAATAAAAATTTTGCATTGCGAGAGAGTTTTTGTAGTGAGTGTGGTGTGTTTAATATGTTACGTTGCTTATTTTTCAATTTGATGACTTTTCTTGACTGGGCCGTTAATTCAGTTTTAATTTAAAATTGAAAACTTAATACATTACTGTCGAGATTACTCGGCATTGGGTCAAGGGTTCCGGGTCAACTATAACGGGGTTAAATATGAACTTTTGTCAATATTAGATTTTGACAAAAGTTTACAGACCAGTGGAGAATTGGTGACATTGACTGGTGTTTAATTGTTTATAATATAATAATACATTGACTCCCCAGAGATAAGTTTCTCAGAACCTCGAAGTGAAAAACCTGTGAAATACAAAAATCTGTCAAAAGGTATTGACATTGCAAGTGTCCATTGCAATTCCAAACAAAACGAAAAAATTATACTAGCTCTGCGCGTTCATCATAATCATGATCATTACCAACCCATTATGACCCCACCGAGGGGCATGGGCATCGTCCCCGAGGAAGGTATAGGCCATACTTCATCACGGGAGCCAAGTCCGGATTGGTGGAGGCTTGCAAGACTAGTGACTGGTCTTACTGTCAGAAGTTTTCAAGCCGCCCTAAGGCCTCTCACTTGGCTTAATGACTGCCATCTATCGACGGCAGCCGGCACCAACTGCTTGACGTGCCTTGCGAAGCATGGAACCGCTCGGAAAAATGCCACTAGCGTTAGTCATAGACGCTCTGCACGTTAATAATCTCTAATTAGCTAAAAGGTATCGACAATTCGAGTGTCACTGGCTATTCGACTTCAAATAGCCAGTGAATGTCAAACTGGCGCATGCCACCTGTCATATTGTTGTCAAAAAATGCCATAGGGTATCACATAGTAAATTATAATTGAAACATTTAAAAATCTTGTCCTAACAAGACTCAACTTACCTAATCTTAATTTCTAATTACCTCAAAGAGGTTGAAAATTCAACAGACTCATCCTTGTTTTAGATGTCAGTCATTTTAGAGTAAAGTATTAACAAAGTATAGGTTCTGAGTCAGGTTTTCACGTTATACCCCTTAAGTAATCACGACTACTTGCGACTAAGAAATACTTATTTATTTTGTTGCCATTGTTGCGGAGGCATATGACTGTCAACAATAAGATAAAGAATATAAACACGACCACAAGCGACTGAAACTCTAAGAAATACTTATTCATTTCGTTGCCATTGAAGGCATATGACTGTCAAAAAGAAGATAAAGAATATTCATCTAACACAAATGTTATCCGAACAAATTAATCATTAAATCTGGCACCGCATTTTGAATCATACAGTAGTGCGTAGATTCGATTACGAGATGCCAAATAGAATTAATGATAAGATACATAATAAATCAAAGCGGGGAAATTGTCTAATACCTGGCACATAGCTCTCACTTCGTGCTTTGCCAGTGTGAGGAATTGATTTGCTAATTTCCAATGAGCTGAACCGGCTTTTGGAGTCAATTATTCAAGGCAAGTGTATTAAAACGAGATTACATCTCGTAATTTGCTACTTCCTTCTAGCTGCACTGTTGCCGCGGGCATCCGCTAGCGTATATTTGAACATACAAATCTCACTAATATTCTTAATGTGAAAGTTCCGATTTTGTCACAAAATTACGCATAAGTAACTAGAAAGATTAGGATGAAACAAAGGCATAGAAATAATGCGTCCTGGATTTGGAATGCGTGGTACAGGTTGTTGGAGTATTTTTATCGTAAGCATTTTGACCATTTTCGCGGGTCAAAATGCATATACGTACTATTTGGGACAAACAAATCTGTGATAAGCCTGCCATTGAACCATTATGCTTACTTCTAGTATGGTACCCACGATACAGGCTTGCCTAGTATGGGACCGCTGTGAAAATTTGTAACGCTAAAGATAGTTTACTACCTACTATTATAACTATTCTGGAATTGTTTGTTATCAACCCTTGTATGTCCCCACTGCTGGGGTACGGGTCTCTTCCTGCATCGCAGAAAGCTTAGGCCATACTCCACCACGGGGCCAAGTCCGGGTTGGTGGAGGATTCTAAGACAGTGGCGGACCCTAGGTACCGTCAGAAGTTATCAAGCCGCCCATAAGGCCTCTGGCATGGCTTAACGACTGCCATTATATGACAGCCGGCACCAACGGCTTAGCGTGCCTTGCGAAGCACGGAAGCACTCGGAAAAATGCCACTAGCGGTAGTTACGGGACGCTCACCCATCCTGTATCTGACCGCGCCTGTTGTTGCTTAACCAAGTGATTGATTTCAATCACTCGGTTCGCCTAGGCCACGAGTGCTTTTGCTGCTGCCGCTGGAATTGTTTACATATAGATATATGGCACGGTTAGCCAAAGGTCGCGGGTTCAAGTCCCGCATGGGTGAAATTTTTAGCCTCTAAATAGGTTTTTCTCCTTAACAACCTGTGTTAAGGAGAATTTAAGTTAAGTTCATTAAAAATAATATAATACACATAGATACTTAATTAAATTTTCAGCAACAGTAAAAAGGAAAAAAGATTTAAAAACCTATTTAGAGGCTAAAAATTTCACCCATGCCGGGATTCGAACCCGCAACCTCTGGCTATCCGTGCCAGCGCTCTACCAATTGAGCCAATGGGCGACTCACGGCATCAGTGAAATTTCGAACCTCTTTACACTATTCTCTGTATTACGTACAGGCAGCGACATCTGACTTAAGCAAATTGCATTACTTACAGCCCCGACTACCTACTTTGCAGTTAGGTTTAACATCGGAACGATATCACTGTACCCACATGAATATACTATTTTTATTTTAAATGCACTAACCCGTGATAAGGAACAAATTTAAAAACCTATTTAGAGGCTAAAAATTTCACCCATGCCGGGATTCGAACCCGCAACCTCTGGCTATCCGTGCCAGCGCTCTACCAATTGAGCCAATGGGCGGCTCACGGCATCAGTGAAATTTCGAACCTCTTTACACTATTGCGGGTTCGAATCCCGGCAAACATTTTCAATGTTTGAGTTAACTCGTTAAATAATGTTTTTGTATGTCTAATCTTCGTTCGAAAACATTTCAAATTCAATATTAATGAAAATATTATGTGTAATCAGAACATTATCTATTTATCTACCATGAAATAAGTTTGTAATTATTAGATTTCACGATTTTTTACTTTTTTTGAGACGTAAACCAAGAAAAACATATTTTTGTAATTTTTTCTTTTTGTTTTTGTAAGCCTTTTTATCTATAGATTTGACTAGAACTCTTTATTCTACGCACCAGAGAAAAATACATTAAATTCCTTACATTCCTAAGCTTTATCAAAAACATAAAATGAAATACAATATGGTAATTAGTAATCAAAAGTCAGGTAAGACCAGCCACTTGTCTTGCAAGCCTCCACCAATCCGAAATTGGGCCCCGTGGTGGAGTATGGCCTATACCTTACACAGGGAAGGGACCCGTAACCGTCGGTGGGGACATAATGGTTGACGATGGTGGAAAGTCATCTAATGTCGATTTTATCCAAATCTAAAATGTATTTTGTTAGACTCATTCCGTACGTGTGGTTGAGCTAAGTGTATGTTCACCTTTACTTGTAAAAAAGATACATCTTTCTTCTTTTTGCAAAAAACCCTTGTGAGACCCGGACGTTATGGCCATTACTTTCATTCAATTCTTTTCAGACAGACTTCTTGCAATCATTTACAGTTTTACGTGCATGCAATGACCTAACGGCATGTCACGGAAAGAGATGAATTATGAGGTCAAATCAGTATTCAGTTAGGTGGATACAGTTGAGATTAGACATTGACATAACATTTATTATATTTAAATTTTATTATTATATTTTTGTTATAATAATAAAAATTAAAGCTATTTTGACTACTTATTAGAGTTGCAGAGAAAACAGGCTTTAGAAGGCTTCAAAAGGTTTCAAGGCTGTTATCTGTGAATCTGTTAATGTACGTAATACAAAGAATATTGTAGAGGTTCGAAATTTCACTGATGTCGGTGAGTCGCCCATTAGCTCTGCTGGGAGAGCGCTGGCACGGTTAGCCAGAGGTCGCAGGTACGAGTCCCAGCATGGGTGGAATATTTAGCCTCCAAATAGGTGTTTAAAATTGTCCTTAGGACGGGTTAGTGCATTAAAAGAAAATAATCATGTGGGTACAGCGATATCATTTCGATGTAAAACCTAACTGCAAACTGTACTCGGGGCTGCAAGTGATGCAAATTACTTTAGCCAGATGTCGCTGCCTGCACGTAATACAGAGAATATTGTAAAGAGGTTCGAAATTTCACTGATGTCTGTGAGTCACCCGTTAGCTCAGTTTGGAGAGCACTGGCACGGTTAGCCAGAGGTCGCGGGTTCGAGTCCCGGCATGGGTAAAATTTTAAGCCTATAAATAGGTGTATAAAATTGTCCTTAGCAGGGGTTAGTGCATTAAAAAGAATATAATCTGTTAATGTAGACATAAAACATTATGACGACTGTAACAATAATAGGTAGAGTTAGATTTTCTGAGACACACAATCAGATAGTCAGCTACAGTTTTATTAATATGTCCCCTCCCGTTACAACCACCATTTGATTACGGAGACCTAAAAAAAGAGCAGTTAAGTTACAACACTCATACAAAGTTTAACGGCACTCACAACATAAGCCAAGCCTAGTATGGGGGACAAGAACTAAACTAATTTGTAATTTCCTAAGTTTGTATAAGTAACGGTATGTAAGCGTTTTATTATTAAGTATAAGTATTATTGTTTTAGCAATAAGGCCGCCAATTGTACTATGTATATTTGCAATTGTTTTGTATTTGTTATTTTTCCAGTGTACAATAAAGAATATTGTTATCTTATCTTATCTTCCTAGCAATTAATAAATACTTTAAATAAATACTTACCCTTCCATTCCAGATGGTGACCTGTGAAGCGGACTCCCGGCCGGGCGGGTTTCACCTGGAGGGGCGCGACTCCCCCCGCCCCCGCGCGCCCTCTGTCTCCTCCCTGTCCCTCTACAAGCAGAAGATAGACGCGCTTTTCGACGACTCGCGGTCCGTGGCCAGCCTGCCGCAGTGCACGCAGCACATGAGTGTCGACAGGCGTGATAGCAAGGTGATGTACCTGGCTCTTTTCTTTTCTACTGTTCTTGGTTTGCTGAAGTGCTTGAAGCTCGAGATTGCGATTGGTATGAAAGCGAGATTTTACATGTAAGTAAAACTTTTAAATCCTTGATATCAGTGCATACAGCACATGTGTGTCGATACGCGTAGTAACAAGGTGATGCATCTCTGGCTTTTTCTTCTTTACTGTTCTTGGTTCACTATGGTGTTTGCAGCACAGAAACATTTCTTTCGTATAAAGTTTGTTTATCTTACGTTGTAATTTTTCACAGGTCAGTTCAACGCGAGAAGCCAAAGCGACAACCATCTACGAAGATGACAACGACTTCAGCAGGAGTAAGCAAAGCAACAAAGCCAGCAACTCAGTCCAAGACCGGATAGAAAGGATGTTCGCGGATATGGCCGGGGAATCTCATCCAAGATCGGAGAGCATCGGGATCCACGTCTTCAGCGTCCACTACTTGGGATCCACCCCACTGCACAGCAAAGTCACGAGTCTTAGTGGTCTCCAAACACCTCTTAAAGACCTTTACTTCGGGTACAGGAGAAACTTTAGACACAAAAACGTCCTCACGGGAAGATTGGAAATCTCCAAAAGCGGACTCAAAGTCCGGTACAAGGGAGAAAAGGGTGAGATTGAACAGTTGAATCCTTTCCCAACTATAGCAGTGTGGTCGGCAGTCAAGTTTGTTGTTCAGCCGTCAGATAAAGAGATAAGTTACGCGTTCCTGCCTCTGATCACCGATCCCGACAACATCGACCGGCACGCTCTATTTAAAACCCTAGAGCCCCCGGACAAAAAGCATATCCTCTCCCATAGCGAAAACACCCACTCACCGCTTTTCGCTGTTGTGATGAGGAAGATCGGGATCGCTAAACAACTGGAGTGTCATGGGTTTGTATGTCAGACTTCGGAGGACGCTATCGTTATAGCGGCCACGCTATACAAATCCCTAATGTCACACATGAGTCGGCAGAGTCACACGGACAACAAAAAATTGAAGAACCGCAACGGGGTCAGCTGCATGAGCGTAGCCAGCAGTATATCACCTGATGCGCCCATTAGACCACCTAGGAAAAAGCGAAGTACATCATCGATGAGCGGCGATAGTGATAGGGCTGATGGGTTCTCAGCGAGTGAGTCATACATTGAGAAACCGAAACTAGAAAGAACTAAAAAGATCTCATCAGAAGGGTTACCACCTCCTCCGCCACCACCAGCGATCCCACCTGCAGAGGCAAAAAGAATAACAGTAGAGGAAGTAAAAGCGAAACTTGATTCAATTACACATAACGATACAAGTGGCAGTGACACTCAAAAGTCAAAGAAATCGCTCGCAAAAGAATCTCTCAGTTCTATGAAAGCATTGCCAAGGCCAAAAATCATACCGTCACAAAAAAGCGGTGAATCATCGACGAGAAGTAAAATATCAGAAAAGATCGAACTTTTCAGAGAGTTGGAAAGACGGAGGAGTTTACAAAGACCCCCCACTTTGCCTCCTCCAATACCCATGAAGCCCCCTTCGGAACCTCCGCCGGACCCTCCTTCAAGTGAAACCTTGAGAAGAAACCACAGTGGACGAAAATCTCTAACAGACTCCGGTGATATTCTTACAAAAGTGGCAATACCGAGATCAGGTAGTTTTCTCAACGCAGGCGGACTTACACGGTATAAGTCAATTGGCCATAGGTATGTACATCATTACTAGTTACAATTAAAGCGATTTTTAATCACCAATGATCTATCAAATTCCTTTGATGCACGAGTGAGTCAGGCCAATTTTAAGATACCATTTCGTTTTTAACAGCTCAACACCATGTCTTGCACTCGTTTTACGTTTCCTCGAGTAACACTTCATTTCATCGACACGCCAGTGAAGATATAAAATAGCTCAGTAATGAGAGAATAAGCGCGCTCGGTCGGGTGTTTCGACGCATCGCATGCGCATAATCGCAGCAACCGCCTCTTCAGCATTCCTCGTATTTAGTACCTAGAACGAACTAATTTTTTTTCTTCTGATTTTCCAGATATCAGAATCCCTCTTAGTCTACTACGAAATTCTTTATGATCTACATTAATTATCATTTACCTGCTTTTGTTTCACAGAAACAACGGGAAGAAAGGAGGCGGCTCGCCATTAGGGTTCAACGAACTCTTCAACGAATTCAAGGTGCAAGAGAACTTACACTCAATGGACGACATACTGAATGCCATTATAGACGCCGAAGGCATGTCCTTCAACGATCTCAAACCGATTTATAAAGAATTCCTATTAAAACTCGCTGTGACACTAACTAAGGACGAAATATTCCAACACAGCAAAGCTATCATGAAGAAACAAAAGAAGAAGATACTAAGAAGAAACAGTACATTCCAGAACAAGCGGAAAAAGATCTTCAAGGGCGCTAGCGGCCTGCGGATGGTTTTTCGTCTGCCTTTTGGAAAAGAAGTACGAAAAAAAGAAAAGCAAAAACTCCAGAGCTCATTCGACTTTCACGCTACCAAGACACTCAACAAAGAGAATGCCACAGAGAGTTCAGTTTCCACGTCCAGCTACGACCTTAGACAGTTCAGACCGAAGGATCCACCTTTACCACCACCTAAGAGACAAACTATGAGAACTAGAAAATCCAAGCGATCTGACAAAGTAGTCCATGTATCCAAACGAAATGGAAAAGTGTCAAGACCTGGTGAACGAACATCGACATCTGAAGACTCCGATTTCTTGACCCTAAGTAACCGCCTCGGATGCCAGAATAGAAATAGCTCAAGTGGGTACGTGTCTTGTTCAGAATGTGAATCGGATGGGTGTATCGACAGGTGTTATTGTTCTTTAAAAGGGAACTGTAAGAATAAGTGTTATTGCTCAGCAACAGATCTCAAGAAAGCGTCGTCAAAAACTGGACTGCTAAGTAAAAGCAAAAGTTGCAAGGATTGCACAAACAGGTAAATGTTTTAGTTAGATTCAAAAGTAGCTAAAATGTTGCAAAATTTCTCCACTTTCGTTTCGTTTGCCACTTCTTTTTATATTTCATTTAACTCTAATAGAAGATTCGCATCTGCGCAAAGTGATTGTGTGGATTTAATTGCACGTACGATACTTGGCCTAATCGTCTCCATTGGAATTTCTTCCTTGTTTGTTATTGTTTACGGCGTATTATCATCTGTTGGCATTTTTCTAGTAGAAATTAAATGTGTGTGGTGTTTATCAGAGCATGGCACGTCCGCGGCTTGAGATGCGGCGTGAGTAACTGAGTCAAATTAAAAATTATTTACAGTTGACTCTGCATTCGTAATTTCACTGGTTTGTGTAAAGCAATTATTGGATTTTTTATTTGAGCTCTCATTAGCAGCAATATGCTCGAGAATACCTCCTTCTGCACGTATTTGTGTCGTTATTTATTAACGCATCTGTCTTTAACTCTTTTATTTTCTCATTATCTTGTAATTAGTGGGTATTGTTGCTAACATCAATAGTAATAATTAACATTCACTGACTCATCACTGCTATCTACTCAAATTTATCAAGGCAACTACATAATTACCTTGTGAATCACTAACCATAATACACACAATACCACAGACTACATAAAGACCACAATACACACATTTTCTATTTCACGGATGACAGGTGTAATTTTATTTTTTTTCCTAGTATTAGAACTCTCTTTCGTCAGTACTTTGTTTGAATTCTTAGGTTGATACAAGAAGTACTTCAACTTTGAGTGAGTACTAAAAAACCCGCCGAGAGCGAGTTGGACTCGATTACGGAGGGTTCAGTACCATTATCTAAACAACAATTAAATATTTCAAGCTTCTGCCTATAGCTGTAATTAAAATCGACCAAAAAACGTCTAAAAAGTCATGTTTGTTGTAGTTTAGTATTTGTTGTTACTGCTTCAACAAAAATACATAAAATACATCTTTCTGAACACGTCAACATTCTAGGTATAACGACAGACAGACAGACAGACAGACAGACAGACAGACAGACAGACAGACAGACAGACAGACAGACAGACAGACAGACAGACAGACAGACAGACAGACAGACAGACAGACAGACAGACAGACAGACAGACAGACAGACAGACAGACAGACAGACAGACAGACAGACAGACAGACAGACAGACAGACAGACAGACAGACAGACAGACAGACAGACAGACAGACAGACAGACAGACAGACAGACAGACAGACAGACAGACAGACAGACAGACAGACAGACAGACAGACAGACAGACAGACAGACAGACAGACAGACAGACAGACAGACAGACAGACAGACAGACAGACAGACAGACAGACAGACAGACAGACAGACAGACAGACAGACAGACAGACAGACAGACAGACAGACAGACAGACAGACAGACAGACAGACAGACAGACAGACAGACAGACAGACAGACAGACGGACAGACGGACGGACGGACGGACGGACGGACGGACGGACGGACGGACGGACGGACGGACGGACGGACGGACGGACGGACGGACGGACGGACGGACGGACGGACGGACGGACGGTCGGACAGACAATGGAGTCTTAGTAACAGGGTTCCTTATCTGGATTCGTGTTGGCCACTGTTATGCTGAACGCTCAAGGCGACCGTTTTCGTTTCCAGGGAAGTTTACGACGGCGACTTCAGCTACTGTTCTTGCGACTCGGAGAGCTGCGCCGACAGCAATAAGTGCTACTGCGCAGGCCCTCGCCGGGCCACAGTAAAGAGCTCACAGAGCTTGGAGTATCTGAGGAGTCCGTCACAGCAGCTCTATTCCGAGAGGCTGCAGAGGGCGTTTGAGGATCACTATGAAGGATACAAAGGACCTAGGACGAGGTGAGTGAATTTAAAAGAAATAGAGAAAATATTGTAAGTCTATGGACGCAATAGAACTGCAAAAAATAACTAAACATAATGATGAAATTAAAATTTTATGAACAGTGAAATGGCATCTGTAAAAATGTTCTTTATATTATAAACAACTTTATATGACTATATATATGATCTCCTATAGAAATAAGCGATAAATCTTCTCGCGATTTACAAGTTTGAACTAGTTAATGGGCCTTAAAATATTATGTCTGATGTCTGTATAGTTCAGGGGTATTGCGTGAAGATCTTGACACGGAGGATCCGGATTCGGTACCCACCTATTAATTTCAGGGTTAACTAATAGAAGATTTTTTAACGATAAGAGTAGCAATTTTAAAGACAACTTATTTATAGTTACTAACGGAAAAATAATGAAGCAAATCAATAATTTTAAAGCTCATAAATTAAAGCTAGAAACTTCTGTTATTAAAAAAACATTAATATTATATTCCCTTAATAATTATTATCCCGTCGCCAGACAATTTGTTACGTGCCGCATCAGGAATATTATGTCTCATAGGCTTTATCTACACTTACTATTAGATGAGACGGGCCACAATCGAGCATGCCAACCGTGAAAAAAAAATGTAGTATTTTTTTCCTCGCCCTTTGCCAGTCTCTTCAACACCAAAGGTTTGCTGAAATAGAATGTTTCTTGCAATAAGCACGCCCTTGTACATTTACTCATGTTGTTATTGCAATAAAGAATTAAAATAATAATAATAACTTCTTCTTATACGTCTTCCAGATCGAACTCGGCGACCGGTCGCCGCAAAAGCGAGGAGCGCTCGCGGCGCGCCCGCAGCTCGGACAACCTGGCGCTGGACTACGAGCTGCTGTTGCAGAACAAGGCTCGTGACACGAGCAACAGGAACATGAAGCGGCTTACTGGTGAGAGTAGATTGACATTAGGGCATGTAGAACCAGGCGCACAAACAAAGCCGACATGTAAATATTGGTATTTCTTCATGATTTAAAATACTCGTTATCAACCTTGTATGTCCCCACTGCTGGGGCACGGGTCTCTTCTTGCATCGCAGGAAGGTTAGGCCGTACTCCACCACGGGGCCAAGTCCGGGTTGGTGGAGGATTGTAAGACAGTGGCGTGCCTTATTGTCAGAAGTTATAAGGCCTCTGACATAACGACTGCCATAATATGACAGCCGGCACCGATACTCCTACATAGTTATATATTAAACGGGCGACTCAATTCTTCCCGCGAGTGTCGTAAAAGGCGACTAAGGGACACAAACCAGGGGGTGGGCAGCAGCGCCCCTGCAGTACAATTCCACCGAACTGCGATCCCCACCCCGCATGCCCAGCGTGGGGATTATGGGCATTACCCCCTATGATAGCACAAGGTGGCGCTCTTTAGGGGAGGGCTATGTCCAGCAGTGGACTATAGCCTGACGACGAAACGGGTCTAAGCCATTATTTACCGAGACCACGGCAAAAACTTCGTTTAATAAGGTAATTACCTACGTTTTACCTAATAAATAATCGCGGTTAGACCCGTTTAATGTATAACTATGTAAATATTAATTCCGGAATCACTTAGTTGAGGTTTTTTTGGAAGAATTCGACGTGGTTGCGCTCTTATTCGCAGAACCTAATGGTGAGTAGAGACGGAGATCGCGTCGTAGATTGCTCATTCTGGGCGGACTCCTCCGACGAAAAATCTAATAAGTGATTCCGGAAGTTAATAATTAAGTGTCATTAGTTGGTTCTTACTTCCCTCGAATTATTAAATTAGCAGTTAAACTCTAATAAACAACTAGGTAATTCCAGAAAAAAACAAAAAGATCATTAGTGGTTTGGTCATAAAAGCTATATAGGTGCTGTGACTCGGTTTTCTTTTAACTACCATCTATCCTTGTAAATTTTTACATCATGACGTGAACAACGATGCTTGATAAAATGTTCTTGACTGTGAAGGAAGGAGCTGGATTGAAACCGCTTCAAATTGAATGTCTTTCCGCATCGAATGAAACCAATTCTAAAATTAGATAGATAAAAGCATTCTATGAAAAAGAATTCAACCATGATTTCTTAAATCTAAGTAATGTTATACAATTGGCAGATTAATTTTATGAAATCCTATATGGACTCACGTTTTCGTCAATTCCAGTCCGTTCAACCGGCGCGGGCTCCCACGACGCGCTCAGCGTGAAGAAGTCCGCGGAGATGGCGGCGCTCTTCGCGGACGTGCGACTCTCGCAGCGGACCGACGTGCGGTCCCTGGCCGGGGGGCGCAGGCCCAGGCCTCCGCCGCTGCCCCCGGCGCCGCCCCGTGGAGCCTCCTCGCTGGCCAGGATGTTCGACCACAGGCCGCTAAGCAGAAACGCCAGCTTGGAGGACACGCTCGGCTATCTGCCTTGAGTGACGGTTTTGCGCTCAACGATTTGGTTGGAAGGTGATCGGTGTCTATTAGGCAGTGTCTATTTATTACTGACAACTTTGCCCAATGTTTAAATTTCCAACATACGCCAAGGCACAAGTGATTTTTATTTATACAATTAATTCAAAATGAGCCTAGGCTTATTTTGAGTTGCTTTTTTTTATTACTGTCTTTTTGTCCTATTGAGGGGGTGAATTACTTATGTGAACTAATTCTTTGGTGAGGTTTAGTAAAAAGCAGAAGGACCCACTCCCCCACGCATGAGATGTCCTTTAATTTTTGGGTAAAAACAACGACAATTATGTTAAATACCGAAGTAATTTTATACATTTCACGATAAATTAATATGATATTTTCGTTGAATCCCATTTCCCCGAGATAAATTAAATTTGGTTAGTTTTCGCCTGACTTTGTTCCCCATTGTATGATCACGTAATTGATAGACCTTTCTCTATTCAAAGACCCCTTTCTCTTATACAAAAAAAAGGAACGGATGCATGCCCTAAGCCACTTAGGCTCTAATACCTCCTTCTTCCCAAGTTGTCTTACGTAATAAATGGACAGACAGACCCGTACAAGTTGTCTTAACAGTATACGTAGCAACATGACTGAAGAGCACTCTAATACAGTCGACAATAAGACAATGTTTGTAGGGAAGTCTCCTATAATGTGTGTACACGAGTAGAGAAAATGCAGGTGTTAAGTAAACTGTCGTTGATCTTGTTGATCGAGAGTATGGTAGTTAACTTAACGCTCGGATCACCACGTGGCAGTTACGTCAACTGGTATTGAAAACTTCTAATCGAAACATAGACTTTTGATTCGGCAGTGTGTCTACTTAGTAGTACTATAACAATCAAATGGAAGCTTATTTATGACGGCTTAAAATCTTGGTGTGAAGTGCGTTTGCGTTCGAAGTTCTCTATAGTCATCCGAACAGACCATTGTGTTTGTACAGTCGATTACATAATAATTAACATTGAATTCCAAGCGCCGTCCACTAACTAAACAGTAACTAAGCCCAAAACAAAAACAATCCGGTTGTTGAGAAAAATGCAAAAGGTGGGAATTGAAGTCTCTAAAAAAGTATCAAAATTAATCTTGTATCGAAACATATCTCGTTAACCAGTAGGAACGTATGGAAAGTATGAAACTTAAATTTCCATAACATAACATTTACGTTCAGGCACATACATTGCTTCTGGCCACACACTGCATTACAAACATGTAAACATTCACGACCTAAGGTTTTTATTGTCCCCAGCTAGGGTTCGAACCCAGGATCTCTAGCATGAAGCTAAATATTGTGGTATAACCGCTTAGTAACGAAGTAAGTTGTAACGGTGCAAACTTTTTTACACCATTTTTATTTCTTTTCGAAATTTCCCTCATTTTCATCATTACAACTTTACCCATCGACTAGATCTGACTTTTTACCTGCTTATCCGTTTTTATCCACTTTTTCTGTTTTATTAGAAATAACTATCTACAAATAAAACAACAACTGAAGTCGTTCCAGTTCTCATTATTTATAAAAGTTCTACTACATTATATTTATGAAGGATAAAGGTGTAAAAAGGTTTGCACCGTAACAAAGTTACATAAAACTGTGGATTAACTGTTAACACACAATGTTGTATCTCCGACACCAATAGTTGAAACATAGTTCTTAAGGCGCTTAGGGGCGCTAACTAACGCCACTAATGGTATAAAAATTATAACTTGTTTTATTTTATACTATTTTTATTTTTAATGCACTAACCCGTGCCAAGGACAATTTAAAAAACCTATTTAGAGGCTAAAAATTCCACCCATGCCGGGATTTGAACCCGCGACCTCTGGCTTTCCGTGCCAGTGCTCTTTCCAACTGTGCCGGTGAGTCGCCCATTAGCTCAGTTGGAAAGAGCGTTGGCACGGATAGCCAGAGGTCGCGGGTTAGAATCCCGGCATGGGTGGAATTTGAAGCCTCTAAATAGGTTTTTAAAATTGTTTTATTTTACGTTTTTTCAAAAAGTAAACATCAAAAATCTTCATATCGGTGAATGTAGTGTTAATATCCTAGGTTCTAGACTGTAGCTTCTAGAAATTGTTGTCACAGTTGTTGAGATTTCTCTTGTTCACTTTTAGATGATTTTTTCCATAGGTGGCGCTAGGTTGCATCCCGAACCACCTTAAACCAAAAGATAGGATATGTAAAGTTTTTAAAATTGTCCTTAGCACGGGTTAGTGCATTAATAATAATATAATACCTATGTGAAGTTTATTGATATTTCATTTAAAAGTAAAAAAGACCAAGTGAGGCTTAGCTACGTTTTAGTTAGTGGAGAGCATTCGGACAACGTCTCAAACTGACATTTGATAGGCCTTTCATTTCCGCACACGCTGGGTGCTCAAACATAGTAATAAGTTTTGTGTAACCGGATTCGTTGTCATATCGAATAGATTTAGGTATTGTATGTATACGTTAAACCATGCTAAGTATAGTGTGTACTATCGAATTTGTATATAACGAAAGTCCTATGAAAAGATGATGTCTTCGTAGGGCTCCTTTGTGTATTGAACCACCTTATTAGTAATCGATAAGGATTTATATAAATATCATACTTATTACGATTGTAGGCGTAACGTATAGGTATTTATTATTTAGCAGGTAAATACTACTATGTTGATTCGTGGGTGCAATATTTTCAAAGTCATATTGTATCGTATGTCATATAATTTTAACCATGTATTTTATTTACTACGGAATGGTGTTTAGAAAATGTATAGAGTTAACATCAAAAATAATAAAAAAGAGTATACTTAATATTATATTACAATGGCTACATATTACTTATGTATAGATATTTTATGTACAATGTAAATTTTAAACGTCGTTTCGTAGTATATAATATTTATGTAGCAATTAAGTTTAAACTAAACTTTACCATGCATTTTTTAAATTTATTTTTCGTCGTGCAATGTACGTGCAATATTATTATAACATAACATTTTAGATTTTATTCTATTGTTTGTTTGGATGTATGCAATGCGATGTGTTTTGTATAAAATAATAAACGATTTTGGATATTTTAAATGCTTTTTTTATTTCCTCTATGTATACAGAACATGAGTTTACGATGTCTATTTATATATATCATTATGCTGTATATTTATTTATGTATACACACGGGTGCTATTAACCAATGTAGTGACTAAAAAAACATTCAAATCGGTCGTGCGGTTCTAAAGTCACGCTCCGTGGTACAATTATTATTTGGTAAATAATGCTTCCACTATCTTGGGTTAAATATATAGGACATTGAAAAGTCTTCTATATAGGACAACAATTTACTAAAAGCTGCGAAATTGTTAGAGCACGCAGAGCGCAAATATAATGAAAAAAATTTCAACATTTAATTAAATTCGTACACAAGTTTATTCAACTCATGGTTAATAAGGCACATTTTTATCCTTTGATATGATTATAGCTGATGCAAACGTTGTTTTGATATATTAAGTAGCCTGTGACTTATTCTCAGACCTACTAAATATGGGCACAAATTCATAAAATCGCTGAAGCCGTTTTGGAGGAGATAGATAACCACCACTTTGGCACTTCATTTTTATGTAGTACTAGCTTTTGCCCGCGGCTCTGTCCGCGTGGACTTTTTTTGCAACCCCGTTCACCCCCTTCGCGAAACACGTGGTCAATCAATTGTGTTGAAGAGCATTTATTTTAAGTTTCAAGAAAATTAGACAACATTTTTATACCTTAAAAACCTATTTAGAGGCTAAAAATTTCACCCATGCCGGGATTCGAACCCGCAACCTCTGGCTATCCGTGCCAGCGCTCTACCAATTGAGCTCAATTGGTAGAGCTATTGGTAGAATTTTTAGCCTCTAAATAGGTTTTTAAATTTGTTCCTTAGCAAGGGTTAGTGCATTAAAAATAAAAATAGTATAATCTTTATACCTCCCATACAAATTTTGGCAACCCTTTTCGCCCCCTTAGGGATTGAATTTCAAAAAATTCGGTCTTATTCCTTGCTTACATTATATATAGACCCTCTGTGCAAAATTTCAGCTTCCTAGGTCCAACGGCTTGGGCTGGGCGTTGATGAGTGAGTCAGTCAGTCAGGCATTTGAATTTTATATATATAGATTTTCTAAGGTTAACACGAGCACTAGACATAATAAAAAACCGGCCAAGTGCGAGTCAGACTCGCGCACCGAGGGTTCCGTACAAACCTGCAAGGTTAAAAAAATATATTATGTGATGTAACTAAAAATTTATGGTTTTCGTAATTTTTCCTTTATCTATGCTATAAGACGTTGCTTCGTACCAAATTTCAAGATTCTGAGTTCACGGGAAGCACCCTGTAGGTTTTGATTCCCTTGCAAGTGTCGAAAATTTGCGGCATAAACGGCTGTATCTTTTGATTGCGTTGGCTTAGAAGTTTGATTTTTTCACAGCTTCAAGGGACAGTAGACCTGAGTAATTGATATAAATTTCAGCTTCATACCTCCACGCGTTCCTGAGAAAAAGGGTCTTGACAGACGGACGGACGGACGGACAGACGGACAACAAAGTGATTCTATAAGGGTTCCGTTTTTTCCTTTTGAGGTACGGAACCCTAAAAACTGTATTTGCACGGATATTTACTGGTGTAATTTTACATTTTACAATTATCCGATGTTTTGGCACTTTTGCAAGTACCGTGGTCCCGGAAGACTTAAGTGACAGGCGTAGTCTTTTTAAAAGCATTAGGTAAATAGGTAACTGTTAGCTTACTACCCTCGGAAAAAATTACAAAAGAAAATTATGAAGTTACGTTCCAATATAGGCAAACCAATTATTGTATATGAAGTCAACAATAAATTATTAGTAATTGAAATTAAAATTAAATCTATAAACCATTTATTATTCGTGAGTTCATGTAAAATTATAATTATTCTCACTTCCGGTTGTACAACAAAGAGTTTTATGTCTATTTAACTATCTGTTTAGGAAAATCAAAGTTGAGAAAATACATACATATATACATGTATCCCAGAGGGGTAGGCAGAGACCAGGGACTGCCACTTGCCACGATGCTGACCTTCGCTTCATCAACGTTCATAAATCGTTGCATGCACGCACGCCGGTTCCGGGTACTTTTTATCTTCACCTTTGCTAATACATCCCTTATTTGGTCGATGTATGTCCGGCTGGGACGTCCCTTACCAGCCCTTCCACTGACATTCGCAATTTATATTTGTTTTGTCAATCTTTCTTCCTTCATCCGATATAATCTTAATCTAATCCTGGGCATTTTTGATGCAAAGGTTATCCCTCGCTGTGCAGCGCGGTAATGCTGCCAGTGTTATGGGTATCTTTGGGTCGGATATGTCTCGGGGCGGTTTATTTGATTGACTATTTTTTATATAAATTTTGTATTATTTTTCTATGACTTTGTGGACGAAATTTTTGTAAATGAATGTTTGTATTTATTGTTAAAAAAAACCTGACAATTCAGTATGAACAAAACGAAAAGGAAATTATCTAAATCGGTCGTGTCATTCTGACGTGATGCTCCATGATAGTGTCGTTGGTCACATGAGCGTTGATTTTAGAGAAATACGATGTAGATATCTATAGATGTAGAGAGCGTTGGTACCAATAATTTTGTCCTCTAAGTTATGTACATTTGTGAAATTATAGTAGCAATATTACTTTAACTGTGAAGAAAAACACTGTGCGGAAACCTAAACCGAAACGGTGTTACAAACCTCAGTGCTAGAAAATGCCATTCCGCGGTGGGCACGCGTAGTAATAAAGCCCGTACTATCTCATTCTGAGAGTAGGCCTGTGCCCTGAAGTGGGACGTGTATAGGCTACATAAAAATAAAAAAAAATGCATAAATCTCATATGTATAGTATAATAATACATACAGTGTTCATACAACACTATATCGTGGATGGCGGGAAGAAGTTGACAAGTCAAAAAACATAACATAACAGAAGCTCACGCCTGTATCCCAGAAGGGTAGGCAGCGACCAGGGACTGCCACTTATCATGATCCTGACAGATCACCTTAGCTTCATCAACATTAATTTTCGTCAATCGTCATTGGCAGAAATAGTCGTTCAAATCAGGACCGATTTGAGTTGCCGTTAAAAAAAACGAACATTTGTCGTTGCATGCACGCACTCCGGTTTCAGGTATATAAAAAAGTTTGGTAAATTTTCAGGGATTTTCAATTCTACTACAGCTTTTAAATAATTTAAAAGACGATAAAATAACCATGGATGTCATTTAAACTTGTTAAACATGTATAGCCTTTATGTAAGAGTGCAATCGTGCTTAGAAAATTTGAAATGGCTTACAGAATGTCGGTGATATGTCCAAAAATATTAAGTTTTCAGGGCGTTGATACTATCAGCTTATTCTCGCCAGTCACATCTTCGGTTAACTTTCACGAACTTTTTCGTAATGGTGCGCCATCTATCTGAGGCGTCTCTAACAGAGAACTGATGTCTCCTGCTATTCAATACATAGGTACCACTTCGAAGGTTATGAGAATTCTTGAAGCTATTTCATTCCACTAGATGGCGCTGCTCAAGTGTAAAGATGTCATAGTTATTTTGCGGTCGTCGAATCGTCAGTGCGTTTTGGTACATTTGCTATACTTATATTATTATGTATCGTGGACAGGGTCTATTTGCTCAAGTCATCGACAGTAGTGATCTAACTAAAACGTAGTGATTATATTCTCTGTGGATCTAACGCTACTTGACGCTACTAAGAGAGCGACTTCTAAAATTGATCCATAATCATGGACGGAATTAGAACAACTAAATTTATTTTCCTAGGTGTGTAAAGTGGCTGGACTATCCCACAGATTTGAAAATGGTACATACCTTTATTGTTTTTTAGATGGAGTAGGCTTTTACTGCAAATGAAACGGCATTGAAATAGTACCCGCAATGGTGCGCCTACTGTGCGCAAATACATTTAACAAAACAATATCTTTTAAATTAAAATTAAAATTTGCGCACTGAAAATATTTTTTGTGATCCTTACCACAAAAGGACCGAATCGTTCTTATGGACTCTTCACCCATCTAGTATCAAATCAAATCAATCAAATCAAATATTATTTATTGATAGAAACAAATTACATACGGCAAGATGTTAAAATACAATACAATATGTACTTACATTTCTACAGTATAATGTAATATCCTGACCGGACTCCGGTCAGGAATTCCTGCTGTAAACCAGTCAAAATGCTTAGAAGTTTGCCAGTGGAATTGACTTCCCACAAACTAGATCGTTATTGTTACTTGTAGATATCTTAATTCATAGCATAGTATAAGAATTATTAAAATATGCAGCTAGCAACAGCCAAAAAAGATACTACTACCCTCCGTACTAGTAAAAATACTGTATGACGGCAAGGTAGGTTCTCGTTCTCGTTGTAACCAAGTGAAGTGGAGCTCTTTATTAAACAATATTCCCAGTTAATGGAGGTCTTCGTTAACTGGACTCTCGTTACTGACTTACACAGAGCAAGAAAATTATTTAGAGTGAACACAATATATATTTTTTTTCTCATATTTCAGTCGAATCAGATTATTATAATAAATTACATTTGCGTTACATTACATATTTAGATTTGATAATTAAAAGTTAGAATCGTATTACAATACATAAAAGTATGAAGGTACCAGACGCTGTATAAATAATCTCATTACGTAGATGCAAAGGGAAAGTTGCTTTCCTCATTTGCAGTGAAACATCCCACTAAACTAAAAAGGCATAAAAAACAAATTGTTCGCTTAATGTTACGACTTGAATTATATTTACTTACCTACATAAAAAGTCGAGCTAAGCCAAAATCTGCGAAATGCCATGAATGCTAGATTGCATTCGAATGAGAAATGAAATGTCTAATGACTCTGCCGAATTATCCCATCTTATTTTTATGCGACAAATGTCTAAGCCTTAGGCGAGAATCAGCTCCCTGGTACCTGTCTACCACACCTGTATGCCGGCGTGTGTTTATGTTACGTTACACTTTTCAAGAGAATACCCACTTTACTTACACCATCGGCCTAAAAGCACATCGGTCGCCGCAACAGGTTTCCTCGATGTCGCCAAGTCCAATGGAATGTGCTACGCCGCATTTCTACGCGAATACCTACTCATGGGCTTTTATGGAGATCCAAATGGTTTGCCTGGATTGAAGTGCGCTTAATTATGTATTGAGGTTCGCAGGTATATACAGGGTGTATCAAAATTATCTCATCATTCGTCGTTAGATTGGTATTCCGTTTGTGCATATTTTTCGCGATTTCATAGTGAATGCAAATAGTTTTTATTGATATGAAATATATTTCGGCAAAATCCTATATAAGTTGGTGTGTGTGCCACTGTACTATAAGATCCGTTCACATACATCAGTGGTAACGATATCTATTCATTATTCTTATAAATATCACCAAAACTTTAAGAAAAACAGACACACGGATAAACGGATACTTATGAAAACTTTAATGTAATTTGAGAACCATTGCTGGCTATTATAATTATACAGGGTTACCTAAAATGTGCATTTTCGAAAACACCCAATTAAAGATTATGTTTTGGTCTTTGAGTTTCAAATAACATTTTTTTTCGAAAATCAGTGTAAGTATGTAAATATAATTCTAATAAACTCGTGCTCCACGCGCTTTACAATGTCGTAGTCTACGATACATCATTGTTCTACTTGTAAGTACGTCTACTGTATTAACACACTTGATTTCATGTATAATTTATCAAACAAGGCAAATCACAAAGCAAAACTATTAAAAACACCACCAAAAAAACTCAATAGTCAAAAAGTTCTTAAACGACTAACTCGTGGCGTATTTCAAGAATTGCGCACTTTTGTGGTAACCCTGTACATACACACTTGCGGAGATTACGAGGCATTGCGTGTATTTCCTAATGAGACCATTTAAATGCTATTTTAGTAAGAACACCACTCGCGACTCGCCCACGAGTCCTAGTATTTGATAATTTAGCTTCAATTACGCAATTCACTCATACATAATTCTGTGACAATATTCTAAATGCTTTTGCGGTCTAGTTTTTACATTGGGAACTCAAATTGATATACTTAAATGCATTCGTGTGGAATTTCGATCTAATGTGTAAGGAAAATTAGATATATTGAAATTGCATATCGATTGCTTCGCCTAAAAACGTAAATAAAGTTTGATATTACTGTTTCTCTTTCAAAAGAAGAAAAAAGCGTTAATTTATCATAACATTTATTATTTAGATATTATACACAAACAAAATAAACTTTGTCTCTACTTATGTCAAAGTTGGACGGATTCCAGTAGAAGTTCCACCGCTTAAAATATTCCATACTTACATGTATTATATATGGTATATATTACAATACAGTATACATAGAAATATATGATGATAAATTTCATGTTTTATTTTATAGTCGTCAAATTATAAGTATTTTCTCGTATAAAATAAACCATAAAACTTTTTTTTAACCTAACCTAATACATTTCTAAAATTATTCGTGGTTACAGTTTTACTCAAAATAATTAAACCTAAATGAATTGAAAACAAAAATAAAATTTTAAAAGTTAATTTGGCAACTTTTTGACCCTTAAAAGGTAGTGCATAATGACATTGATAGAATGTATATACTTAATAACTCGTCGTGTATCTATTGAAATTTTACATACATAAATATTTACCTATGTACAAAATAAGGGAGTGTTTAACAAAGTTTCTAAGCAATTGAGTATTCATACTTTAACTATCCTAATATAGCCGAAGCTAGATTTTATATTAGCCTTTATTTTGTAACAATTTTAATAGGTACACAAATTACTATACTAGGTACTAATAGCGTGTCACATCGCAATTACAAATGTAAGGTACATTGCTACATACCTTTTTGGGTAAACTGACTAAACAAATACGAAATGTTACTTTTCCCATGACTCGGACCTAACATTGCGCTTCATGAAATGAGGCCACTAACCTATGACGTAACCACGTCTGGCTCTTAATATTTTTTCACGTTTCTTTCTCAAGAACACATCAAAAATATACACAAAACCACTCTCTATCGAGTGTTAAGGTTTGTGATCAAACTAGAGTCCATGATGGAAAGAAATTTACTTATTACAGGTACCGAAACTACACGCTACATCGGTTAGGACATCGTTAGCGGATCCACTGTTGGTTTATTCCACTAATCCCCATTAAAATCCCCATTGATGAGGATTTGTGAACGGTTGTGAGGACGATGGGCTAGCCCAGTTTGCCCATAACCCTAATAGACTTGTAACGTCACCTTATCACGGTCTATTGAGTTCGATAGGCTGATGTGCACGAACTAAATCGATCATGAGCAAGTTGATACTACGACTCTAACTTGGACGATTTTCGGGTAGCTGCGACAACACACTTTTTTAAGGGCTGGATCCGTCCTTGATGCGTCAATTCTTGGAACGACTGACAAGACAAGAGCCCTAACTTTAAGTCACTGTCCCACCGTATTATCTACGTTTCTAGTGTCCAAATATGTACGTATAAGCCGCGGAAAAGTTACTTAATAAAGCCCTGATACTCGAAACTCAAGACGCGTCTTCTTTTCTTTATGGAAACCACGTCAAGAGGAAAACCTCTTCCTTCTATCATCCTAATACTTCTACAAGCACAATCTAATACTTGTAATTATTGTAGAAGAATGTAAATACTTTTGGGCTTTGAGTCATGTGGTCGAAGGAGGAACAAGAAAATAAAATTACCGATATCTAGACATATTGAAATTTTCATATTAGTACTTGTTTCCGATAAAGAAGTTTGGTGTAAGTTAGTCGTTATTTGTCAATTTTCCTTTTAAAAATCTAGCCATCCTGCTAGCTGTAGCCGGGAATTTGTCGTACAGAATAATAAAAATGTCTTCAATGTCCATGATTTAACCTTCTGGTGCCACCTCTGGCAGCATTTGTAATAAGACTACAGACTCATGGCTAAATGTAAGGATTTGCGAGCATAAAGGACGCCAAGGAAATAATCGATCTTATGGACTACGAAAAATAATATGGCATTTCAATATGGTCGGACCGTACCAAGGCGCGGCCCTCTAGGGATCGGCTCCGCATAACTATGTCGGAACTTCGTCGGCTGCCGCTCGGCCAAGTCGCGGAAATCCCGGTAGTCTCTCTCGTAGTATCTGTCCCTGTCTCCTTCAACGTAAGACTGCCGTTGGTCATCCAACAGACGGGAGCGGCTGAACGCCCTCTGTCGGTCGTTCCAATCTCTCTTGCGCTCCTCGATAACTGGCTCTATAATCTCGTCTTCGTCAATACGTCTGTCTAGTTCCCTTCTCTCTCTGCTTTCTCTGTATCTGTCGAAGTCTTCCCTGTGCAGTTTAGGCTCAACTCTGTTCAAGTAATCTTCTGCCCCGTACTCGTATCGCTTCATATCGTCGCGCTTGCGGCCGACGCGAGGTAGACGCTCCATCTCCCTGTGTGCTAGCTCCCTGGGGTTGTCGATGTCTCGGTGAGACCGTTCGAGGTCCCTGTGAGATCGTTCAGGCTCTCTGTGAGAGAGCTCTTCTCGATGGGAGCGCTCGGGGTCTCGGCGCGACACTTCTCGTCTCTCCGGTCGCTCGTCCCGTCTTTCTTCCTCGGGGGAAGAAGTGGAGCGACTGTTCCTCTCTAACATACTCCGGCGCAAAGCCATGTGCTGCTCCAGTTCTCTGTTAAACCTCTCCCGTTCCAGATTCATGAACTTTTCCTTCGCCACATTGAACCGGTCTTTTGGTGACGTCTCAGCAATTTTCAGACTACCTTCGCTGGCGCCTCTTTGCAGCTTCCCCAATCTTCTATCCTCGGTTCTTTCGATACTACGATGCGATGGCTTAGTGTCAGCTACATATCGCCTTCGGTAACCTGGGGCTTCTTCAACGAACTTGTCTGGTTTGTCGATTTTGCTCAGTTGTTCCATAGACTCGTGGCGGAAGCGTCGCTCAAAAGCGGCATCCCTAAACGGAGCCAGTTGGTCACGAAATTGGTCATCGAAACTGTCTTGGCTATTGAACGTCGGTCGGTCGAAACGTCGAGGCGATACGGCTCGGCGAGGCGAGGCGGCATGCCGGGGCGAGGCCGCACGACGCGGGGAAGGGGCCCTGCGCGGGGGCGAGACGTGCCTTGCAGGCGATGCCCGTCGAGGCGACGCGTCGAAAGCCTCGTGCATCATATAGGCCGTACTCTCCGCCCAGTCCTCCTCTGGAAATAGAAAAGAGCCTTTAAAACATACTGCTCATTTGCAAAATACAAACATTCGTGTGCCAAAACTTAGTGAAATTTATTCATGAGAAGATGAATCTGGTGCTCGCAATAACATTCTTGACATTCAACTTGACCTATTGTCACACCAAATGTCTTTTACGCTAACGGTACAGTGTTTCATCTCAAAAACGCGTTTGAGTAGACGAGTTTCTATCTCGATATGACATAGAAATAACCTGCGGCGCTCCCACGCGCAGTTATTTTGCGTTATCCAGACGCCATCTTGAAATATGCGCGCGCGCTTTAATTGTATGGGATTTGGGTTTGTCGGTAATGTTTTAGACGGAGTTTCATTTTATTGTGTTGCTTGCTGCGGAATTTTGTTTTGTTTCACTTTGCACAATACTCTTTTAATTTTAATACAACAATTACGATTTCGTTAAGTTGTTAAAAAAGTTCGCTCTTGACAAAGACTCAAAGTAGGTAAGTATGAAGACATTATGATTGCTGAGTTCTCTTGTTGTTCTCTCAACGTTGTAGATAGTTTGAACGCGGACGTGCTGACTTGCATGTAAATGTTAATTTTAATGAGATACCAATATCACAATTCACCTACCATTGTGATATTATACAAGTTAAGATGACTTATTCTGTTAAGGCAATAATTCAAAACCCGTAGAAAACCACTGAACATGACAGATGTTTTAGTACATTACGTTACAAAAAAAATTCGCGCGAGCGAGAGCAACTTCAAGCGGCGATGGAACAAAAACAAATTTCAAAGACAGTGGTTTGCCATTGCCAATGGTTTCTTGCACTTTTGCATTCACATAATCCAGTTTAGATTTCCTACGCCTAGATACAATTTTTAATATATTATTATCCAGAAGTATCACTTGCATAAAACTGACGAACAAGTCACCATGGAGTTAGAAGTTTTTTTCACTTTTTCTCCAAAATGATCCGGAATTTGAAATGGACATCTAGTTTACTTGTAACGTTTATTAAGCCGCAGTTTCTATTCTATTTTGAATAAAACCTTTTCATTTCATTTCCATGTAGTAAATACACAATACATAATATTAAGTTTTATCCTGTCTGTCTTATCAAAAGTTGTAAGAGATTCACAATAGCAATTCGGTATCATTAGGAAGATCATGAGGTGGAGATGGGATTCTTCTGGAATTCTTCTAAATCATATTCATCGCTATATATAGGAGCGGTTTCGAAATTGAGAATTTCACTAAGTAAATAGGTAATAAATGTTCTGCCATGTTCTTTTCTGAGAAATCCAAAGAGACGGCACTACAGTAACTATTTATTTAGCAAAATTCTCAATTCAGAAACTAGCCCTTAGTCTGCTGACGCTTTTTGGTTTACTCACTGAATATTACGAAACTAGATAAAGTTACTTCTGCTTTATTAGCAAGCGCGTTTTTTAGTATTGTAAACTACTAGATTTAAACTAGTACATTTCATCGAACTAACCAAACAACCAAAGTTTAAGGTTATTGTTAGTTCATAGTTATTCCTATTGACGAGTAACAAAATGTTATAACAATGTTATTGAAATCCGTCCAAAAAACGCACAGAGTTACATATTGAAGAAGTCATCAAAATCAAATTAGCACCACACAGAATGCGAAAAATAATAATGTTATAATATAACATACCACGGACAGTAGCCATGCTACACAAACAAGCTATTGAGGCAAGCCTGTGAGAAAAACAGAAATGTCTTTATTTTAATGTACTGTATTTAGATAATTATTTGCAACTGTACGATTTGGAAACTGAAGTAACTGGCAAATTTTATTCTGCTACAGTCGACATCAGATAAATCTTTTATTATTTTGCAAATTGGTAAAGTAACAATAATGTCTTGTTGACTACTTTTGTCAACAAGACATTATTTAGCCTCTAAATAGGTTTTTAAATTTGTTCCTTAGCACGGGTTAGTGCATTAAAAATAAAAATAGTATAATCATGTGGGTACAGTGATATCGTTCCGATGTTAAAACCTAACTGCAAAGTAGGTAGTCGGGGCTGTAAGTAATGCAATTTGCTCAAGTCAGATGTCGCTGCCTGTACGTAATACAGAGAATAGTGTTAAGAGGTTCGAAATTTATCTGATGCCGTGAGTCGCCCATTGGCTCAATTGGTAGAGCGCTGGCACGGATAGCCAGAGGTTGCGGGTTCGAATCCCGGCATGGGTGAAATTTTTAGCCTCTAAATAGGTTTTTAAATTTGTTCCTTAGCACGGGTTATTTCATTAAAAATAAAAATAGTATAAGACATTATTCTTCACTTTTTTCTGTCGCTTTTTTCGGAAATCTCGTATTTTTCTTCATATTCTGTAAAACCTAAACAAGGAATAGAACACATTTTCCCGTTCTAGCTGGGATTTGATGGTGAAATGAGGGGAGGGTATTGAGTACGATATCCACCTTGAATTAATAGGCTCTATAAAACCTTACACATGGTTACTATTGTACTCTATAAACAGCAGTAGTTGTCGGAAGAACAATTATCTTCAACCAACACGTCAAAAAACCTTCACCAGCATTCTGGTAAAGGTCATACGTGTTTTCAATTTTCCAAACAATACACAACACATTTTCCGCATGTATGGGAAAAATCTTCTATCCTCGTCGTTTTTTTTTTCTCTATGAAACATTGACTTTCTTCCTCGCACGGAACACAATGTGTTGTCATGGGAACGCGCCAAATTGCCTATTAGTCGGCAATCACGAAACAAAAACAAGAATCACAAAAGGTCTACCTGGAAGGCACCTTTGAACGTTTTGGTCTGTTTGCCTATTTATTAAGAGAAGTCACATGTCGGGAAGACATTAAACTTAGCAAGTGTTCTTGGCCTAGTCGAACCGAGTGATTGGAATCAATCGCTTGAGTTAAGCAACAAGAGGTGCGGACAGGTGAAGGATGGGTGACCGTTCCGTGACTACCGCTAGTGGCATTTTCTCCGAACGCTTCCGTGCCTCGCAAGGCACGCAAAGCCGTTGGTGCCGGCTGTCATGTAATGGCAGTCGTTAAGCCAGGTCAGAGGCCATATGGGCGGCTTGATAACTTCTGACAGTAAGGCCCGCCACTGTCTTACAATCCTCCACCAACCCGGACTTGTCTCCTTGGTGGAGTATGGCCTAACCTTCCTGCGATGCAGGAAGAGGCCCGCGCGCCAGCAGTGGGGACAATGGATATCGCAAGGGTTGATATCGAAATTGTCCACAGTTTCTGTATTTTTCATATGTATTGGTATCAATAAACTCCGATAGATATATTCTTTAGGTTCCACAGAACGCATTTACGAAATATTTCTCCGTTTTGTCATGTTACACATACCCTACGTAGGCCCAAGATTCAGCTAATGCAAAAGGTTGGAAAATATTTGTATAACCACTTTGACTGCTTATTAATCTTCAGCAAGCTTATTAATCTTCAGCAATCTTGAAAGCGTCAATGTAACAAAATAGTCTGTCGAATCTTAATGATTCGCGATACTCATACATTCGCGATAACATATTAAACGGGTCCAATCGCGATTATTTATTATCTTATTTACCTAATAAATCAACTACAGTCTGTCGAAGTTACTGTTTTTCACTCGTTTTGAACACAGTTAAGAGAATAAAACCCCAGGCCTTCTGTACAGGCTATCTGTTTTCCGTGACGGAAAAATGCGCAAAAAGTTCACTAGGTACTAAGTGGCACTGTAAACAGTGGGACATTGTCTTCAGTTGTATGTAAACGCTAAACATAAACTTAGTTTAGCTCGTGGAATACTTCAACTAGACTTTACATCCGGTGTTAAAGTCTAGTTGAAGCTTTTTGATTTCCTTTCGTCTCGTTGAATCTTCGTTGATTTTCATACCTATGGTGCACCAGATGAGACCTTCTGGAATTATCCAGTTTACTTACTATCAGCAGCTACGGTTTAAATATGATAATAAAGACATTCGACATGGTGTATTATGAAAAATGTTCAATCTTATTTAAGATCCTACACAACTACTAGAGTATTTAGTATGAATATGACAATAAATATGTCGCAAAAATCCTTTTTATTACGCTCTTATTAGCTTCATTTCTTCCCTACAAAACTTGCTGGTGGGTGTTAAAAAAACTCAGACTTGAGTTTTCAATTGATAATGAAATGATTAAAATAGAGTTAATCCGAATTCAGTTTTAGTGATAGGATAATAATATTAATAATAGTAAAAAGTACCATATACAAAGGTTGTAAAACTGTTGCCGGTATCCAAACTTAACAAAAACCACACACAATAACGACGAAATCTAATTAACTCTTGGATGAGAAAATTCAAATTAGCTGTTGGTTTTTACCACCGCTCTGCTAGCATGGAACTTTAGGTTGGATTTCGTAAATAACCATTAAGCAGCCTCTGCCGTTCGCCATTGAATCAAGAATGCCCATTGAAGTTCACGCCGTGAAGGTGAGCCGAATACTCTTGAACCATATACGAGAGCCCTGCCTATAAAGTAGAGACGGGTGTAGTTATGCTACCAAGATAATCCTAGGATGACATTTCTTAACATTTCACTTCGCGAAGGGCCAATGTCTGAATTGTGAATTTCACTAAGTACCTAAATACTTAAGTAGCGTTCTGACCCGCTTTTTACTGAGAATTTCGAAGAGACAGCACTACAGTTAAGTATTTTCTTAGCGAAATTCTCAATTCAGAAACTGGCCCTAAGTCTTACTTAGGCAGTGAGTAGCGTCTACTTATCTTTTTTGAGCAGCGCAATAAATGGTCTGGTGAACTTACGAGTATGATTCAGATCGAAAACTCGTTAGTTTCAGACTCGTTTTGTATCCCAGTCAACACACATCCGAACAAAGCATATAGAGTATAGAGTCTAAGAACCATAAAACTACATTCAAGTATTATTACATTCGACTCGTGTGTAACGCCTACATAAACTACGAAAATGTTAAACGTCACGAACCATTGTACTTAGTCAGTGTAGGCAGAAAACGTGCCAATGAACCTTTTTTGGATATTAAAATTGTAATTAACAGATCGTTTTCTCGTATTCCACGTAATATTATGGAATTGCAATAAAACATATTATATATTGCATAAAGCGCTGTGTTAATGCATTGTGACTGTACCAAAACTAGACAGTTACTGTAAAGGATGATCTGCTATCGAATGTTGTATTGCATAAATATATTTTAAAAATATTATCTCTATGTGGGATATTCGTCTGATATTTGTAAATTTAGATTAGGTTCGTTGAATTTGGTTGTAGTTTAAATATAATAAAAATATTAAGCTGTTATAGGATTAAAAGTACACGGATGTCAATGCAATCAATGAATAGTCTAAAAGAATACCGATGACAAATCCACGGTGACGCCAAGTTGCTAAACTACAAAATCAGTGACGTGCATTCATAACAAAAGGAAACTGTAAGTACAAAAAAGTTTCAAAACAACCACATGTCTTTCAAAAGATGAAAGTCTGTGTCGATATTTTCTCGTCTCTTTTTTTGCTCTGACCACAATGGCACACAATTACTCGCACCTCTACATTGCCACTCTTCCCTGTACCGTGGGCTATGTAATTTTCAGTGGTAGCTAGGCACACGTTTATTATCACTACAAACCTAGTTCTTCAGCTGAGTCAAAGCCTCAATGAAATACGGTCCCTATTTATAGAGTAAATAAGGTTTCTGTTAGAGTTGGTTTTACAACTTCCGTAAATACGCTCCATCAGATAAGACAAGAAACATCTCCCATCATTCATTTCATTCTGCAACTACTTAATTACATATTAATTGTTTTTAACCCATTGATTGTTCGGTACCAATTATTTTTGTTACTCTGCCGAGACATGTTTTTGATTTTTTGTGCTTATGAAGTAATTATACAGTGTTCAAAGTTTAGTATCTATTACATGGCGGGTTTTTATGTGAATTCATCAGGCTAATTCTATTGTTTCGCGTTTTTTTGGACTGTGTTCGTCAAATATTTAATGGGATCACGAGCTCTGAATCTCTAGTAGGGCAATTATCTATAAAATTCATCGGTGGGTGAACAAGGGAAGTAATAAAAGCTTCTCTCGATTTTTTTAAATACGAGAGTAAGTAAGACTCGTCTCGTAAGACACATGTTTAGTCACACAAAATTTGAATAACTTTACGCAAGTGGGGATGTTGCCTCTCATCTAGATTTGAGTGGTAATGAAGACGTGTATAAAGAGACGTTAAGTTCACAAAAAATGTCAAAAAGTAAAGTTATATAATAACAATATACTGATTAGATTTAGTTTTTTCGTTGAATTGTAAACGTTTTCCTATAAGGGTGCAGATGCATTAAACATTATTTTACGAGATAACTGTTCATAAACGTTTAATGTATGAAGCGTTACGTCTTACAGTTACGTCATATTGTAAGGCCGATTTGCATGGCGCGGTTTACCACCACGTGACTATATCTATTAAATTTTCGACTGGTTATATTATAAAACGTATTAGTCGTAGAGAAAATACAGTAGCACTTTTATTATAACGTGCATAGTCAAATTTCTTCATTGAGCTCTAAATAAGTAGAATTGGAATTCCTATTATGTAACTTAAACGATGTACATTACTTGCCTATAAAGATAATTGAAATAAAAACGTATACATATGGAATGGATTTCGTGATTTGATAAATTGGATGGGTTGGAATAAATAGTATTATAAAATAGCGAATAAATATTATTTATTAGTTTGACCTCTAATGCGTAAACACATTCATCAAGGTCTTAAATAGCAACAAGATTCCATTGCCGATGTTTGAATCCTATTTAGATTTTTCTTGAAGTAATTTTAATGTTGGTTATTTACTTTACCTAGTATAATCATATCACGAAGTTAGTGTACAAGACACAGTGGGTCACCTTACTACTACTAAGGTTAATTTACTGTTAACATCAGCCAAAGTGCACACCAAAAATAACTGACGCAAACTTTCCACAATTTGTACACCTCATGAGGAAAAGCATGATTTGAATAGATAAACCTATACAGATTTCAGTGAAGGTTTTTGTGCATCTAATATATATACTCTGTAAAAATAATAATAATGTATTTTAAATAATGTTTTTCCATCCTATCAATGTACTCCTCTGCTTCACGAATATCTCTGACTTTGTCTTTGACAGTTGTTAGCAGTAGCTTGCTAGAAACGAGAAACCGGAGGTTATTTCCTATTTCTTGACTTTAATTGTATTATAAAGGGTGGGTCTGTGTCTAGTTACACGGCCGTTGATTTAGCTTGAAATATCTATAAGTCCTCAAACTTCGCAATGTTTATGCGGTACTGGCGCCCTCTAGTTGCTAGAGTTAGGGGATAGGAGTGACGGCTACTTTCTTCTACTCAAGGATGAGTACTTCTACTCAATGACTGGCACACAACCGTAGATGCAGTGTTACAGCCCTCTTCTAGATGACATATTTTTTTGCTGGCTGAATAAAGTATTTGTATTCTTGCAATCTTTCGATATCAATATATTTTTGATTTTCTTATTTTGGTACATGCACCTACCGACTCTTTATATTCTTTATGCAATCCACTCCACCCAAAGGTAGTCTGAAAGAGTTCGCTCTAAGCGATAAGAATGCCAATTGTATAAAATTTCTTAGATTTAAGAAATCATGGTGGTAATTAGTTTTTTTTCTGGTTTTGCAATAGAGTGTTCCCTATTTATCTATGTTCCGAATTGAAAGACGTTTCACGTGAAAACAATAATTGTTAACATACAGTGTATCTGTTGCGGAGTATAGGTAGATGATATCATAGAGACACATATCGACGGATCGCGTGGTTTTCTTGGCATGATGCGGAAGCATCCACAATGCCTTGTACATGTTTTTTGCACTCGTGAACTCATCGTGGAAATGAATTAAATATTTTAAGCTGGATTCAAACCAACTTGTTTCTTATAGATGGTGTCATCACCAGTGATCGGAATAATAATATTGGCCTTTTGCATCAACTTAATGAGATAATTTATACAGCGTCCAGTGGCATCTTCACTCACACTAGATGGGTGAAGGGACCACTCCGACGCTGTAGTGCCTGGGACATAGTTTTATAGATGGTATAGGCCTGCTCAACACCTATAATAATAATAATCAGAGCATAAATGCAATCTTATTAATAATCCCAAAATTCCGTGACATAATTTATTATGTAGTATTGGTTATATATAATATAGAGTTATTGTTTTGTAATACCACCAAGTTGGCGGGATGTCGAAAACATATTTTATTTCGTTATGTTGTCTCATTTCTACGGTGAGCACGTGTAGTGATTATCTCCATGATCCCTTTTTGAGAGATGACCATGCAGTACAGGGCGTTTATCTGTGTGTATCATTCTGTCTGAGCATATGTATATTTTCTGTTGGTATTTAGGCTCAGCCTATTCTGGTCCATGATCACCATGCTTAAAACTTGTAAAAAACAAAGTATTCTGTTTCGACTTGGTCGGACACTTCCGACAAAAAATTAAATAAGATAATCAGGAATTAAGTTAATAACGTGTAAAGGAAGGCCAATGAGACGAGATAAAGAAAGTTTCAGGGGTTCAAAACATTTTTATTTGAATAAATTATGGTTATACAAATTTCGAATTCCCTATTCTAATCGCTATTGTCTGTATTAGTCAAACATGATTCACCGGAAGAGTACGAATCAGCCGTATTTATGACGAAACTATCATAGTATTGTCAATCATGTTGTCAATATGGCTATAAAAATTGTCCTCGTATCACTTCGAACGCAATCTAAACAGGAATGAACTATGATAGTTCACAAAATGGCGGATGGCACCAAATGTTGACAACTGCCGTACTGAAATTTTCCTGTACCACGAAATACGCAACGACAGCTGTCGTCGATCAAATGACGCCATTACCGCATACGTGTGACAAGGACAGAGATAATAATCGCTCTCTATCGCTATGTAACTCAATAACGGTCCGTTTGTTTACATTCTTTATCTCGTCTCCTTGGCCTTCCTTTAGTGCTTACGAAAGCTTTAGTTCGTACAATACTTGAGTATTTTTTGAGAGAATATTATTCGAGTTGAGACTATATTTTTTAATTTATGCCTATTCATGACGGCATAAACAAACATACTCTACAAACAGGGTCCGTAATTAACGCAAGTACTGGTCTTCGTCGTCGCTCTTAACATGGGAAATAGTTTCGGTCGGTACTATCCGCGAATGTTTTTCATTGTAAACGTACTTAACGATGCTCTTTTGTTTTGATATTTTTGTGCAGACGAACCGATTTTTTATTCTATTCTAAGTAGCCTGTTCAGGCTACGTTTAACTCTATTTAGACTCTACCTACTATTTTCGTGTGTTTGAAAAATTACCTAAAAATATTTTGCCGCGCTTTCACGGCCATCTACGGTGCCATCAACTAATCATCACCCGAGATGCGAAACTTTTGTTGCTTAAACCTTTTGTGATCTCTCTAGTTATGTCTATGGGATGTCTTTTGTTGTCTAGGTAATTAATTATCTGTTAGTACTTTTCTACAGATTTTAGATGATTCTACAAAAGTCGCACGAATGTTGGAGACGGTCAGGGCATGTGGTCAGACGGCGGGACGGTCGGTGGACTAAACCGAATACAATGTGGTGGCCCAGGGTTTCATAAGCGGGCCCCTGTTCGCTTATGAAACCCTGGGCCACCACTTTGTATTCGGTTTAGTCCACCGACCGTCCCGCCGTCTGACCACATGCCCTGATCGTCTCCAACATTCGTGTTTTAAACAAAACAAACTAAGTGTTTTATTTAAAATTGCACAGAAACCATGAGTTATTGAACGTTACAAAATAAATAAGGTGTCCATTTCAAAATTTAGATCATTACTAAGTTGTCAGTTTCACGATTGGAATTGCTCAGGATTTGGTGCGCCTTATATAGGGGCAGTAGGCAGACCAGCTATCTAAAGGATCGATGACATTACTAAAGCTTTTGGAAGCACTGAATAAAATTGGTAGGAGACCGAAACTGCGACAGGGAAGAGGGCTTCGCTTTATGACTCCATTCACTCTCCTGGATAGAAAAGACTGCAAGACGACAAGCTAAACTTACCACTAGTACTATGGTTGTCCGGCTGCCGCACATAATCGTTCCTCTCCGGCGAAGGTGCCAGATCGCTTCCAATGCCCGAGCTACCGCCTGAAGACTCAAGCTTTCTCCTGGCGTTGACGCCGACAATGCTCTGGTTGAGACACCTCCTTGTGTCTATGTTATTAAGGTTCCCCTTCTGACGATGCACCGTGTCGTAGTCTCTTGGAGGCAGGAGGATTGGACTCTTGCCTGCGGGTTCAAGGGCGAAAGTGTTAGTGAGTTGAGGATGAGCATAGAAGCGTGGAAGCGGTGATGTAGCTATCTTGATAAATTATAGTTTTGCTAAGATTAGGTGTACTAGTAGTGTTAGTGGAGTTTGGGACTATAGAAGTGAACTTGATCATGATAATAATTACTACAAAATTAGCTGGTTTGTGCCGCTTCGATATCAATCCTTATATGTCCCCACTGCTGAAGCACGGATCTCTTCCTGCATCGCAGGAAGGTTAGGCCTTACTCCACCACGGGGGCCAAGTCCGGGTTGGTGGAGGATTACCAGGCACTGGACCTTGGACCTTACTGTCAGAAGTTATCAAGCTGACCACAAGGCCTCTGACATGGCTTAAGAACTGCCATTACATGAGAGTCGGCCTCAACGTCTTAGCGTGCCTTGCGAAGCACGGAAACGCTCAGAAAAATGCCACTAGCGGTAGTCACATGAACGTCACCCATCCAGCTTTTAATCGCGCCTGTAGTTGCTTAACTCAAGTGATTGATTACAATCACTCGGTTCGACTAGGCGACGAGCGTTAGTGCCGCTTAACAAAATTTAAATAGAAAAGTTTTCGAACTGAAACAATCCTTTCATCATTGTTTTTCGTGAAATTCCCCATGTTTTAACAGTTATGCTGCTATTCGGGGTGGCTATAAATCAAAGATCATAAAAATCGGTCCAGCCCAGCTGTTCTTGAGTTACAAATATTTTAGCTAATCCAACTTTTTTATATTTCGTATAAAAAAGTTACCAGATTAGATAAATTTGTAAAGTACTTACATTGATTTGTAAGTTTGTGACTTTTTTGTTGAAGTACTGATAGTTATTATAATATTAGTATTATTATTCAGGACAAATAATATGTCACGTCCCGGGCCTCCACCAATGAGACCCGAAATACGTCCATCCACAGCGTTATTTGGTCAAGTTATGCGCCGGACATTATACTTAGGTCGATAGTGATGTTAGTATCATCCACTGATTATCCAAGGTGAACACGTCGATAATGATTGCAGTCATAAGTGGCGCTTGACGAGCTCCTAACGATTTAATATTATGAAGTCATTTTGGAAATGTACCTATTGTCTATGACATGTTTGACATTGCCTGACAAAGACGCGACCTTTGCGGCTTGTGAATGATATTTCGATTTAGTGTATGACGTAGGTACTGTGGGAAAATGATCTGGGTACTGTTTGGAACTCTTGACAAATTACAAATGAGATATTTTAGCAGAAATTCCTGAATATTACTTGTATTCTTGTGTTGTTTGGCCCGACGAGTTAGCTAGCCTTATTTTATGAAATTTAAATGATATAATATTATTTTTTTAATGCACTAACCCGTGCTAAGGACTATTTAGCAAAAAAAAATTAAAAAATTAAAAATTTTAGCCTCTAAATAGTTTTTTTTGGTTTTTTAGGTACTTTAGGTTTTTTTTTTAAATAATTTCGTTGTAATTACCACAATACTTATCAACAATAAAATGTTGCTAATTTCTACTAAACATCATCTTCATCTTTAATTTATCAGTGTTCTTACAATAACATATATACCTACATTACATAACCTTAATTTATATGTTTGTGTAGGTGATCGAAGTTGATATATAATTAAAGCAACAAGGAGCTACGACCATTGCTGATTGATCTAGCATCCGTTACGTACAATATACAAATACAAGTATTACTTACGTATAATTACTTGCAATAAGTAGCATAAAAAGCCAGTGCCGTCGCGCCAAGATAAATTAAAACCAACTGACCTATACCCTTTTTACCTGTAGACAACTTTTGCTTCAGTTCAGCTGCCAGGCTGTCGTACAGGTTCGCCACGCAACGCTCCTCATTGCTCCCAGTGTCTGATTCCCTGGAGACCTCACTTCCAAGAGAGGAGTCCGGTGGTTTCTTGGAGCTAGGGAGGGCGCCCCTCATTTGGAGTTTTCGCTCTATGTCGGCAAACTTCTTTTGGTTCTCTGGTCGCTCGATCAACGCCAACAGGTGAGTGTAGAGCATTTCGGCTGTGTGGTCGGAGTCACATCTGGGGACGACGAAAGGTGGCGTTTAGTACTGAGCATTTACTTAGATTGTTGGTAGAACCCAAACTGAAATAAACATCCCTGTATACATGGTATCAACCTTTTGCAAGTGCCCACTGCTGGGGCACGGGCCTCTTCCTGCATCGCAGGAAGTTTACAACGTACTCCACTACGGAGGTCAAGTCCGGGATGGTGGAGCATTATGTTCTTTTTTAATGCACTAACCCGTGCTAAGGCCAATTAAAAAAAACTATTTAGAGGCTAAAAACTCCACCCAGCCGCGACCTCTGGCTATCCGTGCCAGCGCTCTTCCAACTGAGCTAGTGGGAGCCTCACCATCACTCGACTCACTCGCTGCCTGTACGTAATACAAAGATTATTGTAAAGAGGTTCGAAATTTCACTGATGCCGGTGAGTCGCCCATTAGCTCAGTTGGAAGAGCGCTGGCACGGATAGCCAGAGTTCGCGGGTTCGAATCCCGGCATGGGTGGAATTTTTAGCCTCTAAATAGGTTTTTTAAAATGATGGAGTAGGTATTGTAAGACAGTGGCGGGCCTTCCTGTCAGACGTTATCAAGCCGCCCAAAGCCATACCAATCGCTAATTGCGCAGTAAAACGTGATGAAATCTGAGTGCCTGAGGGGTGCACATACTTCAGCGCGGCAATCCGAGTGGGACGCGTGGTAAACTAAGTTCATACTCTCTCTGAGAGTACCATAAGATAATAATTATAAGAATATTCTTTATTGTACACTGGAAAAACAACAAATACAAAACAATTGCAAATATACATAGTGCAATTGGCGGTCTTAATGCTAAAAGCAATTTCTTCCAGATGACCTTACGATGGAAAGTTGCTGTAGGAAATTAGAGAGACGGGTAGCCAGTAGAAATTTGAATATTGATACATACTTATACTTAATAATAATTCACTTACATACCGTTACTTATATAAACTTATAATTTATAATTAATTTAACCGTGGAACGTAGGTATATAAGCTGCATAATTATAACTTCGCGGCTCACGCCTGTATCCCGAAGGGGTAGATAGATAACAAAGTTTGCTACTCGGAATGATCCTGACAAATCTTTGTCGCCAATAATCAATAATTCATCATCAATAATTAGTTGCTAAGAAATCCATTTTCGTTTGTGTTCATTTATTCAGTTTTAAAAAGAGGGCATTTTGGTCTTGTTGGAGCTGTACTATGTCATAAGCAACTTATGACTCATACTGCTAAAACCGTGACCTGATAACCGTGATAGAAACATAGTTTGAAATAAAGAAAATTATTAGAGTCGAAAATTAGTACCGACTTCGTTGGAAAGTCTATTTTCCGGCTAAATGTGGGGCAGAATAACAACTTTTTCTGTCGTGTTTTTTTAACGTCAGATCTTCTATAGCAAGCAAGTAAATACCTCTACAGTCATACAATATGAGCAAGATATACTTGTGTGACATTTTATTTCATTGCAAATACCTTAACCCAGTTTGAGATTGATTGCACTAAAATAGCGGACAATCCAAACTCTAAGTCAACAATTTAGATGCCTTTGAAATGCCAATAACACATTAGGCAACAATCTATTTAGCAATATCTCCGGTCCACTACATCTCTCATTCATAACATTTGTCTCGCTCACGATAATCTCATAATCAGCCAATGAGTAATGAATGGGAATAGAATGGTGACCAGGTATATGAGATAAATAGGTTTTATTATTGGCATATTGTTTGTTACCTACAACTACTGTTACTCGTAATATACAGAATCCTTACATATTCATTATATTACCTATTTACAACGTAGGTCACTTCATATCTGTAAAATACCATCCATAAATAATTCATGCATTGCCAATTCCTCTCTTCTTAGTAATAGAGTGCAAATTATAACGATGCTTTTAGCGCTAATTAAATAAACTTTTTGGTTCTTATTGGGTATTAAATAAAGATCAAATTACCGTCGTTAAATTACGATAATGGGATCGCATACCGATCTATTGTGTCGGCTGTTGCGTGAGCGCAAGTAAATGTCAAAGTTGAATGTTTATTGACAAGGTCTTGTCTCGACTGTCACTTGACGTGGCCGGTGTGCGGTTCGTTAGCTCCGTTAGGTTCGTTACACTAGGGTTGGACACTCGAGTGCAGAAATATAATCGATTGGCTTAGCTTAGCTTAATAAGAAGATAAGAACATTTTTTCATCATTCTACTCGGGAAACACAAAACATATTATATTGCATAAAGCGTCAAATAGTTTAAGCTATAAATACATCAAAGTGCTCGGTTATGCGAACGAAATACATCAAGTATATTTAATAAGATACGTCAATTTAATATGCAACTGGTATTTTTTTAAGCACGTAGTGTATCTGCTGTGAACTAGAAAAATAAATGCCGGCCGGTTTTAATGTGTTTTTAATTGCTTGGTTGTACAATGTTTGAGGGGACAATGATTTTATTTATACCGTAGTCATACAAATGATACTAAAGTAGCATAAATAATGAAATTTGTGTGATCTAATGCGAGTGATCAGGAATTTGGTTAATAAGAAGCGACTTACTTTTTAAATATTTCTCATTGCAAGAGAGGGTTCAAATAACAGTCATAAGCGATATTGATTATTAAATATAAAGCTTTATATATAATTAGTTTTTTTAATATGGAAACATGACGCTAATGTATTATTTTAGCGGTCTTTATAAAAAAGTTAGTCGAGGAAAACGAAAACATTGCAAAAATTTATTGACAATTTTACTTTCAGTAACTAAAAAAAATCGATTGTGTGACCAAGAGGGAAGACATATGTAAAAGCAGCCTTAATAGTAAAGCTGCACGTATGTCGATAAACAAAATACCAAAGATCAACATACCGATCTTGACTTGACGGGCCAGGCTCAAAGTAGAACTATACAGAAGGCGCGTTCACATATTTTAGTTCATAACCTACCTACGAGTATTTGACTGCATTATAGTGTAAAATTTCTGTAGACGTTTTGATTTATTTATCCTGAATTACTTAGATTGTATGTAATCTAATTTGTTTGCGTTTGTTATGAAGGGGATCAAAGCGGATTGAACGCGGTTATCGCCGTTTTCATTTAGTTTGTTGTGGAAGAGTTTTTAAGAGCTTTTATTGCTATTATGAGGCGATAATGCTAGTGAATGATGTTGCGGTTTATCAATAGCCTATTAATCAATAAAAAATACGTAATTTACATATCCATTAAGCTTTGTGAAGTTGGTACTTCAATCTTTAGCCCGAAGTCACGTTGAACATGTACTAAAATAGTAATTTTAATTTTTTTTGAACTCTATAGGAGTAGATACAACATAGTCATTTTGAATAATAAAAATATAGATAACTACCTCAGCGTTTGCCAATCTGCGGCGGGCACGCGTGTTAATAAGCCCATATTCGCTCTTTCTGTGAGAAAGCCTGTGCCCTGCGGTGGGACGTATATAGGGTACATATAAAATTGTTTTATTCATCTCCTCGCTAACATCTTAAAATTTTAATAACATGTTCAATATTATTCTTAATTAAATAAATACTTCCCCGATTTCTCCAATTACGGAAAGATGTCTACCGCGAAAAATATTATTTCGCCCAAAAAAATAAAGCCTTGTAAACCCCCTTTTTATTCTGATAGTTTTTAAAAATCGAATGTGATGGATTGAAACTTTTGTTTACTGTATAAAACGGAGTCACTACTTTATATGACACGTTTGACGGTTATGGTGCAAGCTCTATGTTGCAAACGCAAGTCATATGGGGCGTGCTCGGCCCTACATAAGCATTAACATAAAGGCATATTAACATTTGGTACAACACTGGCTGTTAAGTAATATTATAACGTTTTAAATATTCATTACGGACTAGTTTCCATTGTTCGGTGAACTTGCTCGGAGACGCCTAATGTTGATCAGTGTGCATTTCGTCAGGGTAACGAATCTCTGCTTGCCGAATGATGTTTTGCAATTATTGATCTTCGGTGCCTTTTGTCGACGCATTGATTGGGTATGCTAATTCAATTGCATTGGTATGTAAATAGGTTTCATATCTTGCATTAATAATACCATATTCACGTGGAAGTCGTTTGTTGGATTTGCAAAATTTTCGGTGATTGCATAGAGAATTTACATTCAAATTATAATTCATTAATTGAATACTCAGTTTTATCAATAGTTGTTTTATTCAGAATGTTCATCTGACGTTTTATGTTTTTTGGTTTCAAGGAAAGTTAAATTTTGAAATTGTTATTTCAGTACTTATCACAATACTTATCAGTACTTACTCAGGCCCGATCTAAAAATTGAATCAAAAATTACAACTTCAGTGCTTATTAAGTTTGTTCTCAGGCTAAGAATTGATAAAATAACAAATTAACTAATTAATATTAGTATTATAATTTAATTAATACTTAACAAATTAACTAATGATTGAAAGATTAAAGAGAAACATCGAAAAACTGCTGTATCATCCATGGGCATTATCACCTCAAAATATCAATAAAGAATGATACTCGGCCACTTATCTGAATGCTGAACATAAACGTGTAACTACTCAATAACCACGTTTAAACAGCTTTAATTCCTAGCGCAACAAACGATAGGAAACAGTATTAAAGTCTGAATAATTCATGCCAAAGTTCGTGAGGAACCTCTCCAGCAGGTTTCGGAATGCCGACATTTTAATGTCAAGGCTTACGTGCCAGAGGCTTTGCGCAAAGTTCACGATGCAAAAAGTGGCATCTGCTTGAATTTACATTATTGATCATATATCGTTTTATTCAGTCTTACCCTCGATGTAAGCAAACTGTTGATGAAAGTCTTTATAGCAATGAATTAAAAGAAAAAAGCACTATACAGAAGATTATGATGATTTTCTCAATGTATCTTGTAGTTGTATTTATATTTACGATTCCAACCCTGTATGTCCCTACTGCTGGAGCACGGGTCTTTTGTACACACGAAAAACACAAAAATAAAAAATTAAGATTACACATGTACAAAGACGAGCTTATCTCTGTGAGAGATTTCTTCCGGCAAACCTTGCCAACAGATATTGATTTAATATTTACGACACTACCTTGTAGGTACCTTTTTCCACAAAAATAAATACACTCGCTGAATATAAATAAAAAAATATATGGATGAACTGAATATTACAAATCTCCTCCTTTATTAAAGTCGATTAAATTACAGAAAAGAAACAGTAAACAAATTATGTCTGGAAAGGAAAATTTCTTCAAGATTTTGGTTGTAATTTAGTTAGAAATACAAGACAATGAAGTTGATCAAACTTTAACACTGAAGTAGAATCAAATAATAGTGAAGTAAAAGTTGTGTGTTGTTGTAGTTTCGATGCTTAACTACTTCTCTCTTTTCTACATTTCTATGATTAGTTTTCCAGCGATCCACATATTCAACGGCGATGTAACCAAAGAGCAATCATTAAACCTGATTCATTTGACTATTAAAAAGTTATCAGACCAGTAGAAGCATTTAACCAAATAGATGTAATTAGCTTAATTGAAATAAACCTAAAATAGAATCCACATTCCGATTTCACAAGAGTTTCTCTAAGAATCGAGAATAGGTATTTACGTATACGTATAAATACCTATTTACGACGCATTTCTGTCAACTTGTAAACCTGATTGATACCATACTGCATTGGTGTATTTGTGATACACAGTATCTGAAATAATATCAATCTTTACAAACTATAACAGCAACAAATTCTAAATGCAATAATGTGCTTTGTCGTAAGACTAGAAAACGTGTAAAATATCTTAAATCACATATCGGAAAGCGCATTTTAAATAGTTGTTTGCTCAAAAGTATTTTATGCTTTCTTTGTTAAAAATAGTCGATTCCACTAAAACAGTCTCAAGACGGAATTAAAGCCTGTTTTAGTCTAATCAACTTTCTATAAGTAAGACTGTTTTTTTTTACTTTGTCACTGGTCTTTGTTAATTTTTTCTTGTTATAAAAATATTTACACACGTAACAAACTATTTAATCTACTGAAAAGTGAAAAGTGGAGGAGATCCAGGTTCAATTCTCAGTGCGTTCATGTATTTACTTTATTTATTTTCAAAGTTACGTACATGCGAATAGGTGAAGCAATGTTACAAGCTAATTGTGAAGGAAAACATAGCGAGGAAACTCGCGGCTTGGCGGACTCCACACGTATTAACTTGTCTTTCCTGTGGGTCGACTAAGCTGTTGGTCGACTAAGCAGCATGGTATAGGTGCTGGGCAAGCCTACTCCATCTAAATCATATCATTACGTTGATGCAAATGCCAAAGTTTTTTTTTCTTTAACGAGGATTTACAGAAGAGACGAAACTATTTACTTGGTGAAAGTGACTTAACCGTAAAATAGTAAAGTGACTTATTAGCCACTTATTGCTGTTTTGACAGCGTTTAGTTTATGATTTTAGGTTCATCTTTTACGATCGCTAAACCTCGACTGAAAGTCACTTAATTCGCGCCAATTATAAGTTATTCAGCCTACCAAAGTAGGCATACGGAATAACACATTTTCCCGCCTACAACAAGCGCGCTGACCCTGATCAATATTGCCTTGTTTACAACATAAACCATAATCCATAATTCGCCAATAAATTCTCAACACCGCCGGTACTTTGGCCCACAAAGATTTGAATAGATATTCTTCTGAAATGACTATACAGGGTGTAAAAAAACTCCCTTACACAACCGAAAATGGGAGGTTGTACTTACTCGTCATTACGAGCAACTCTCACAGTGAATCCTCATACAGTCCTTAACTTCGAAACAAAAAAAAAACAGTTACAAGCTAGTATGGAACATTAAACAGCGGCATTAAAATATATATTGGACACCTCTTATTTTATTCATAATTTCAAAGTTTTGTTATAGAAAAAGTTATTCTTATTGGTCAGTAGAACTCGCCATTTTGGATTTTTGTCACGATTTTGTTTCACCCTGTAGACTTGCAAATGGGAGAAAACAGTGTCCATACAAGGTCCAATAAATAGATAATAAATTAGTAATTATTAAATTCATAGAAGTGTGACATTCGCACGATTCTGCGAAGTTTGTTTTCGTTTATTGAGTTTTATTTTTAGTTTTCATTTCACTTTCAGCCATATTGCGAGTTCTTTTGGCGGTTCGTGTCCGATTGTTTATGAACAAAAGATTTTTTTTTTGTTTGTGAAACTGCCACCTGGTAGCGCTGGTGAAAGTATTTTTGAGCCTATGTTGCCAAATCTTCATGTTTAAACAGCTTTGGAAAAAATCTGCCAAGCGCAAGTTGGATTCGTGCATCAAGAGTTCCATACCAGATAATAATTGCCTTACGGAAAATATGTTTTCTTTTATTCAGTTAAAAAACTTAAAAAACAGCCGTATTTTGTTGCTTGTTGTTATACCAGAGCAGTGCATTATGGTCACACCAAATTTGACACTTTGTATCCATAACAAAAAATTGTCTTGATTGGATAAGTTATTTTTAAATAAGTTTTTTTGTAGGCAATCCGGTTTAACAACATTATATTCTGTGAAGATTACGACTGGTAATCTATTACGGCTCAAGATATAAATAAAGTTTTTAAGGTAAGACAGATGTGAAGATGGACTGCCGGATAGACATCGTAAGTTTATATTATTGAGGTCTATATCCACGTTAACTATATCTTGTTAATAACGGTGATATGCAGGCGAATTAATTTTATTTCATTATACTTCATTGCACACGAAACATTAAATAGTACAAAGGCGAGCTTATCTCTGTAAAATATTACTTCCAACTCCATTCTCGAGATGTACCTGAATGCTTTTGCGCTCTTATTGTGGTATTTAAGGTGCAATTTGGTTTGCGCTATTACGTCTCCGGTCCGTTCTGATAGTGGGATTCCTGTTGGCACCTTTGGCCACGGAACCCACCAAATAGGCTTTCAGAAAAAAATATTGTGTTATCGGATTACTAAGGTTTGCTATCTGCTCTGCTCTATCTGCTCCTAGTAGGAAGTATGGTTAAATATATAAACCCATTTATTATTTAAGCGGCGGCAGCCCAGTGGGAATGGACTCGGAAGCGAGAGACCCAGGTTCGATTCCCAGTGTAGGCGTATACAGACTTTGTTTTCCAAGTTATGTATGTTTGTGAAGTTATAGTAGCAATACCACTCGCTCACCGTGTAGAAAAACACCGTGAGAAAACCTGAGTGCCCTGGTGTTCAAATACCTTAGCGCTTGAAATTGCCAATCTCGGCGGGCACGCATTGTAATTAAGCCTGGGTTGTTTCTTTGACAGAAGGCGTGTGCCCACTAATGGAACGTTTATAGCAACATAAAAAAATTGTTCGATGAAGAGGCCTATGCCTACAGTCGGAGTCTTGGAGTACATGGACCGTCTGATAGATGTACTATTTGCTTTCACTCACACAATAATACAGTAATGTTGTGTGAGCGATAGACAAATAAACGACTTTTTTTAGTAATCGTATAACCTTGCATTCTTGTAGTTGACCTTGCAATCAGTATCGATCGATCAATCAACCAACAATTCTCGACGAAGAAAATGACAGTTAAGAAACGTTTTTGTAAATCTTAAGACCAGAAATAAAAATATTATGTGTATACCTGCCTAAAGGCTTTTGCTTATATCTTTGCAAATTCCAGTCGACAACATTTTTTAAGAGAAACAACTGTGTATCTCTAGAAATCCACACCTCTTAGAGTGAAAGGCAAAAACTGATTGGTAAGAAAGAGAGAAACGCGAATGTTTCAGCGCAGAGTTGTGGGTTCCACAATAGCGCTGAGGTCGCCCCCAGTCACCTTTGCGCTAGAAAAACATTTGAAATACTTATTCATAGAGAAAACAAGCTAACAGCTTTTTCTTGAGCAGACGTGTTGTCTTGACCAAGTGATCATGTGGAATCAGTGGCCTATATGTAAATTTGTAGTTTGTGTGGAATTTCTTTGGCAGTTTCTTATAAATTTTCTTTGCCTGCAACTAAAAACAAAAAAAAAATGAAACTGTTTATTTAATAGTAAAAAAGTACACAAAAGTGTTCTTGTTCTGGAGGCTAAAAATCTTTCATACAAGATTATAATGCTTTCAGAGGTTGCTCTATATCAAAAAATAAATTTTACAAAGTAAAAGTGCGGACAATGCCAAGGAACACTATACATACAAGTGATTATATTAAATTATATTATATTCTATATATGTAGTAAGGTATTAATATTTTAAAAACCTTTTTAGAGGCTAAAAATTCCTCCCATGCCGGGATTCGAACCCGCGACCTCTGGCTATCCGTGCCGCGCTCTTTCCAACTGAGCTAATGGGCGGCTCACCGGCATCAGTGAAATTTCGAACCTCTTTACAATATTCTCTGTTTTACGTAATATTACCTACTTAGCATGAAAAGTGGGACGCACTACCCTTTTCTGGAATAAGGGGCAGGCAATACGTCTCCCTCCCCCTCGTACTTATTTTAGTTAGATAATATTTATTTTTTATTTTTTTATGCAGTGAATCATGGAATATTTTTCAAGTTTTTCTACTGTTGTTAAGGGTGTGGGAGATGCTGAAATTCCAGCTTCTTTCGCCATATATTGACTGCCATAAACTGACTCGTATAGTTTTAAAAAACCTATTTAGAGGCTAAAAATTCCACCCATGCCGGGATTCGAACCTGCAACCTCTGGCTATCCGTACCAGCGCTCTACCAATTGAGCCAATGGGTGACTCACGGCATCAGTGAAATTTCGAACCTCTTTACAATATTCTCTGTATTACGTACAGGCAACATGGGTGGAATTTTTAGCCTCTAAATAGGTTTTTAAATTTGTTCCTTAGCACGGGTTAGTGCATTAAAAATAAAAATAGTGTAATCGTATAGTTTTGTTTAATATCTTGTGTTGGCGACAGACCTTCTTATTGTTTACTTTACCTTTTTATAGATATAGTTTTTTTCCTTTTGTCAGTTTTAAATTTAGTTCATGTTTTGGTTCTGTCTAGTCTAATATTAAATGTCTTGTGAAAATATGGTTGAATAAACACGGATTTATAAATAAAAATATTTATTAATAAAACAGAAAAGTAGGGCACCATAAGGTGCTCAACATCTTGCTTAGTTCTCTCATTCCCATAGGTGTAATATCCTAGTGGTTCCATTTTATTTTAGTGAAGGTTTGATGAAGACTCTCGGAGATGGAGAAAGGAACTCTTCAATGGGCAGCAAATTAGTCCTGATGGGAGCAATTATAATCAAATTGTTAGTAACTGGCGTACTTTTCATAAACTATGTCAGGAAGAATAGGGATCAAGATCCAAACTAACATGACATAACATAACGGCAAGCCTGTTTCCCAGAGGGGTAGGCAAAGATAAGGCGTCGCCACTTGCCTGGACCCAACTATTCATAAAAACACAGGAAATATATATATATATACATATATAACGGTTTTTTATTTAATATATATACATATATTTTTTTAAAATATAAAACCGACTTCAGAATACAATAATAATTCTGAGTGCCGAGCTGCATAACTAAATTCTTCCTACTTCTGCTCGTAAAATGTAGGTATTACCTGTTTTCTATTTTCAAAGACGTAAATAGCAATAAGCAGTGTAATTTCTGGTGAAGATAAAACCCAAATATGTTTCTTCAATGAATCGATTTTTATGTTGTCGTTAAGACATAAGGTGATCAATCAGGAACTGAAAGTAAGCCATCCCATAAAGAACTTAAAATGAGAACGAAGATAGGAAGTCATTACTATCTTCTTCGATGGCAAGATTATTGATAGCTTAGAACAATTTAGCGCAGCTGCAATTAAAAGTAAAGACTCTATAAAGATCACATGTCGCTTTCCATAAAAGGTAAGAATCCATCTCTATCTATTGCCTTACCATGAGTAAATTCAGTTCCTTCACTAAGTAACAATAGTAATATTTAAGTTTTGTTTAATTAAGGGGCTACCAGGGGCTAACAATAAAATCTTTCATATTACCGTATTTGCTTTCATATTAAAACTGAACTTCATAAATCCCAAAAAGAGCGAAAGCTACTTTCAGAGCCCATATCCTTGAAAGTAGACACTTTTGCAAAAAACGGGTAATTTTTGGTGAAAATGTTATGTTATTGTTCGCGGGTATAGGTTCGCGAAACGAAGCATAAAATATAAGCGAAAACGGCGTGCGTGCAAAAGCGACTGATCAAGCGATATAGATATATCGGGATCGTGGCAAGTGGCAAACCCTGGTTTTGGCCCACCCCTCAAGGATATAGGCGTAATTTTATGTTATGTTACTTATTTTTGCCATGGTAATGCCAGCCAGATCCGGGTCGGCTCCAAAGACAAATCTCGCCTGATGGTAGATAGTTAGTGAAGACTGGGCATAGCACCTCACCTGCACAGCTTATCAAACTTCACACGCGTATCTACATATCTTGTAGAAAAATTCTTCTTCTCCTTCTTACTTCTTTTTGTGCCTTTTCCTTTCTGGAGTTTTGCAGTCAGCTTATTACTGCAAAACTTCAGAGGAGCTCTGCAATTTCAACACCGGTCAACTCCTTGATGCTGTGAAACCATTATATCCTTGTCGTTCCAAGGATTCTCTTTTCTTTCAACATGCCTATCGTAATGTCCTGCAGTACTTGGCATATCTTGCTTCGTAACTCATAAGGCGTAAAAATCTAGAATTGGTTGTCACAGTTGTTAAGAGTTCACTTTTTGAAAAAAAAACTTATTATAAAACAATTTATGATATTTATTCCATTGGTGGCGCTGTTAGCACCGCGTAGCGCCTATAGACTTCGACGTCGGTCACTTTTTCAGTTCATCTTGTACAAACCTGCCTTTCAATTATTGTTTTGTTTTTAACGTCAACTCATGGTACACCGTTTGTAGGAAGCGCCCGCTCTGCCTATATCAAGTTTAGGCCGATATACCGGGCAAGCGCGAACACCGGTATTTCTAGACTCTTTGCATCCGGATTGGCCGGTTGTTACGATCTCGGCGTTAGTTTCAAACTATGCAAATTCCTGGCTCCTATTAATGAATAAAATAATGCAGAAAGACTAGTGGAGTTGTGTTTGAATTTGGACAGCAGACTGTTTATTAAATCGAACTTCTATTGAATAGTCGCTCGTACTGTAGTTAAGTATAGTTTAGTTGGCACGGTAAGCCAGAGGTCGCGGGTTCAAGTCCCAGCATGGGTGGAATTTTTAGCCTCTAAATACGTTTTTAAAGTACAGTTTTTGCAATAGGTGGCCGACAACTGTACACTCATTACACAATGAAAATGCGTTTCATATAACTGGTTTTATAGTGTTTTAGTATAGTTATTATACTGAAAATATATTTTACAGTTTGTAAAGTGCACAAAATGTTAAAATATTTCAAAACTGTTGGAATTGTGTCATTTGTTTTTGTTGAGGTTATTTTTTCCTGTCTGATGGACCATTGTCGTCTCAAACTATTCTAGTTTGCTTGATTAATGCTTACTTAAATACGTTTCACGATAAACCAGCGACACAGCTCCATTCGCTTTTTTAAACGTGGTATACTTTGGTCTTGAAGATTTGATTTCTAACTAGTTTAATATAGATACTACTTTTAATCGCTCATAACCCCGACTGCCTGAGTTAAACGATCACGAAGGTTAAGCAACACAGGGCGCGTTCAGTGCATGGATGGGTGACCCTCGATAACTAACGCTAGTGGCATTTTTCCCAGCGGTTACGTGCTTCGCAAGGCACCTTAAGCAGTTGGCGCCGGCTGCCGTCGACAGAGGCAGTCGTTATGCCAAGTCAGAGGCCTTAGAGCGGCTTGTACTAGTCTTGCAGGCCTCAACCAATCTGGACATGGCCCCGTGGTGGAGTATGGCCTATACCTTCCTCAGGGAAGAGACCCGTGCCCCACGGTGGGGATATGGGTTGATGATGACAAAGATGACTACTTCTAAACGATTTTGTGACATAGCATCTACACGTATATTCCTATATTTCTGTTCCATAACATCATGTCCCGCCCTCCGCAATCAAAGTCATTCGCAATTTAGCAGCCTGCACTTTACACGGTGATTATTATAATAAAACGTAATAAGTATTCATGGGTGAGTAAATGATGGGTTAAGCAGAGGCACCCTTCATTTGAATCATTATTATGTTGAGACGAGGAGAGTGCCAGTGGAAAACTGCATTATAATGGGTTATTGAAAGGACACCAAAGATGAAAATTGTATTATCAGTAGGGGTAAATGAAACCACTTAATTTTTTAAGCAAATGTTTAAAATTATCAAGTCCTTTTTTCATACAATCTGGAAACACGACGCAGTCACTTTCAGACGTAAAATAAGATAATATTAATTTTTAGGGTCATTATTCAATCATTACATGTCAAGGTGAAAGAAATTATATAAAAGGAATAAACATACAAAAAAATAAGAATCAAATTACAAATATTACTTCCTTTAGTCCTCCCTGCTATTACTAATTAACTTAACAGTATTTACAAATTAATATTAAGGTCGTGTAAGTAAAAAATTAAAATAAGAAAAAAATCATTTGGGATTCCAGGATTCAGTTAATTACATTAAATTTTGTTAATTACATTAGGTTTAGTTTATCAATAATAAAGAAAAGATTTCAAGGTATGTCGTTATTTAAGTGAAATCTGCTTTTACTGTTTTTAAAAAATAAACTAAATACATTTATAACGTACTTATAATAACCGACAAATGACGTAATCAAATTAATTTCACTGCACATGGAAATTGGGGTCTCATTGAGTCCCTCGTCCCCCGATAAGTGACTGAATTCTTCAGACTTCAGTTAACTCAAATTAACAGATACATTACATTATATGACCAATCCAGACTTGGCCTCCGTGGTTAAGTATACCTTCCTCAGGGTAGAGCCTGTACCTTCCTCAGGGTAGAACCTACACCTTCCTCAGGGTAGAGCCTATACCATCCTCAGGGAAGAGACCCGCGCCCCTCTGTGGGGACATAATTGGTTAATGATGATATGAACTCACGCCTGTCTCCCAGAGGGAAGGCAGAGAGACCAGGTTTCCGCTACTGGCCACGGTCTTGACTAATCTCAATTTAACATATAATAGAAAAAAACTTAGGGCCAATTTTTGAATTGAGAATTTGACTAAGTAAATACGTAAGTAAAGTTTTTTTACATTCTGTGCTGCGAAATTCGAAGCGACATCACTACAGTTAAGTATTTACTTAACGAAGTTCTCAATTCAGAAACTGTCCCATATACTCTTAACTATCTGTCCGCCGCGGTGTCACCCGCGGTTTAGCAATTTTTCCATTGGTATAAGATATTTTCCCGCAGTAAAACGTAGCCTATGTGTTAATCCAGGGTGTCAGCTAACTAACATAACATTAACATTTTACATACTGGCACGTACATTGCTTCTGGCCCCACACTAGGATAACCTGTGTCGTGGGAACCAGAAACAACGACATCACAAACATATAAACATCCAAGAACTGGACTTTTTTTTTGTTTCCAGCCGGGATTCGAACTCGGTACCTCTTGCATGGTAGGCAGACGCGCTACCGCTACGCCACAGAGGTCGTCACCATACCAAATTTTATTAAAACCGCTCCAGCTAGCCGTGAAGAAGTAACAAACATACACACTCACAAATTTTCACTTTTTGTAACATTAGTGTGATTGTCCATTGCAAACTAAATTTACGCGGATATTTTATCAAGCTTACTAAATCAATATTAGTAAGCTTGATAAAATATCCGCGTAAATTTAGTTTGCAATGGACAATCACACCAATGTGAATGCAATAGCATTCTTCAAAGGATGACAGTAGACAAAGTTAAAGTTCCACCGACTTCCCGCGACCCCGAGCCAAAGTTGAGACGCGCCATCTTGTCGTGATATGTCACTGCCATTACCTACCACTCTTTGACGTAGAGCTAAAACATCTAAGAATATCTTAGAACACTTTAATAATAGTAACCCGCTCGGGTATATTTTACAAATGCTCTAAATCACATAGTATACTCTAGTTATCACTCATAGGTCTCGGGTTCGATCTCCGGCCGGGTCAAACTAGGAAACGAACTTTTCTAGTCCATCTCGGGTCTTGGATGTTATATATGTATTTATTGTATTAAATGTATCGTCCAGTCAGCACCTATAACACAAGTCATTTAGTTGTACTTAGGGCTAACGAGATCTGTGTAATATGTCCATGAATATTTATCATTATTATTAGTTACTTAGACCTGAGATTTCCGCACTTAGCCTCATGGTTGGGCCATTGTACTTCGCAAGCGCTGACGTATGTTAACACTTTAAACGCTAAGGTGTCCTCACGATGATTCCCTGTGCGGTTACCGAGTGGTATTGCTACTACAACTTAACAAATGTATGTAAGGTACAAAACAAATTCATTGGTATATGCCGGGATTTGAACCCACGACATCCTAATTGAGAAGCCAGCGTTCCACCGCTCCACTATCACTTGTGGGTATAGACTCAGAGCGAATCGAATCTCCTCTGGACATAGTAAATGTATTTTATTTCTGTCTGTGATCAGCGCGAGCGTTTTAGTAAAAATTTCGATGAAGGAAGAGTGTATTACCTGCCGACACGCGTCTCATTTATACAAATTAAACCAACATATTTACACTCACTTTGATATGACTTGATGAGATTTGACTTAAGTGAATGTATGTTATATGTACGATAGAAGGGATGGACCCAAAATATGGTACGCGCCAACAGTGGGCAATATATATATATTACATATTATTCACTCAGTTGTACATATAGAAGGTAGCATACCATATTTCTTTTTAAACGTTTTGTGCATGCGTCGTTTGAAGTGTTAAAGGAGGGTGCTGGTCATTCCATATTTTGGAAGCGGCGACGCGAAAACTCCCTCGGTACCCACAGGTTTATGCCTACCTACGTACATTTTGTTCTGTATGGCTCGAGTAACTTTGGCGTGCTGGTTTTTCGTCTACGTAAATTTGTTGTAAAGGTATTCAATACAGCCATAACTTCTGATACAAAAAAAATCGAATAGTTTTCATATCGCAACAGGTGCAGTGTGACAACTGCAAGCAGTAAAATAAGCGCTCAAATGCTCAAAGTTACGGCGGTTTAACCTCACAATCACAGATACACTCACGACTCCTTACGAGATCTCTATCGGTGAAATAAAACCCAAAAACGGGGTCAGTGTCAAAACGTTGACATACGAAAGTGATTCACGACATTTCAACTATTGAAATGAATAGAATTGTCAATCGAACGATTTCTGGTTTCGCTTGATGGTGAAAATGCTTGTGTCAAAACACAACGTTGTCGAAATATTATTATAATTTATGTAAAGACCCATTTGGTAGGCCCAACGTTTCGCTATCATTTAACAGCATCCGTTTGAAATACCAGAGTTCGCAATAAGATGTATGTAGGCCGTAGACCGACGAGTTAACCTTGTGTTAGGATACCTTTTTATTTTATTAGAATTTACAATATGTGTGTACCAAAACATTATTCTATAATATAAAAATGAATCGCTGAATGTGTTTCTAAGCGCAAATCTTGAGAGCAGCCGAACCGATTTCGCTAATTCTTTTTTTAGAATATTCCTTGAAATACGAGGATGGTTCTTACGGAGAGAAAAAAAATTAAAGAATCAACTGTTAGGCGGTACGAAGTTCGCTGGGTCAGCTAGTCACTCATAAAATTAAATGTAAGTTGGAGCGACTTAGAACGAAGAGCTTCGTTCTTTTATTAAATTATATTTCTGTATGACTATCGTTCGGCACTTCTTATGATCGAGCACATCGCTTAACGATTCTGAACCAAAAAACTTACTCTTACTCTTCCAACACCAACACTTCGATATCAACCCTTGTATGTCCCCACTGCTGGGGCAAGGGTCTCTTCCTGCATCGCTGGAAGGTTAGGCCATACTCCACCACAGGGGCTAAGTCCGGGTTGGTGGAGGATTCCAAGGCAGTGGCGGCCCTATACACTTACTCTTCTTAAATTCTGTTACTAGTCCGAGGAGCACGAGGGAACAAAAAATTGAAATGAAATGCAATCGCCATGATCATGCAGTTGTCATTGTAGTACAATGCAGAATCTACGCCCTGGCCTTCGTTCTCCTTAGCGTATGCTCGTAAACACGTTTGTAAATACAAAACATTCCTCCTTAAAGAATATTAAGCCATAAGACCTATGATTTCCGCACTAGCCTCATAGATGGGCCATTGTACGTACAAGCGCTTAGGTATGTTAACACTTCAGACACTAGGGTCTGCTCACGATATTTTCCTTCACAGTTAGCGAGTGGCTTTGCTACTACAACTTCACAAATGTACATAACTTGGAAGACAAAGTCATTGGTCAAAGTCATGGCTTAGTGCATTAAAAAAAAATTGTATAATGAAATGAAATGAATATACTTTATTGCACACCAGGAATTACAATTTAGAAAATAAGAAGATACAGATTAAGGTACAATTGGCGGTCTAATCATTGATACATGCTGGGATTTGAACCCACGACCTCCCGATCCCGATTTAAACGCCGGCGTTCTTCCACTCCGCTGCCACAGCTTTCTTCCGCGTCATACTTACCCCCGGTTTATAGTACACTAAGAAGCCGTTAATTTACTGTTAACAGACAGTTGGCCAAAGTGCATAGAGAAAAAATATTTGACAGCTGCTGTTAACAGTATTTATTTATTTATTTTATTTATTTCTTCACAAACAATATGTTTTAGAGTACAGTAAGTGCCTGAACACTTCAGTATGCAAGCCCGTGCTGAAGTGATCAGATACCATTATCGATTGTGTAATGTAGGGTAATCTGTAAAAATATCCACCGCCTCTCTCTCTTCCAGTAAACGGTTTTTAGCAATCAGACGTGTTTCTTTCTACTCCCGAATTACTAGGTGAATATCAAGTCTAGATTTCTACAGTGGCGACGAGGATGGACTAAGAACTTACAATCGTGCGGTAAACAGTGTTTTGTGACCATAATCATGTCTCTCGGAAAGATAAGTGCTTTTGATCCAGCCAAAGACAGTTGGGACTTGTATGTAGAACGGCTCGAGCAATACTTTATTGCGAATGATGTTAAAGAACCAGTGAGAGTAGCCACGCTAATTACGGCCATAGGTAGTGATGCATACGAGCTAATGGTGAACTTGTGCACGCCAGATCGACCCGCTAGTAAAACATTTTCGCAGTTGGTGGCCATAATGAAAAGTCATTTACAGCCACAACCCAGTGTTTTAGCTGAACGATTTAAATTTCGTCAGCGTAAACAATTAAAAAACGAGTCGGTGGCGGATTACACGGCTGAATTAAAAAGACTATCTAAACATTGTAACTTTGGTACTTGGTTAAACGAAAGTTTACGAGATCAATTTGTTTGTGGATTAAGCAGTGATGTAATCAGGCAAAGGTTATTCGCGGAAGACAATCTAAGCTTCGATAAGGCGCTAAAGTTAGCTGTGACAGTCGAAGCGGCTGAGTCAAATGCGGTGCTAGTGGATGGGCGGTCAGACACGGGAGACCGCGGCAGTGCCACAACATCGGTGCATCAGTGGTCTACTGGAGGAGCGCATCGTGAGCGGCGTGATGGCTATAGGACATCAGCCGGGGCGCCTGGCAGGGTCAGGGCCGGCGAAGGTAGCGGCGGCGGCTGCGCGCTTGCCGCGTGGCGTAATGGCCGAACAAGCGGAGGCCGGGCGGCGGCGGTTACGGCGAAGACGCCGACGGCGGGGCCGGACCGCACCCGGGGTGAGGGAGGGCGCCGTCGGCAGGGCAGCTGCCAGGCGTGCGGAGGAGAACACGACACAAACACGTGCAAGTTTGTGCGGTACGTGTGTCGCGTGTGCTACCGCGAGGGGCACTTAAAGAAAATGTGCCCAAATCTCCGAGGCTTGGCCGGGCCATCCACCGGAAATCACTTCGTGGAGGAACAGGTGATGCATGGAGACAGTGACGGAGACAGTGACGAGGTGAACAATTTTTCTATCCGTTTTGATAGTTTTGCTAACTATTTGCCGTACACGATAAAATTGTTAGTAGAGAATCAAGAATTAGACATGGAATTTGACACAGGCAGTGCTATTTCCTGTATAAGTTATGAAACGTACCAAAAGCAATTTTCAGACAGGGAAATAATGGATTGTAACTTACAATTACGATACTACACTGGAGAAATTGTTAATCCAGTAGGAAAAATCGAGGTGTTAGTTTGTTACCAAAATAGAAAGAAGCTTTTAGATTTGTTTGTAGTAGATCAAGGCAAAACTACGCTACTCGGAAGACAGTGGTTGTATGAGTTAGGTATAGGGCTCCCAACTGCAAATGTAAATTGCAATCGATCAAGCGGTGATGATAAATGTTTCGATTTGGCCGGTTTCAGCACCAAATTCTGTGAAGTATTCGCGGACGGACTGGGGCGGTTCACTGGTGAGCCGGTGACACTTCGCGTGCGGCCCGACGCGCGGCCTGTTTACATGCGCGCGCGCCCGCTCGCCTACGCACTGCGCGAGCCGGTGGAGCGCGCGCTCGACCAGCTCGTGCTGGACGGCGTCATCGCGCCGGTCGAGACGTCGGACTGGGCCACGCCGATTGTGCCGGTAGTAAAGAAAGATGGAAGCATAAGGGTATGTGGAGATTTTAAGCTCACTCTTAATAAATGTCTCGAGGTGGACCGTTTTCCTGTACCGAAAGTCGACGATTTACTTACGAAACTCCATGGAGGGGAGCGGTACACTAAAATTGACTTATCGCAGGCGTATGCTCAGTTCGTTTTAGACGACTCGAAGAAGTATGCGGTAATTAACACACACAAGGGTCTGTTTATGTACAATAGGCTAATTTATGGACTGTCATCGAGTCCAGGAATATTTCAACGGAGACTTGAACAGATGTTTGCCGATATGCCAAAAGTAGGTGTATTTTTGGATGACGTCATCATCACGGGCGCAAATAACCAGGAGCATATGGCTAACTTGAACAAAGTCTTTGAAAGGTTGCAAAAATACGGACTAAAGATTAGGAAAGACAAATGCACATTTTTTGCCCATTCAGTGACGTATTTAGGCTACACTATCAGTAAAGAGGGAGTTCACACTTGCCCAGAGAAAGTGGAAGCAATCAAGAAGGTACCGCGCCCTAAGAATGTGACAGAACTTCGTTCATTTTTAGGATTGGTTATGTATTATGCGAAGTTCGTGCCAAACATCAGTACGTTACTAGAACCTTTATATAACTTACTTAAAAAGGATGCAAGTTTCACATGGAATGAGCGGTGCGAGAAGTCGTTTTTTGAAGTGAAAAGAATGCTAGTGTCGAGCGAGGTGCTCGCGCACTACTCGCCGGAGCTGCCGCTGGTACTGACGACGGACGCCAGCAGCGTGGGCGTCGGCGCCGTCATCTCGCACCTGCTGCCGGCGGCCGCGGGCGGCGGAGGGGTGCGTGAGCGACCCGTCGCGTTTGCCTCGCGAGTATTGAACGGAGCAGAACGTTCATACTCACAAATTGAAAAAGAAGCCTTGGCAATTATTTTTGGCATACGCAAATTTCATCAATATCTGTATGGCCGTAAGTTTATCCTAAAAACAGACCACAAACCGTTAGTTTCCATTTTTGGTGAGAAAACAGGAATACCAGTAATGGCGGCAAGTAGGATGCAGCGATGGGCAGTACTGTTGTCGGGTTATAATTATGATATTGAGTATGTATCGTCACAGAAAAACAGTGCAGACGCCTTGTCAAGGTTACCCTTAAATGTGGAGCGATCAAATAAATCGGAACAAACATATCTTAACTTTGTGCAAAAGTTTTTGCCTCTGACTAGAAAAGATATAAAAGAAGGTACGGATAAAGACGAGGTGTTGCGTAAAGTTAAGATGTGTATACAGTCTGGATGGCCGCAAGTGTGTGAGGACGAAAAAATCAAGCCATATTTTGCAAAAAAAAATGAGCTGTATGTGGACATGGATTGTGTCATGTGGGGCTATAGACTGGTGATACCAGAGGCACTAAGGAATTCAATACTAAAAGAGTTGCATATTGGGCATTTAGGTATTGTCAAGATGAAAAGCGTGGCTCGAAGCTACGTGTGGTGGCCCGGGGTGGACGCCGATGTGGAGCGCGCGGGCCGCGAGTGCGCCGTGTGCGTGGCCGACAGCGCCGCGCCGCCGCGCGCGCCACCCGTGCCCTGGATCTACCACCCGGAGCCTTGGACACGTTTACACATAGATTTCTTGGGGCCGTTTCATGGTAGAACATTTTTTGTCATTATTGATTCTTCCTCTAAATGGATGGAAGCATTTTCAATGGAAAGAACAACGGCGTCAGCAGTAATTAAAGTATTACGGGAGACTTTTGCACGTTTTGGACTACCTAGAGAAGTAGTATCTGATAACGGGCCACCCTTCACGAGCAGGGAGTACTTAGAATTTATGAACAATAATGGTGTCAAAGTGTCTTACTCGGCCATTTATCATCCGGCATCCAACGGGGCGGCCGAGAACGCAGTTAAACTATGTAAGCGCGCAGTTCGAAAGTCACTGCGAGATGGTGTTGATATGGACGCTGCATTACAAACTTACCTGATGGCGTACCGTAATGTCGAGCACAGCACCACTGGATCGTCTCCAGCGATGCTGTTACAACGACGTAGTCTGCGCTCGCGGTTAGATTTGCTGCGCGGGGACCAGTGCATAACAGAAAGGGTGCAACGGGCACAACAACGGCAAGTTGAGAACGCAGGGGGCCGGCATAGACAATTTGGAGTGGGGGACGAGGTATGGATAAGGGATTATACGGGGAGGAAATGGGATAGTGGCCGAATCGATGAGAAGATGGGGTCTAGGAATTATTTGGTTACCAAGGACGACGGTTCACCGGTTAAGAGACATATTGATCAAATTAAGAGAAAGTTTACGCCCATGTACGATCTTCCAAGTCCCAGTACGACTGACTCGGCCGGGGAAATCGCCGTACATCAGCCGGGCGGAGATGCAGTTGGCACTTCGGTGGCACCTGCATCGCCGCACGCGAGCGAGGTGCGCGTGCGGACGCCGGTCGCGGCCGCGGGCCCGACCCGGGACCGGCCCGAGCCGCTCCCGACCGCGCCCTATTTCTTGTCAGAGAATCGCCCCCATAGGACAAAGAAACCCGTAAAAAGATACGGTTTTGAAATAGATTAATGATAACATTTTTTAATGTATCGCTGCATAGTAGCTAAGTAGAATTAAGTTGCATGCTGTAGTGTTAAGTTTTGTTTATCTGTAAGTAGCAGTTAAGGGTGAGGGTGTAATGTAGGGTAATCTGTAAAAATATCCACCGCCTCTCTCTCTTCCAGTAAACGGTTTTTAGCAATCAGACGTGTTTCTTTCTACTCCCGAATTACTAGGTGAATATCAAGTCTAGATTTCTACAGATTGCTGTGTTGGTAAGAATTGACAGACAGACAGACTGTTAGTATACGAGAAACTGAGGTTAATACATACAAATGTTATTTAGCTCACAGACAATGTTTCTCCCTTTGAAATAACAACAACGTAAGTTTAGTAATTCTAACGGTTGCAAAACTCCAGGTAAGGATGAGCTTTGCCTACATTGCACCGGCAACTTGCGCCATCGGTGCTAGATTCTCGTAAATGCCAATGAAGGGCCCTTTGTTTTGCTTTATGAGCGAATTTGACACAAAAGCATCGTTAAGGCTCTAAATGGAAACTTATTAAAGGGTATGTTTACGTTGTTGCAGAGGTATTTAAGTAAAAAGGTGCGTACTGGCTGAGGCCTTATTTTGCAATGGGAGTGTGCGACTCGATCGATCCTTACATAGATGCTAGCAGAGATTAGTAGTAGAATAATATTATGACAAATATTTAGATGTACCAGGCAAGACATTTTTATGTAGCCTCTAAACTTCCCACTGAAGGCTTTCTCACAGAGAGAGAGTTTTTAACTTCTACTTATCGTCACGTGGTACAAAAGAAAGACGCAGACAGCGACGTCATAAGTTGCCAGCGACGCCCTAATATTATATCAAAATCCAGTGTTTAAAAACCTATTTAGAGGCTAAAAATTTCACCCATGCCGGGATTCGAACCCGCAACCTCTGGCTATCCGTACCAGCGCTCTACCAATTGAGACAATGGGCGACTCACGGCATCAGTGAAATTTCGAACCTCTTTACAATATTCTCTGTATTATGTACAGGCAGCGACATCTGACTTAAGCAAATTGCATTACTTACAGCCCCGACTACCTACTTTGCAGTTAGGTTTTAACATCGGAACGATATCACTGTACCCACATGATTACACTATTTTTATTTTTAATGCACTAATCCAATCCAGTTTAATTTAATCCAGTGTTTGTTATCGAACTCCTTCGAAACGGTTTCATCGATTTTTATGATTTTATTTGTGTTTATTTCAAGAACAAGAAGAAGAAGATTTATTATATGGTAGACACAGTGCACACGCCACAGCAACAAACTTTAAACATATTCTTTATTTGAATTGTTTATTTTATTTGAACTAAACATAACATTCACAAAAAACAAAAAAAAAAGGAAGAAAAACTAAAGGTCACGGCGTGTCACCGCTGCTATAAATGGCAACTGACTCAGCAATATGCTGATGGATAAGTCTTCAGCGCTGATTTTCAGTCAGAGCCAGGTGCTGCCCCACGAGCGTCACAGACTGCGGCGCGATACAATCATGGGCAATACCATAAACAGTAGAATACTCATATGTTATATAAAATAATACTTATATGAAAAGAATACGTATTATAAATGCAGAATGAAAAAGATACTTAAGTAGTTTTAGTTAAGAAACTTATTGTAAATCCATTTTTTTAGTTTTAACTAAATTTTTTGCAAGTTTTTGAAACCTCTAGGAACCTTTAACTCAACCTCTAAGGAAACCTCTCAGTTTTTATTTATTTCTTTTCTAAGTTTCACTACGTCCATTATACAAGATAGTACGATGACGTGTCGAGTATGAAAGCCGTGACTTTCCAATATATTAATTGTCAAATTCTGACATTTTAGCGCGACCATCGTGCCGCGCTATCGTGCCTTTTCTGACACAAAAAAAATGTTACTCCAGTTTTCGGCCATATTCCATACTGCACATATTCTTCCCTAGTCATGTCTATGGAAGTAATCGAAATTTCACCTTTACGAGTAGGATTGCATTTATCTGTTGATAACTATATGTACATTGATGTTTAGGCATGTTCATTTATACCTTCGTAATAATCTTGTGTATTTGTTCATCTACTTCCTTCTTCAATATATTAGTCCAGTCCAACCTAAGGTTGTCTGGAAGAGATCACTTTTGGTGATACTGCAGCCGTCTGTACTCTTAGGTTGAGAAATATATGTGTTATTTCAATTTTTACGTACAATAAAGTGTTCTCTATCTATCTCTATTTCTACAATTATAAAAAAATATTAATTATATGTTTATGTTTATTAATATTTCTGTTACAATTGACAAACCTGGCGTCTACTATTACTGTTACTTCGGCACGATTCACATAAACTTAAAAATTTTGATAGATTCTATCCAATATTTCTACAACTTCAGTTACAACAATGAACGAACGTATACATATGTATTTGTGTAATTTTTGTGCATATCTTTTATCTGTGTTTAATAAATTATCAGTAAAAAGCCTCACCTGTAAGCATGTACATGCACGGGACATCCTGTCAGAGGATTGTAGAGCAAGAGGACGCAGGCGACCACGTCTCCCTGCACCACGGCGCTAGTGATACTGCCGTGAGGGATGAAGTGCTTGATGGTCTGCTGCTTCCCTTTGGTGGTGACATTCTGGATGATCTTCAGCCCTTTGTGGGATACCTGGCCGGGAAGAAAGAATGGTGTCAAGACGCTGATGGCAGCTGGTTTAGTCTTATTGGAAGTAAGACTAATCAGCGTTTAAAAGGGCTTTGCTAAATGTGTCATGTTGAATCATTTTGTCTCCAACAAGTGTCTGGTCTGGTCTGAGGTGACCCAGGACAAAAAAGTCAGACTTAATTGGGGGACGCCTTTGCCCAGCAGTGGGACACAAACATAGAAGCTACGTAAAAAAATCTTTATCTTGGAAACTCCTAATAATAGAGTTCCCTCTACGAACAATAACAGAGGACCTTAGAAGTGGAAAGGGGCTTCATGAAATCGTGTCTTCCTGCCTTTAGCACAGGAATGTTTTAACGACGTTCTTAAGCAATAGTACCTCAAGGTCCTGAAACTTATCTGCCGTTTTTCACTGAGCAGAATTCAGAAATGCAAGTGTAATAAGTGTTTCACAAAATAGTGTAAAACCATCATGATTCTGGCTTAATCATTACAAAACGTAACACATACTTAAATGCCCATTATCCGTCAACACCACCAAAGTCATTACAATTTGCAAATTCCGAAAACGATTTCTAGACAAGCCAGCTATTGCTGCAGACCAATTAATACACAAGGTCAGGAGACGAATGAGGCTGCTCATACAACGGGATTAGGTAAGTCATTAAATGCACGCAACATGTATGACAAACAAGATAAAGAAACAACAGTCATTAAAAGATTTTGGCCAGAATTAAGCAATTCGTTGAGCGTTTAGTTCAGCATATTGATCGTTGCGGGCTTTAGTTTTCGGGCCTTGGTTAGGTCATAAACTTTCAAATATCAGCCATTTTGTATGTGTAGCAATATCCGTAGCGGTCGATACGCGGATCATTTCTGATGATAATAACAGGCATTGAACTTTGTTAATCACCTCTAGCTGTTTCGACTTTTGATAGATCATAAAGCGTCTATACCATTGAAGCTGCTAATATTTGCAAATGTCGTATCACATACTGTTGCGTAGTATTCAGTTGAAATTAACAAATGCTTTTCTTTAACTCTCCTCGAAATTGTAACGGGATGTGGTCATTGTTCCATTTCTATGTCTCGTGCGGTCAGAGTTGACATGGATTACTTATGTTACGGACTGCAGTTACGTGGCTAAATAGGCTTTATCTCTTGAAACTAAGTGCTTGTGATTATAAGCGAGTTTTGCTTTAAGAAATTCAGCTGTTCCATTTGTTGGTAATGGGCTGTAGTATAACACTAGATTTTATGCCATATCAAAATTTTCCCACAGTTGGTCATGATTATCATCATTTTCAGCCCACCGCTGCCCACTGCTGGGAATAGTCCTTTTCCCCCAAATGCCATCTCTCACGATCACTTGCCAGCCGCATTCATGGACCCACAGTAGGTGCGTATAATTTATTCGTATTGCTGATTGTATGTCACTGAATTTCAAGAAGTAAGAACTATGTTAAACTAGCTGTGCGCCGCGGTGTTAATTTTCCCATGGGAATATGATCCGCAGTAAAACATAGGTAGCCTGTGTTTAGAGGTGAAGTAACAAACATACACACTTTTTTAAAAACCTATTTAGAGGCTAAAAAGTCGCCCATTGGCTCAATTGGTAGAGCGCTGGTACGGATAGCCAGAGGTTGCGGGTTCGAATCCCGGCATGGGTGAAATTTTTAGCCTCTAAATAGGTTTTTAAATTTGTTCCTTAGCACGGGTTAGTGCATTAAAAATAAAAATAGTGTAAACATACACACTTACAAACTTTCGCCTTTATAATATAAAAATTGAAATAAATAACAAATACATAAGTGTGAATGTGAAAATTAATGTTATGTGATGTTAATGACCATTTGAAACTGACCTGTAACGTAACCTTGAAAGGTTCTAAGTCCCGCGCACGGTGCTCTAGGTGCCTTATGGCAGGTATGGCAAACTCCTCCCCCCTAAGGCCCCTCGACTCCTGCGCGCCGAGGAACCAGACGTAGTAAGACGCCTTCTTGATATCCTTCTTCAGTCGCAATGCCATCTTGGATGTGTGACGTCAAAGCTGTGGCATGTTTAGCGGAATTTTCTGTGGACAATAGAGAGGTTGCTTAGATATTAGTGGTTTCAACTTTCTACTGTCTATCCAAAGGATGTCTAAGGCATGAGGCAAAAAGGAAGGACCTGGAATGAGAGCGCAAAAATGAATTCTCTTCTGTTAGAGGTTATATCTTATTTTAGCTCATTGCAAACTATCAAAATTCTCTTTGTGGCGTTATATGACTGTAGTTGTAGGTAAGAACATCTAGAAATAAAAAAGTCTTTGTTTGAAATGTGAAAAAAACGACAAGTCTTTTTGCGCGATTTTTCTGAACAGAGAATTTAAAAAAACGCGTGCGTCCGTATCGCTAAATTGTCTGTGCTCAGCTCATCATCTACGAGTATCTAAATTTAGAAAATTGTCTAGGTTTTAATTTCTATTTTGTTCTATCAAAGTTCCTGATATAACTTTGTATGGAATCAGGCGTTACTTTGCGGATATCCATAATAGCATTAAAATGCGAAAATTACTTTGCTAAATTCCACCAAAAATCCCACAAGCAGCTTGCCGTTAGTTAATGCACCGCCCTCCCTCCGAAACTCCTCACTTTTTCAAGCACAGGCAAGACACGAACACACCACCACCGACACTATTAGTGAAAACATGCGCGACGCGTTTCGCCTCAAACTCGAGGCATCCTCAGGCTCACGATTCCTGATATAAGTAAAATAAGGGTGTATTTTGGTATCTATCTTACTTAATTATAGGTGTTTGCCTGTTAGATGTGTTTCATTATGGGTTAAAACTTTCTATGTCCATAGTTCGCCGAATAGCAAACCTAGTAGACAGGCACGCAACAAATTGGTTATTAGCAAACAAATTGTCGGTAACAATTACAATCATGATATAAAGCGTTTAAGGCGATGTAGTGAAGGTGCCTATTACAAAATGCGTGGCAACGCAACAGGCAGGAAATTTGAAGTTTCTCAGTTAACAGTTACGCATGTTTACTTAATGTTTAATAGCTTTGCTATTCCAATAAGAATAAGAGCAAGAGTGGATGATATCGGTGAAAGTTGGATGTCGATTCCGGGTTCCGGACCTTAGCAAAAAGATGTTGGTAGTATTTTTCATGAGTCGCGATGCTCATACATAGTTATATATCGAAACGGGTCTGATCGCGTTTACTTATTTATTTAACCTACTAAATAATAGCTAAAGGACTACGTACAATTGCCCAACTATGAGGCTAAGTGCGGAAACCACAGGACAAACTAAGTAAAGAGCTAAAGTTTTAATACATAACTCCGATATCGATGTCAACCCTTGTATGTCCCCACTTCTGGGGCACGGGCATGCACGTTAAGCCGTTGATGCCGGTTGGCATCTAAGGGCAGTCGTTAAACTACGTCAAAGGCCTTATGGGCGGCTTGATAACTTCTGACAGTAAGGCCCGCCACTGTCTTACTATCCTCCACCAACCCGGACTTGGCCCCCGTGGTGGAGTATGGCCTAACCTTCCTGCGATACAGGAAGAGACCCGTGCCGCTACAATGGGGACATATAAAGGGTTGATATCGAAGGTTCTGCCAACACCAGTAGACATTATAAATTTGAGCATACCACAGTGACCGAATGAGTTAATGAATATTGATTTCGTTCACTCAGTTCAGGTGGTAAAGATTCCTTCTAGCACCTTCACACATCAAGTGCTTTCTCTGTGTTATTTTATAACATTATTCCTTTTGTCTAAGTCACATCCAATAGAAAACTCACCTCTGTTCTGCTTCTCTGTAATAATTATTTAGCCGCCACCTAAAACAACTAGGTACTTAATATAATACCTTCTCTCAGGGAGAGAGTGAACACATTAGACGCTCAGGTTTCCTCACGATGTTTTCCTTCACAGTTAGCAAGAAGACCACCGTAAGCCCGTTGACGATAATAATATGATTAAGAGAAGTGAGGAGACAGCATGTGAACGTTATATCTTTGCACTCTTAATTACTGTATGGACGACATAAAAACGTTTATATTTCCATTGCATATATAATAATATAAAATAATCGACCGTAGCGTTGCTGAGTAGAGTGCATGCGTGTAAAGCTTGATGTGCAGTCAACTAAGCACGAATGATAATGCAAATATATCAAGTATTTGTAATTTTGCTCACGAAGCTAGTAAGTCCAACAAATAAATAGAAATATTCATGGACATATTACACAGATCTCGTTAGCCCTATACTAAGTACAACATAATGGCTTGTGTTATAGGTGCTAACTCTACGATAAATTTAATACAATAAATACATAGATTACATCCAAGACCCGAGACAAACTAGAAAATTTCGTTTCCTAGTTTGACCTGGCCGGGGATCGAACCCGAGACCTTCGGTTTTACAATCAGCGTGCCAAACCGCTGCCCCACCGAGGCCGTCACAACAATTCTGAATTACCGACACAAAATACTTAAATTGATCAATTAAGAGAGGTTCTCGAAATATAAAAAGACATTACATGTCGCAAATGGTTAAGTAAAGTGAAAGTGGTTAATTGTAAGTAAAATTGAGTAAAAATAGTGTAATCATGTGGGTACAGTGATATCGTTCCGATGTTAAACCTAACTGCAAAGTAGGTAGTCGGGGCTGTAAGTAATGCAATTTGCTTAAGTCAGATGTCGCTGCCTGTACGTAATACAGAGAATATTGTAAAGAGGTTCGAAATTTCACTGATGCCGTGAGTCGCCCATTGGCTCAATTGGTAGAGCGCTGGTACGGATAGCCAGAGGTTGCGGGTTCGAATCCCGGCATGGGTGAAATTTTTAGCCTCTAAATAGGTTTTTAAATTTGTTCCTTAGCAAAGGTTAGTGCATTAAAATAAAAAAAAAAAAAATAGTGTAATCATGTGGGTACAGTGATATCGTTCCGATGTTAAACCTAACTGCAAAGTAGGTAGTCGGGGCTGTAAGTAATGCAATTTGCTTAAGTCAGATGTCGCTGCCTGTACGTAATACAGAGAATATTGTAAAGAGGTTCGAAATTTCACTGATGCCGTGAGTCGCCCATTGGCTCAATTGGTAGAGCGCTGGTACGGATAGCCAGAGGTTGCGGGTTCGAATCCCGGCATGGGTGAAATTTTTAGCCTCTAAATAGGTTTTTAAATTTGTTCCTTAGCAAAGGTTAGTGCATTAAAATAAAAAAAAATAAAATAGTGTAATCATGTGGGTACAGTGATATCGTTCCGATGTTAAACCTAACTGCAAAGTAGGTAGTCGGGGCTGTAAGTAATGCAATTTGCTTAAGTCAGATGTCGCTGCCTGTACGTAATACAGAGAATATTGTAAAGAGGTTCGAAATTTCACTGATGCCGTGAGTCGCCCATTGGCTCAATTGGTAGAGCGCTGGTACGGATAGCCAGAGGTTGCGGGTTCGAATCCCGGCATGGGTGAAATTTTTAGCTTCTAAATAGGTTTTTAAATTTGATCCTTAGCACGGGTTAGTGCATTAAAAATAAAAATAGTGTAATCATGTGGGTACAGTGATATCGTTCCGATGTTAAACCTAACTGCAAAGTAGGTAGTCGGGGCTGTAAGTAATGCAATTTGCTTAAGTCAGATGTCGCTGCCTGTACGTAATACAGAGAATATTGTAAAGAGGTTCGAAATTTCACTGATGCCGTGAGTCGCCCATTGGCTCAATTGGTAGAGCGCTGGTACGGATAGCCAGAGGTTGCGGGTTCGAATCCCGGCATGGGTGAAATTTTTAGCCTCTAAATAGGTTTTTTAAATTTGTTCCTTAGCACGGGTTAGTGCATTAAAAATAAAAATAGTGTAATCATGTGGGTACAGTGATATCGTTCCGATGTTAAACCTAACTGCAAAGTAGGTAGTCGGGGCTGTAAGTAATGCAATTTGCTTAAGTCAGATGTCGCTGCCTGTACGTAATACAGAGAATATTGTAAAGAGGTTCGAAATTTCACTGATGCCGTGAGTCGCCCATTGGCTCAATTGGTAGAGCGCTGGTACGGATAGCCAGAGGTTGCGGGTTCGAATCCCGGCATGGGTGAAATTTTTAGCTTCTAAATAGGTTTTTAAATTTGTTCCTTAGCACGGGTTAGTGCATTAAAAATAAAAATAGTGTAATCATGTGGGTACAGTGATATCGTTCTGATGTTAAACCTAACTGCAAAGTAGGTAGTCGGGGCTGTAAGTAATGCAATTTGCTTAAGTCAGATGTCGCTGCCTGTACGTAATACAGAGAATATTGTAAAGAGGTTCGAAATTTCACTGATGCCGTGAGTCGCCCATTGGCTCAATTGGTAGAGCGCTGGTACGGATAGCCAGAGGTTGCGGGTTCGAATCCCGGCATGGGTGAAATTTTTAGCCTCTAAATAGGTTTTTTAAATTTGTTCCTTAGCACGGGTTAGTGCATTAAAAATAAAAATAGTGTAATCATGTGGGTACAGTGATATCGTTCCGATGTTAAACCTAACTGCAAAGTAGGTAGTCGGGGCTGTAAGTAATGCAATTTGCTTAAGTCAGATGTCGCTGCCTGTACGTAATACAGAGAATATTGTAAAGAGGTTCGAAATTTCACTGATGCCGTGAGTCGCCCATTGGCTCAATTGGTAGAGCGCTGGTACGGATAGCCAGAGGTTGCGGGTTCGAATCCCGGCATGGGTGAAATTTTTAGCCTCTAAATAGGTTTTTTAAATTTGTTCCTTAGCACGGGTTAGTGCATTAAAAATAAAAATAGTGTAATCATGTGGGTACAGTGATATCGTTCCGATGTTAAACCTAACTGCAAAGTAGGTAGTCGGGGCTGTAAGTAATGCAATTTGCTTAAGTCAGATGTCGCTGCTTGTACGTAATACAGAGAATATTGTAAAGAGGTTCTAAATTTCACTGATGCCGTGAATCGCCCATTGGCTCAATTGGTAGAGCGCTGGTACTGATAGCCAGAGGTTGCGGGTTCGAATCCCGGCATAGGTTTAAATAGGTTTTTTAAATTGAGTGAGTATAGCTTGAAGCTTTCAATAGCCTGATGCTTGCAGAACCAAGTTTACTATGCTGTTTTCAATTAATGGGCGTTTTGTATGTTACTTTTTAATTCTTTATCATGTTGATGCTAGTATTTTACCTTTGCATGTTGTTACCTTTTTTACAGTATCATATATTTTATTTTTTTATGTAGCTTATAAACGTCCCACTGCTGGGCACAGGCCTTCTCTCAGAGAGAGAGTGTATGGGCTTAATTATCACGAGTGCCCTCCGCGGATTGGTAATTTCAAGCGCTGAGGTATTTGACTCGATTGACGACCTCTGTGACGTAGCGGTAGCGCGTCCGCCTACCATGCAAGAGGTTCCGGGTTCTAATCCCGGCTGGGGAAAACAAAAGCCCAGATCTTGGATGTTTACATGTTTGTTATGTCGTTGTTTCTCTTTCCTACGACACAGGGCATCCTAGTGTGGGGCCAGAAGCAATGTATGTGCCAGTATGTGAATGTAAAAATGTATGTGAACCCTTGAGGCGATAAGGTTTCCTTATTATTATTATTATAGTAGCATATGTATTGCTTCTATAGTAATAAAAACTTCTACACAATAAAATGATTTGATCTGGTCCCAAACTAGGATACCGTGTACTATGGTAACCAGATAAGGACGTCAGAAACACGAAAACTTCACAAGTGTATTATATATTCTTTTTCTTGCACTAATCCGTGCTGAGAACAATTTCAAAAACCTATTTCGAGGCTAAAAATAATACAGAGAATATTTTAATGAGGTTCGAAATTTCACTGATGCCGGCACTTGCCTATTAGATAGATAGATAGATAGAGAACACTTTATTGAACTTAATAAAGGAAATCTCAGTTGGGAGAGCGCTGGTCCGGTTAGCCAGAGTTTAACCCGCGAGTTCGAGTCCCTTCATGGGCAGAATTTTTAGCCTCTAAATGGGTTTTCATAAATGTACATAACTTAGATGACAAAGCCATTGGTACATTCCCGCAATGGAAATGGTACCTGGGTTTTAAAAATTATACATTATTCACATCATGATTATACTACGCAAATTAACTTTTTGTACTGGCCATATGCCAATCCTGCAACATATGACCATTGCTCAGTATCAAATAAAATTATTGCGCATTACAAATTCACAAAAACAAAATGCAATCAACAGAAAAGCGAATCCAATCTCACGTCAGGAGTAAAACAATTCAGCTACATTAGAAACGTATTCAAACTCATATCAGCATGAAAACCGTGAATAATTTTAATGCAATACGCTAGTATATAGCCCCGGGGTTTGCTCGCATGGCATTGCGCAGCAATAACATAAATCCCAAGTTAAAGTTCATTTAAAAGTAAACAACCAGGGAAGTCTAAAGTATTGATAAAGTTTTCATTTAAACCAAACATTCCATCAACTATACACACTACTGTCGGTCACAGACCGCCATTTTTAGTTAAATTCTATGAGTAATTGATCTATGCAACAGCGTCCAACAAAATGTTTTACTATTGATATCCGAAGCCCAGGCACTGGTATAAAAACACTGTCAAAGACTTGACAATGCCTATCCGCATTTTGCATTAGAATTGGAAAGTGAGTCCGAAAGTAAATCTTAGACACCAAATGACTGCACTTAAAATACATAAATGACTAGTAATGCTCGCGGCTGCGCTCGCGTGGAATAAGTTTGATTATAAGAGTAAGTTTTCTGAAATTACTGTCTATACCTATTTTCTAGAAGTTTCTAATTGGGACTCGAAAAGTTAATTTATTTTTGTGGTGCTCAAATAGCGCAAATATTAAATGGACAAATTTAATTAGACTTTAGCATAGGCCAATTAGATGAGGGGTTGTCGAGCCCCTTTTGCAATATTTTCCAATACTAGCTGTTGCATTTGAAATGTTCTTTATAGCTATGATGCCAATTATGATAGCGATCATATAGCTTGCAATTATCGAGTTAGATTACAACATCTTTATTACAGAGAGGCCATAACCGAAACTATGTAAGCACTATGTGTACTAAAGAAGGATTGCGTGTTATTATTGGTTTTTGTATAGAAAATTATTAATTGGATTTTTGATATGATGACTCAATTGCTTTAAATTGATTCAATGTAGCTTGACAAAATCGGGAACACAACAAAACCAAAATTGTTGGAGCTGCGACCGCTAAAATCAGGTGAAGCTGGGCTATGATAGACGTATGGGGCTGGAAAGGTGTATCAAATTGTAAATCTCAGTGAACGTTACTGAGATTCTTTCCAATATCTCTATTTAAACACACACCTTATCACACAAGTAACTAAAAACGAAAACCAAAACCAGTACCTCAGTTCTCTATAACGCTACCGTTATTGTTTGAGCTGATGTTGCAAAACCTTATTGCGAAATTCGCTTGAAATTTTAGGCCACCACCCTGAGGTTCCAATCGGTACTGCAGTCCCAATTAATTCAAGCAAAGTATTATCGGATAAATAGATTAAAAAATCTATATATACTTATTAATAATAAGATGTTATATGGAGGCCAAGTCGATTGGCACCAACTGGCCCGAATTAGAAGCTGCCGCGAACCACCGTCAAAAGTGGAAATCTGTGGTTGAGGCACTGCTCCCCTAGGAAGTTAATGACTAAGCTTGTTACATTTTGTTTATTCCTAAACATTCCTCACCGTAAAATAAGAGTTCAGTATGTATAAATGTACAAAACAGTACAAAAGAATCTGTGTATAGTAATTTATATAATATTTATAATTGCTTTACCTACTTGTTTGAAAATTACAGGTTGAATAACCACAACACATTTATTAAACCAGATAATACTGGTGTAAGTACATTGCAAGACTTGTAGCAACTGCCGAAAACATAGACATAATACTAATACTTTAGTTTGCGAAATCCAAGGGGACAAATTACTAACACGTCCGCCTAAGGTGTGTGTTTATTAAATTTAGAAGCCAGCCTCCGCATTCTATGCTAAACTATGATAATTATTCCATGACTTCCAAGCATACTGACTTGTTGAAAGATTTCAAAGAGAATAATCGAAATTGTCTAGGAAAACACCGTAATGACAAAATAATATGAAATAAAATGAAATGAAGAGGTTTTATTCAAAGTAGCGCAGAAACTGCGACTTAATGAACGTTACAATTCAAACTACGAGTAGGTGTCTATTTCAAAATCTAAATTATTTTCGAGAAGAAATGGACAAAAAAACTCCAAACTTAATCTTTTCAAAGTCCTTAATTAACAGAGTTTACATAATAATTTTAAAACATAGAACTCATGCATACTGGATTTCATTCCAGACATCATTGTCATCTAAATAATCCTTCTTGTTATAGTAGCCCTTTTGGCGCAAAGTGTAGGTACTTAACACATTTTTTGAACCGCGTTTCAGGCAAGCTTAATATATCTTAATTGAGTGATCTTACAAGGTTGAATATAATTCATATACGAAGTGTACTGGTGAAGTAAATAGAGATAGATGTCTAGAATAGAAGTTTGATTTCTGAACGCACTCATGACGGGCGGAACTACTTGTCATCTGTCAGATGAGCTGAAAGATTTCCCTCTTGTTTCTTGTTGGTTAAACGTGTGATTTCCCAAAATTATGTGGCTATTAGATTGCCGGGCTTATATCTTCGCGTGAAGTGCAAAATAAGTTCAGGGACGGATCCCAGTGTTGTGTTGTCGGACGACGGATCGCTCAAAATAGTGGACATCTCATTTGGTGAAAGCGTAGTGCCGTGAAGGTGCATTGAAAGTAGCTTTCTGGGGAAAGCGCTCTTGGGATAGACAGGGAAGTCTAGGGATCCCTAGACCTTCCAGTGCACCCATCCCGAACGGCGCCGGCTGTCAAGTCGAGGCGTTGACAAAGACAGACTTTGTAAGTGCCTTGTTTTTGATTAGTTTTTAAGTATTAGTGTAAACACTAATAAACCTAAAGGTGGGTCTTATACCCAATATAGATAAACTTTATTGAACCTACAACCTCTGTTGTGGGTTCGATTCACAATGGATGCCGTCATACAAGATCAGTACAAGTAGCCTCAGTCTGGGTGTATTCCCATCTTTGTGATGTCCTTCCCTGATTACCATAGCAAAGGGTATCCTAGTTTGGGACCAGGACAAGTGATTGTGTAGAACAAATTACTAATATTATATACTGAATAGAAACTTACTGTTGACTCTGTCTACAGAAATTTCTGTCATGTATAGTGGAACAGGCATGGATTCTTCCGAGGTCTTTGAAATCGGAAGCTACCCTGCAGTAGAGTTTTTACAAGCCCACAGCTTTGTTAGTCACGCATGTCGTACATACATACAATGCAATACGACAATAATTAGCATTGTTCCTTTTCTTGCACAATCCGCCTTTCTTAAGCCGCGTGTGTATTTACAATGAATAATTATTTTTTGCCAGCTGTCATCAGGATCCAACGATAATTTTGTTGAATAGATTGTAGGCAAATTGCATATTGTTCTTCGGAGGTCTTCTCACGGAGGGATTGTACTCATATAAATAGCTACAACTATGCTTTATTTGCTATGTTTGTAATACGTGCATGCTACATCATTTCGTAGCTAATATCATTCAATCCTTGTTACTGTCAACTATAATATCGTAACACATTTTTTATTTACCTAAAAGGGTAACAAAAAATGCCTCCCGGTAATGTCAGCCTATATATGGCTGTGTGGTGTCGGCCTAGAGAATCGCACCAGAAAGCACCAACCCAAATTCTTTCCGCGGGTGTCGTAAAAGGCGACTAAGGGACAAAAACCGGGGGGTGGGCAGCAGCGCCCCCTGCAGTACGATTCCACCAAAATGCGATCGAAAACCCGCATGCCTAGCGTGGGGATTATGGGCACTACCCCAAAATGATAACACAACCTTGCGCTCATTAGGGAAGGGCTATGTCCAGCAGTGGACTAATATAGCCTGAAGAAAAAGAAGATATATGTCCCACTGTAGGGCACAGACTTTCTCTCAGAGAGAGAGTAAGGGCTTAGTCACCACGGGTGTCCACCAATAATTAGAAATTTTAAGCGCTGAAGTCTGTCAACACGTTATACACTCAGATTTAATCCAGGACTGTCATCCTCATTGGCCACTGCCCAATGACGTGTTTAGGCTTTATCTAGAACTGTATTATGTAACAAACGATGCTAAAAGGACTCAGCCATGTTTTGTAAACGATTTGCTGATTCGTCACTTCGCCAACCTCGAATGAGTTAATTGCTTCCAGTGTATTACGATAGACAGTATCGATAAATTTGCTACGCATGAAATTATGAATAGCTTAACCAATATATTCCCAAACGTTTATGTAATTCGGTTTTTAACTGGCTACTAGCTAATTGCGAACTTGTTGGCATTGAAGCGGCATGTTTGGCAATACCTACGTTATGATGATCGAAGGCTCACTTTAACAGTTGCGATGAACTTGAGACAAGAACTTTTTAGCTTATCCAGAATATTCTATAGTCCATTTATTTCGGTAATTAAATAAAAGTAATTCGCATGGGTCCTGACTGATGGGCGAAAATTGCCACTGAATGTTCCACGCGATCCAATCCTCCACCAACCCGGCCTTGGCCCTATGGTGGAGTATGGCCTAACTTTTCTGCGATGCAGAAAGAGACCCGTGCCGTGGGAGTGAGCAGTGGGGACATACAAGGGTTGATAACGATAACGAGTTCCACGCGACGGATATTGCAGACGCGGTCGGCCAAAGCGGAGATGGCGGGACGATCTCTCAACCTTCTTGCCCGGATGGGGAATAATTGCTAAAGACAGGGTGGAGTGGAATCTTGAGCGTCTCCAAAATCTGGCCATTCGGTATGTTTACGGTCTAAAAAAGTACGACCATGTGTCTGAATCTGAACCGTCGCCTATTAAAGTGGCTTCCAATCAGAATATCTAGGATCGAGGATCAACAGCCTAGAACTTTTATCGATTTCCTTTAAAAACGACCGTTGGACAGAAATTGATTAAAGTTCTAGGTAATAGGTTGTTCTGACACTTTTTAGAAAAACTATCAGTTAAAAGAGATATGATTTTCTTCCATTGGGGGCGCCAATGTTATTGCATCTATATCTATAATCAGTCCACATCAACCCACTGCTCGGCATAGGCTTGTCCTTAACGAGGTCCGTCTCTACATGAGAAACTGGTCTGCGGCACAGCCAGCCTAATTGAGCCGTATCCTTCAGATGACTGTCCTAACAGGCAGTGTGTGTAAACTCACTATTGATACAATGATACAACTCAATGGACCTAATATGTTATTGCATATTTTCCCTTAATTAACAGTACTGAAGAAACCCTTTTCAGCGTTTGCTTTTAGTTATTTCAATAACAAGTAGTCCACCTAATCCGTGAATGACCTTAACTTTATCCGCTACACAATACAAGACAAATTACGAATAACAATGCTTCGAAACACACTGTCTCTGGCACAGTCTTGTCACTCAACAAAAGTGAACTTGTCAAAGTATTCAGGGCACCTGGTTAATGGCGCTTCCCAGCTGGGTTCGTTGCACGTAAGCTGACGGATGACAATGTGAAATTAGCCGGATGTACTCACAAGCAGGTAGGTAAGCCTGTGAACATACATACTTATAGAATTATTTTCCCACAGCTTTTTCACAAAACAACGTAAAAAAACGTTAAACTGTTTGTCTCCGTTTTAATGGTATATTTTATTAGAAATTGCACCAACTACTCGTCTCTAATTTCTATTTTAAATTCGTCTTCATTGTCTGAAAGAAATTACTTCTAGTAAAGAGGCTGCAGTTTGTACTATATTTTTATTTATTCACTTTATTTATACTATTTTTAATGCACTAACCCGTGCTAAGGACAATTCAAAAACCTATTTAGAGGCTAAAAATTCCACCCATACCGGGATTTGAACCCGCGACCTCTTGCTATCCGTGCCAGCGCTCTTTCCAACTGAGCCAATGGGCGACTCACCGGCATCAGTGAAATTTCGAACCTCTTTACAATAATCTCTGTATTACGTACAGGCAGCGACATCTGGCTGAAGTAATTTGCATCACTTGCAGCTCCGAGTACCTGCTTTGCAGTTAGGTTTTTACATCGGAATTGGCTCAGTTGGAAAGAGCGCTGGCACTGATAGCCAGAGGTCGCAGGTTTCGAATCCCGGCGTGGGTGGAATGTTTAGCCTCTAAATAGGTTTTTGTATTCAATTTATGTCAATGTGATTTCTAGGTAAAATATACAGAGGACATCCTGATTACCTTTGTTTTTGACCTTCTCTTTGCATGCACTGGACATACATACACTGAGTCAATGCCCGAATTACGTCGATGTGTTTACTAAGAAATGACTGCCGTGTTGGTCAAGCAGTTAACACGCTTGACAACAAAACATTAATTTGTCGTGGTTCCCATTCCCACTGGACGCTGTCGACCTTGATTCGTACATTTTTACAAATCTATCCCCCGCTGTATCGTACAATAACAGCCCGTTATTCTACTGTTAACAGTTGTCAGTAGTTATTTTTTCGTATGCACTTTGGGCCACTGACAGCTGTTAACAGTAGCTTGTTAGTGTACGAAAAACCGGGGGTCAGTCTGAATGTGTTTCCATGTTGGTGGTGTAAGCGTCAGAAACAGAACAAACGAAATTTTAGTTAATATTAATATATTTAAGTAAACATATGATTGCTGTATGTTACATTTTTTAACCCGTTTAACCGGACCTTGACACAAAACTATTTATTACTAATTTAAAAGGAAAGAAAGAAGAAAATTTATTTGAAAATATAGATTTTATGTTTCAGTTGCCAATGCATAATGGGTATAATTTTTTTACTCAAATAAAGAAAAAAGTATCGTATATTATGTTCTATATATATATATCCTATTTCTCAGCTTACCTATTCATAATATTGAGCTAGAAAATACAAGAACCCACCATTACAATTTCTTCGGCCAAAGCTGAGGCTTTGTACTCAGGCGCGCCGCACAACGCTCACTAAGAAAAATAGTTCAAATTACACACGCGAGCGCAGTCTGTGACACTGGCTACTAGCGGCTGTTTCTTGGTACCGTTACGACACATGCTTAAGGGGTCAGCCAGAACAATGAAATTACATCGGCTGGTCAATTGCGCTGCACTAATGTGTCTATTGCCGGCCTCACGCTTATGAAAATACTAACCCCTTTATTCATAATGGTCCGCTAACTTAAAACAGCTGCTAAAGAGTGTTCTTTTTCATTCTTAGTTCAATAGAAGAGGACAGAGTGAGAATTAGCAATGCTTTAAGTTGGCAGACTATTATGAATAAGGGGGTAAGAGGTTAAATAAAACTTATCGAATCGTTGAATAACCTAATAAGTCATTTTAGGGTTTCGTACTCAAAGGGTAAAAACGGGATTCTATTACAAAGACTCTACTGTTCGTCTGCCTGTCTCTCCGGTACTAGCCTGTGAAAATTTCGACTGTCTAGATATCACGGTTATTGATATACTCCTGGCGCCGTCTGTATCTCAAGAGGCGTGATAGCTAGGCAGTTGAAATTTTCTCTGGTGGTGTATTTCTATTGCCGCCATAACAACAAAAACTAAAAACAGAAAAAATCATAGAATATCTTTTTTTATATTAATAAAGGCAACAGACGCAAAAAAAATTATATACACAGATTGTTTACTTGTTTATAATTACTTCAAAAATCAGTTAATAAATTAAATGAGGGGAGCCTCCACTCGACAGACGTGATTTTTTGCCGTTTTTTTTCTCCATTTTTGTGTCTAATGTTGTATAGAATTCTGTCCAGCGAATGCGACTCGCATTTGGCGGTCGGTTTTCTCTATTAAGCTTTTTTATTTCACTCTAGCCCAACCTGCTTTTTCTGGCAGGTATCAGATATACAGAATACATGAATACTTGAATAAGGGTGGGAAGACCATTTGGAAATCAGTCTGAAAAGTGCACAATGTTCGAGCAGTACTTGCTGCAATCGTATGCGGTTACTAAGATTTCTAGATTCTTAATGACCATATTCCAAACCTGTAAAGCCAGACTGCCCAAAAATAAAAACTATCTGCGATGACAAAGAATGTAGGAAATTAATTACTTCCACAACAAAAACACTTGTCTCGGTCCCAGATTACGATACTCTGTGCTATGGTAACCAGGCAAGGAAATATGTCCTAAATACGGCGGCTCCCAGGAAGGAATCAAACCCCGATCAACCGCATAGTAATCAGACGGGTGGCGGTTACGGTGGCGGTGAGTGGCCACAACGGTCGGCACAAGATGAGAAGCTTGGAAAACGAGGGAGCCCTAAGTCCTGCAGTAGACGTAAAATGATTTATAATGATGGTGGTGTTGATGTTACTGTACGGAGCTCCTGGACGGAAATTGGTAATGACCTTCAATGAGCGAAGTCTAATCCAAATGCCCCTAATTCTTTTAATAAATCAATTGTAACCGCCCGCCGAACAGCACGGGCCAAATGATTGCATCCGCCACGGCACTCTGGCTCTATTGTAAGTATTGTAACGTAACTTAACACGCGAGTGAAAGCTGTACAGTGTACAAACTTTTGGCGATTGTCAATTAATTACACAGCGGTGACGCAGGGCTGGTACCGTTTTAGGGTTCCTTTGGATTTTAACAAAACCCTTTCCTTAAAAAAATACGAAAGTTTTTTTTTTTCAGTTTGTCGCGTTTTGTGTCACAGGCCTGCCTGTAATGACAGTCAACCGTTGATTAAAGCAAAAATGTATGTTGCAAAATCACCAATAACATAACTGACTGGAGAGTACGCGTGAAAATGTTGATATGTGCTACTAACAGTACGCTCATGATCATGATATCAGCTTCCAAGGCCGAAAAAGGTAAATTTTCCAGCAATATTGACCTCTGAGCCGTAACAATAGCGCTAAAGACATAAGTGTCAAAACCATTCAACAAAGTCTAGTCTATGTGCTAAGTTGTTAAAAGACCATTGAGACGCAAGGTCGCTTCGTTCTTGACCACAGTGAAACCATGTCATTGGAAACAGCTAAACGCGTCGCCTTCTAATAAATCTATTATTTTATACGGTGTTGGCACACTGGTAGATAAAACGGATAGTAGCTTATCTGTCTTTAAGCCTGCTAATAAATTAGCTTTTTAGTCAACCAGTTTTGTCCCTCAAAGACAGAAGCATTAAGGACCTGAAGCCAGGTTTCTGATTTGAGGATATTTTTTATATTCCCAGATCTAATTAGAGACAATAGAAATGAGAAAAAATTTTTTTTTGCAAGATGGGACACCATAAAACACGGTGATAGCTATTTTTTTAACTTCAACCTAGAGACAAAAACCTAGCGGTCGAATTTTTAAAAACACAATTCCTTAAAATACTCCTCTGAGTATTTAATGTTATTTCTGTGTAAGTTTTTTTCATTTTAAACCCTCCACCACAAACTATCAGCGTTTTTGAGTGTTTTATGGAATCGTACTTTTTGAAAAAGACCGCAATACTTTGAAGCAGTATTGCAAATAAAAAAACTGCAATAAAAAATAACCAATAATATTAACTACTAAGCAGGCGGGATCAACCTAAGTACTTCGCCAAGAGTTACATGGGTAAATTTGGGTTCTGCGTCCTTAGTAGTTAATGCTCAGCAGTCGGGTTATTTTTGTCTTTTTAGTGTTTTTAATTTTATGTGTTGGTTTTTACTGATTTCTGTGGCCTATGATGACACTCGCGAAAATATGACCAATCGAGTGAGATCTGAAGAAGAAGAAGAGTGAGATCTTATTTGTCAAAAACTCACAATTGGTTGAGGACTTATAAGGGAACATACATTTGGTCGTACCTACATACATAATTCTACATACAACCCAAACATAGTACCTTCCTTTGAGGATCCCCCATACTTGGGTTAATACAACTAGGTATTAATAAAAGAAGATATGAATTTATTTCTATTTGCAGCGCTAGTTAAAGCCGGGTTGCGCGTTAAATATGGCGTCTAAAATTAAGGTTCATAAAAAGTCTTAAGCTCAAGCTTATTTATCCTGGAAGGGTAAACAGAGGCCAGCCGCTTGCCAATAAAAGTGTTCTAGGTAAGGAACAATCTTACACAAAGTTAAATAAATCATTCGTTTCGGTATTGTATTCTGGATGCCATGCTAGATTGAATTCGAATGAGAAAATGTTTAATGACTCTGTCGAGTTATCTTATTTTTATGAGACAAATGTCTAAGCCCTCGAATATTTTACGTATACGCTTTCAATTCGCATGGGCGAGAATCGGCTCCCGTTAGTGTTTTGCCCAAAGTAACAGTTCGAAGTAGAACCCTACATGGGGATTTTGCTAACCGATAGTTATGTAATCGCAGTACAAATCAGCCGAAGTAAGTGTACCTACGTATTGTCTCGTAAAGGATCTGCCTTGTCATGCCTTACCGTTGTACCTACACTCTTAAGATTACCTCTGAAATAAAAATTTTAATGTTTTTTTTAAATTTAATTTATAACCAGATACCCTCCATAATGCAAGAGTATTATTAGAATTTGCTACGCCGAATCAAAAATCGCCGGTGGAGGTATCAAAGAGTTACGAAATTAAAATCAAACCGAAACCTATCTATTGCGGATTGGCAAACGCCTTCTCTGTTTCACATACACCCAATTGTATTGTGAAATGATGTTCGGATGCTCTCATTTCTACACACCTGTTCATTGGTCAGAAATGTTAATGTCAGCCCTAATATGCAATCCAATCCTACTAACAGAAGCCAGATACTCATATACATAAAAAAGGGGTTTCAAGACAACTTTTACTTGAGACCGGCAACCTGGAAACATGGAAAGCCTATGAACACTTTGAAACCGTAAAAAAATACAAGCAAAGTAGAATTGAAAGATGGATGGTCAGTCAGTTTAAAATTTATTAGTAAGGAACAGCTAAAACGTTTTTCACGATTTAGTTTTTTTTTCACTTATATAAGTGATGAAACGACTTACGTCGCAGATAAAAAAATAATAAACGAGGGTACCGAAACCTGGTCGTGTCATCGGATAAAAAGTTTAGTAAGTTGGTTATAATTCAATAAAGAATATAATCTCGTAAAAGTCATGCGAACGAAGTTGGGTTAAGCTTGAGTTTCAAAGAAATATCCATATTTTTTTCCGTTTACTTAGTCGCTTAAATAGGTACATCCTTTCAATAACCAAAATAAGCGTGACGACAGTATCAAATAAAAAAAGATTTAACGATATTAGAGGCAAGTACATATAAAAAGAATTTAGAACACTGATTTGGATATATAAACAAAAGAGATTACCATTATTTTTAATCATTATTTCAGCCATTTTGACTTAAAGACCCACCACATCGCGTGACTTCACCCTTAGGTTAACCCATTGGTAAACTTCACTCGTGCTTTGTTGTGACTACTAGTGATTACAATGGGGCGTGACGTCAGATTTGACGCTTAACACTGCGAGCTGTATTCCCACAGATTTAAAATAATTTTAGAAAAATGGCTTTAACCTTTGTTAAACTTTACTTTATTACTGAAAAATATAGGTTTTATAAATAATTAATGTGTCCTCACATTATGGAAGAGGATTTAAAAATCTTTCGTCATGCCTATTAAATTTTATCCTGTTCTAATGGGGCCTCTAGACGGGTTATATTTTCAGGAAAATATGTAGCTGCAAATGTGTGGCCGTTAGCATCAGCCATCATTTACGACTACACTATGAAATATTTAGCAAAATTTTTAGTATGGCCGGGATATATTGTGACATATTTTTTGTGTATCCGATGAATTTTTAGTATCCCAGCTATATGGCCGGAACGATCGCTTTTCAATCGAAACTACTGCAATATTTTCTCCTCCTGCCTCGCTTTACGGTCTATAAGTGCGTCCCTTTTTCATGCTACGTGAAGTGAAGTAGCCCGTGTAAAGACAAAATATTGAGCCATATACTGTTGTACAAATGTTGCCGGGCATGGTCGGGATATACATTTTCCAGCCATGTGCTGCATTAAAATGTTTTTTGTATTTTCGGGATATAGTGTAGCCAAATATTTCACAAAAAGTGTAGCCCATCTAGAGGCCCCTTAAAAAGGAGTCGCCAAGAACTTTTTGGTTAAAACATCCATGGGAGTCGCTAGTGCAGTGGTCTACTGGCTATAACCCAAGGGCCAGTTTATAAGTTAAGAATTTTGCTAAGTAAATACTTACCTGTAGTAATGTCTCTACGAATTTTTCAGCAAAGAGCGTGACAAAACGTTATTCTTTTAGCCTTTAGAATATACCTGGGCTACTATCGGATAGAATCGGATACATTCGTGTAATACAAATATCGGAACTAATATGACACAAACTTTACATAACTTTTCAAAATAGTGACGAAAAGTTTTAACCAGAGCAGCAAGTAGTATTACACTCGTGTGCTTTCGACGAAAACCGAAGCCTACTCTAGAGCCCCAAGTATATTCTAAAAGCTATACAGACTATACTTAAGTATTTATTTAGTGAAATTCGCAATTCAGAAACCGACCCTAACACTGTAGCACTGTACCCCCGACCTCCATTCCCGTTAACCGCGCGACGACTACCGTTAACGGTAACGCATAACCGTTTAATGCTGTTATATCACCGCTTGATACTTGAGAATTACGCAACCCGATAACGTCGTCGACCGCGGCGCTGGTGCCAGTTTATTAGCACCTTTGGAAGGGTTATAAAGGCTCCTAGGTGCTAATAATGTGTGAAGGGATATGGGCTCGGCTATGGTAAATATTGCGCCTAAGTTTCTTGTACTTCGGTTCTTTAACTAATGGGGAAGTATAGGGCCACAACCACTCATTTCCAGCTGTTACTTTTGTTCCTCGCCTCTGCTTAACCAATGGAAGAAGTTTGATGTTGGAATTTTTAAATTACCTATGTGATTTGGAACGTTCAAATACGTTCCAAATCACATAGGTAATTTAAAAATTCAGAGTCAGAGATTGATTAATAAAATTTCAGCTTTATTGTGGGTTTCTAATATTAAGTCTTATTAGCAAATATTTCTTCAATTAATAATAATCTAACAAAGAGTAAGTAATAAAAGAATCAGCGGTTCGAGCGCCGGTAAACTGAATAGTTCAGACTGTTCATTTGATATAATAAAAAAAATCGTTAAACAACGTTGCGCTACTCCTTACCACTGATTTGAGGTACACAATTAACCAACCAAACATTTACGGTCTTATTTATAAAAGTGGCTATGTGCGTGACCAGCCACGCGCATTGTAGAGTTCCGTAGAAGGAGGATTTTATTACCTGCTTTACAGAAAAAACAACTTCATCAAAGTCACTTTCAGTAGAATTTATACGAAGTATTCCTTTTATAAGTTGGTCGCTTAGTACTCGTGAACTTGTAAAGCCGACTTAGCTGTGATAGGTTTCCTTTTAAGTTCATTATATGTGCTGCTGCCCTAAATTTTTAGAGTTTCGCCGGAAGAAGTGGGGAGATACTCTTTTCTTACAAAAAACTGCGCTTTAGAGCTAAGAATTTCGCAAACGGATCCCTAAATCTAAAAATGGTTACTTCTCTTACAATAGTTCTAAACGACCACTCCGTTTAGAAATATTGGCGAGTTAAAATATGCATCCCAAATTTAAATATCTTTAAATTATTAATGTTATGTATTGTTTTTCATCTTGCAAACAAAATTCCCTTGAAATATTAGTGAAACTAATTTAAATGTTTATTGATATAATTTACAATTGGATAGCTAATTTACATTTTGTCACACTTTACATGTAGTCAATTAAAATAAACATACACCGTACAATATCCACTAAGACTTTCGTCAAGAACACAGAACATACAAAAAAGCCTAACTGTATAAACCACTCCGGAAAATATCTGAACAAAAGGACCCCAACGCGCTGGCAGCATTGCAACGCTGCACCGCCAATACGCAATTTTAATTAGTAGCAAGAACGAACCAATATGGGTAATCACGAAATCGAGATGATTTCATTCGAGCGGTAGTCGTTAAATTTTCCACTCGAAAAACCGTTGAAAGTCGGAAACAGCGCGGAAAACCGCTTATTAACAACTTTTCATGTAGTCGTTGATCATGTGGCTATTTTTGCTGATATTTGCAAAAGAAATTATAGCACAGAAAGCACATTTGATATCTATCACTTTTAATTTACAAAGCCAAAAATATTTTTTAGGTAACACCTATACTTAAAGCCCTTCTAAAAGCTGTAAAAATAATGACAAACTAACAAACGTCAGTCATTTTGACCAACCGACCAATTTCGAATATATGTAAGATAGGCAAAAAATAAGAAAACTTACCATATGAAGTTTATTAAAGCTGTGTATAATAGTATTGTATTTTTATCTAATAGGGCACATATTGTATTGTTCGGAGCTATTTACAGATGTTATATTTTGAGATTTCTAATTCACGTCAATTTTGACCAACCGACCAATTTCGAATATATGTAAGATAGGCAAAAAATAAGAAAACTTACCATATGAAGTTTATTAAAGCTGTGTATAATAGTATTGTATTTTTATCTAATAGGGCCCATATTGTAGCTATTTACAGATGTTATATTTTGAGATTTCTAATTCACGTCATTTCTTTCTGTCTCTCTCTCTCTCTCTCTGGGAGAAAATTTATGTGCACTGCAATGGGACGTATCATAATCGATAAAAACTAGTAGTGAAAAACTAATTATTATTATAATTAAAATTCATTATTACATAAAAATGTTGCAAATAGGCGAGCTTCATTCTTAAGTGAAAATTAATATTACAGTGTTTTTATATTTACATATTTGCTACCTTCGGTTTATGAATTTCATTTTGCTAAGTAACTATTGAAACACTCTTTTTGAGAAATATTAAGACATGCTGATACTCTGTTAATTATAAATCAAGAAATCAGCAGAACATGCTTGGCCACTTTTGGACTGCCCGAAGAGATAGCTGAAGGCAAATTGATTGCTTCGGTACTTGAAATTCCATGTAGGAAAGAACGCCTGTCCTGGCACGGAACGCATGAAGACTTATTTATGTACGTAAATGTGGTCTTTCTATCACTTCCTAGTTTACACTATTTATGATTTACGAGTTGACGTGATACGACGGAATTGAATATGCTAATTCGCATAGCGTAGCGGGATTAATGTATGTGAAAGTGAATTCTGGCAAGAAATTGTTGGTTTAACAAGTTACGGAGGAGTTAATTGACAGAGTGTCTCGTGGAGTTGTATCTTTGGGACTTGTGTGCTTGAATGAGGTATTTGGGATTTGTGTGCTTGGATGAGTGGGTTTGAATGTGTTTGGGGTTTGGAGGAACGTTTATGCAGAAATATGAGGTTATCCAGAACGAACGATTACCGTTTATCCAGAATATGAGGTACAAGGGGAAACGAAACTTGGGAAGAATGCTATGCTGCAACTACGCAATAATCTATACCAATCGTCAATCAACGCTCTAAACGATACAAAACGTTATAAATATTCCATGTAAAAATCCTATAATCTAGATTCTAGGATGTTTATATGGAATATTTGGTAGATTTTTACCTTCCATCTAGGACCTAAGAAGTAAAAACAGTAAGACTAATAATAACTCATAATAATAAGTCTTTGTAAACCTAGGTACAGCATTCATGACAGTGGTATCGCTTTCGTGCCTACGTATGATGGAAAACTCGACCTTATTTCCTATCTAATAAGCTCCATTACACGATCATAAATCTGGTATAGAGTCGATGCCATTTATATTATATCACTTCCGGTTACTGACGGAAGCCTCGTGACGTCATTTCCTGCGAAGGTCCGCACCGGTTGTTGTTCGGAGCTTTGCGAAGCTGTTACTGGGCGAAAGCTCGTAACGTGCTATATTTGGACGATGGACAGGTTTGTTTTAGTGTCTTCCTTGAGATGGGTTTCGAAAAGGGAAATCGAGTATTTGCGTGGAAATAAGGATCGAGTATGATAAGTACGAATGTACATCACCTTTAGGTTTTGCTGATTTTGTTTTTTTTTTTTGAGGACGGCTATACTATTTACATTGCCTTGCAAAAAAACGGAGAGGATGATAAAAAGATATGTAGCTTGTATATACACGTCTCATTACTCTCAGTGCAGGGCACAGAGAGAGAGAAAGAGAGTATAATTATACTTTGTAATTCATCACCACCTTTGAGCACCGCGAACGCCTTTAAATAAAATATGACAAACACTTCTAAAAAACTTAACTTCGAAGTTGTAACAATACTACTCACTGTGAGGGAAACATCTTGAGGAAACCTAAATATCTGAGGGGTTCAACTACCTCAGCACTTGAAGTTGCGAATCCGCTGTGTGAACGCATGGTAATTAAGTCCATACTCTCTCTTTCAGAGAGAAGGCCTGTGCCCTGCAGTCGAACGTATATAGCCGACGAAAAAAAAAGGACAAACCCTTCGATTCGTTGAGCCGGCGAGTAAATAAGCATGTTATAGATGGTCAGAGTGGAGTTTTTATATGGTCAGAGTGAAGTTTTTAGATGGTCAGAGTGGAGTTTTTTTTCCGCTGCCTTTTTCTCCACTACAATATGGCCCGAAGGCAGCGGCTTACATTTTACATTGTACATTGACATTCAGCAAACAGAATGTAAATTATTTACGTTGAAATAAATTGATTTGAATTTGAATAGAATCCCGCGCAAACTTAGTCATCATAAGCCAAAGCTATTTTTAGGAAGGTCAAAAGGCCACAGTGGAAGCGCTCGTGGCCTAACGAAACCCAGTAATTGGTATCAGTCACTTGGATTAGGAAACAATAGGCGCGGTCAGTCAGGTGCTGGATGGGTGACCATCCCGTGACTACCGGCAGTGGTATCTTTTCCGAGTGCTTCTGTGCTTCGCAAGGCACGCTACGCCGTTGGTGCCGGCCGTCATGTAATGGCAGTCGTTAAGCCGTGTCAGAGGCCTTATGGGCGGCTTGATAACTTCTGACAGTAAGGCCTGCCATTGTCTTACAATCCTCCAAAAACCCGGCCTTGGCCCCCGTGGTAGAGTATGGCCTTACCTTCCTGTGATGCAGGAAGAGACCTGTGCCCTAGCAATGGGGGCGTACAAAGGGTTGAAATAAAAATGCCACAAACATAATTTGACATACCGTTTCAAAAACTGCGCCGCCGGCGTTTTGTGACTGCAGTACTGTAACAAAGGAAAACTGACGTCAATTAACAAGTCTTGAACCAAAAGTTCAAATGTTACATAACAGTTAAGTCAACTGCAGGCTTATCTGTTCAGTAGTTTATCTGTAGGCCTAGCAGATAACCCTATCTGAGGTTTTTGACCTCAGACAGAGATAAGGAGCTGCAGTGTTGTTGTCGCAACAGTAAGTATGGCAAGTAGGTACCAATGGTGACCTAGTAGGTACAGTCTGTTAGCTTTTAGAATATACCTCGGGCTCTAGAGTAGGCTTCAGTTTTCGCCGAAAGCACACGAGTGTAATACTACTTCCTGCTCTGTATAAAACTTTTCTTCACTATTTTAAAAAGTTATGTAAAATTAAGTGTCATATTAGTTCCGATATTTCTATTACACCAATATATCCGATTCTATCCAATAGTATCCGAGGTATATTCTAAAAGTTAACAGACTGTAAATGATAAGTATTGAGATCATAGTTTGAAACGAACTAAGTATGTAATATTTCGTCTGTTGGTGATTTCCACTCGAGAAACTTTGTACCACATCTTCTGCAGAGGTAGTATCGTTGCCGATAGCTATCGGTTCTTCGGCAGGTTTGACTGTCAATTCAACTTGCTAATATTATTTCAATCAGCTTAGTTCTTTGACGTGCAATCGCCTGCACTGACATGTAAACATGTTAGAACCTTGTCACAATAACCTAAAGGGTAGCCTGATGCATGAAAAATAGACTATTTTGACTTTGACAAGGTGCTGAGGTGCATACATGTTAGTGCACGTGACTGTACACCTTTTCGCTGAGCCGACGATCTGAGACAGATTGCTGGCAGCAGCTCGATGAGGATGGCCGAGGACTGAAAGTGCATGCAGCGACTAATTAATATTGATGAAGCAAGAATGCTTTGTCAGGATCGTGAATTGCGGCATATCATGGTAAGGCCCATCTTCAGGAATCCGGCATAAGTTGATGTTTGTTTATTTGTAAATTTCTTGACAATGTAATAATAGATCCTAAAACAATACAACAATACATAAATTGGTACAGATCAACCAATACCTTCCTGCGCTGCAGAAAGAGACCCGTGTCCCAACAGTAAGGACATACAAAGGTGATATCAATAATCATTACAATGTTACAGGTGCAGATACTGGTAGCAGCAAATGTAATACTTATTGCAATGAATACATTTTGCAAATAAGTAAATAGGTACGCAGATTGAAGGACACAAGGATTTAACAATAGTTGATACTACACGAAGCTTTTGCAATGTTTTCCGACAAACAGGTACATATCTCAGTTAAATTCATAGAAATTAAGGCCGATTTCAAAACTCAACTTCTCACACGTCCAAATACGGCCATTAATGAGCTCGAGATCTCCCTACGCAAGGGATTTTGAACTCTATTCACACGACGCAAGAGTGGCGCTGATTAGTCGAAGTACACGTTACAAGAAAGACATAAAGAAATAGATAATAGTATGGGACGTGATATTTTTATTGTTACTGCCCACGACCCGGCCGCGGTCGCTATTAGAGCGGTGTTGTGAAATTCACACTGCCAACCATAGCAGGCGTGCGTGTACGGATAACAATGGCGGATTGACAGGTCATTTTTACTTTTGTTTGTTCGCGAAATTAGGGCTACAATCATAACAGGCGCCAGAATGTTATTGAGAAGCGAAGTAAAGCCAGGTCTCTTGCTCTTGTGTTCATGAAAAATTACACCGCAAACTCTCATAGAAATTCTAAAACCATCATTAATTTTGCTTCTCCTAGTAGCGAAAATGTTTTGCGCGTGCAAACGGTCTATTTTGTGAAATATTTTTTCAGCTAGTGACGTGACTGAAACTAGCGTAGGTAAATTTGCCATCAAAAAAATTACAATTGAAGTAACAAATCTCCTGTAATAATTTTATCTACTATAAGTCCCCTGGATACTGTTTACTGTTTTGTAAATAAGATCAAAGTAAAGAAAAACAATATAGGGATATAATTTCTTGAATCTATGAGATGAATGAATGATTTAGGATCAACAAATATTATACCTATTTGTATTAATAATCATCTCAGTAGAGTGTATATCTCTCCGGGCACTACCCGCACTATACTATCCACATAACCCAAGGTTAGCTGGAAGAAAATACTCAGTAGTATTAAGTTCGCCTTTGTAGAAATATGCTTATTGTGCAATAAAGAATTTTTTAATCTAATCTATATTTGTATCCTAAGGCGGCGGTAAGGCTCTAAAAATATGCAGTTATTTAAGATATCGACAATAGCTCCTAGACAGACAAGTGATGGTTGCTCTTATGGCATTTTATTTTGCTGACCTTCACTGTACGAATGTCTAACAACTTGTGCATGGGTTGATTGCGCGCGCATATAACGGTTGTGTGCTTACAATTGGACCAAGGTTCGACGCTTGAGCGGAACAAAAACACTATAAAACGTTACAAGTGTATTAAAATGTAATTATTCAATTATCGTCGAGCGAGAGGTGTTTGTTGGAACCTTAAAACAAGTGACCTAGAGATACAAATTGTAAACAATCCCAATCACCTTTAGGTAATATTAATATTTAGCATCATTACAAACGATTATTAGTCTACCCTGTCCACTCTAGAATTAATTACCTACCCTACCCTACTTTGTGCAGATTTTGTCAAAACAATTATTCCTTCATTCTATCTTATAATTTTAAATAAAAATTTAAACTTACATCAAAATTTTGAATTACGACTCCTACTCTAGATTTCATTTGTATTTTTATTGCTACTTCATCTTTTGGCAAAACACGACTATTGCCTACTTTCAAATTATCTTTAATTCTCTTTTTCATCGAGATTTTCTACTACAGTTCAAAAAAGCACAATTATAGAGGGAGTATATAATTTAAAACCGTTTATAATTTACCAAACCTCGTTCTCAACGTAAGGCTGGCTTGAGCCTTGCTTACTGAAAGTTAAGTTTAATTTAATTATTGACAGTTTTTGGGTTATTTTAATATCAACTTAGAATCTGTGTATTCTTACTTTTTTACAGCACCCGAGTGAAACTTAACTGAGGCTGAGCCCTGCTTCACCAAAACAAGCAACTTTATGGGAAACATCTTAGGATGCATATTAGCATGTTAGGCAACAGACCCTGTTAAAATCCTACTAATATTATAAATGCGAAAGTTTGTAACTATGGATGGCCTTGGATGTTTGTTACTCTTTCACGTAGTAACTACTAAATGGATTTTAATGAAACTTTACAATAATGTAGCTTATACATCAGAATAACACATAGGCTACATTTTGTGAGGATATTGTGTGAATTGTCCAAAATATGGCGATAAGTCGTAGATAAGTAGGAAAAAATCTAACATCTGCGAGCTATTCTGGCGTGCGCTGCCCAAACCATTTGTACGCCACGCTAATATAAGCTACTGGAAATACTAATCCTGCACAGACGGAGTCGCGGGCACCAGTTAGTGCATGTATATGTTTCTAATGATATTCTCAATACTAATGCTATTTGTTGAAATTTTTAAAAATAAAATAAATTGGTTTCTTACTTTTACTTAAATATATCAAGTTATATCGTCGAGCTTGCTAACGAGTCTGCACTTTCTATTTATAAAAACACGAGAACAATCACTAATAGCCTTATCTAATCGTAATAATTCAAGGTGGAATCGGTTTACGGACTTCCTAGTTTTACTGTAAATAAATCTAGCCTGATGTAAACTGGTCTAGGCGCTAAATATCACGTTGCAGAAGACTCTCTTCTGCGAAGTTTGGATGAAATAGTCTGTAGAGATTTTATCTCTACTTCGATCGATAACAACCCTTTATATGTCCCCACTGTTGGGGCACAGGTCTCTACCTATATGGTAGGAAGGTTAGACTATGGCCGATGGACGCCTATGGACTTGGGCCCCGTGGTGGAGTATGCTCCACCACGGGGGCCAAGTCCGGGTTGGTGGAAGATTGCAAGACAGTGGCGGGTCTTACTGTCAGAAGTTATCAAGCCGCCCATAAGGCTTCTGACATGGCATTACATGACAGCCGACACCAACGGCTTAACCTTAACGTGCCTTGCGAAGCACGGAAGCGCGGTAGTCACGAGATGGTCACTCATCGTCATACTCATACCTGACCGCGCCTGTTGTTGCTTAACCCAAATTATTGATTCTAATCACTCGGTTCCGTTAGGCCACGAGCGCTTATCTCTATATGTGAATACATTTGATCGACATATATAAGGTCACCCCTGTATGCCAGAGTGGTAGGCTGAGCAAATGTGCCCAAGGACGGTGCCAGTGGGCCGACTACCAGCCCTACGGAGCCCACGACACTTTAAAAGCAGCGGGAAGCATTGGACCAGATGGGTTGGTGTGAAAGAGGCCTATGCTCTTCAGTAATAAACGAATATTTCTAACATAAATTGTACAAGTGCATCATAACTTTTCACTGATTTCACGACCGCACATACAATTAGGGCTGCCAGTTAAAAAAAATACAAGCCTAAAGATTTCGCAACATTAGCGCCGTAAATTTTATTTTAAAGGATTATAGATAGATAGATATAATATTCTTTATTGCATGTACACCAGGGATTACATATGATGCTTAAAAATAACAGTACAGTACAAGTGGCGGCCTTATTACTAATATAATTTCTTCCAGACAACCATTGACGGAAAAGAAGAAACGGAAACTGACTGACGGGTAGTCGGCGCAACTAAACAATATTAGACAATGTTATTTTATAGTTGATACACATACATAAACATACACACAGATTATATTCAATCATATTAAATTATATTTAAAGTTTCATATAATTTTATAAAATAAAAAACAACTCATTCCTTATCAATACCGCATGATAAAAGTATTTATGACACTTGTAAAATGCATTTGTTTAGATTAGTAAACATTTTTAATGTAATTTACCTACCGAAACTTTGTAGGTAGACACCAATTGAAGCCTAGAGATGTGGCAGTAACAATACAAAGTTTTTTTTGGCGTCCATAAAAAAATTACTTACGTTGCCGTGAACCTTCTGTATAACTTATTTTACTCTGTGTCCTAGGGCCAGGTAACGGAGCGACTGGTTCTGCTAAAGACGTAGGTATTAAACGGTTAGTTATGGTGATCTGAGACAATTTTCCTGTCAGTTTGGTTCAAGATACTGTACGTGTTGACTGAAATAGCTGGTTTCATCTGCAAAAACTCTGGGCGCAGACACATTAATCGTGATGTACCTAGTAAGGATAGAACGTACTCTACGGCTCACATACCTGATTTAGCTACGTGTTTGAGTCAAATAATAAAATATGTTCTATTTTTTAGACTAAAGTTTATAATTATGTGATGCAACCTATCCTCTCTGAACGATTGCCATTTGCAAGCGAATTAAAAAATCGAAGGCCAATCCTATCTGAAGCCTGTTTCGTACGAATTTACAGTCACAGAATTTGAATGATTTCATGCCAGCAGTTTCTTCAGTTACAATAAAATGGAGCCAGTTTTCTAGTCTTGAAACTATCCCGTTTATCTATCTAGGTACTTTCCACTGGTGACCCGCCCATTCCTTCAATCATTGTGGTGAAGGGGAAACCAGAAGCCTGTGTGTATTACCATATCTACGGCGGCAACTAGTCGATGACAGACACTAGGTGGCTGTCATCGACCGCTAAGCCGTTACTTCGTCGGATTAGACCAAGGTGTCGACATGCAGCTACGGACTAAATTTTAAGGTTTTTTGTCGCGTTTGTACCTTATTGACAGGTTGGAATGAGGAAGATACAAGTTTCCTTATTGATACCGATGCAGACAAAGACATTAATAAGTAGAATTCGAACTGTGCTTGAAAAATGTCGTCGGAAGTCGTGAATAATGCTTGCATTTATTAGCATTGCCTCTTTTTTATGTTGAGTATGACTGAATTCCATTACACCATAAGTTTTAGTTACTAAAATCAAATGTAAGAACGTTAATACAAACTTGTCATTCATCAATTCACAATAACTCATATTTTCGCAATGCGTACAATCACAATAGGTAAAATTGCAAACAATTTACAAAGGCTCTTGACACTTGTTATACAATCATGATGCAGACAGCCTACCAGAACCTTATCTCTACCTCTTACTTGGATTCTAGCCCTTAATCCAATGCAACATGAGCTTCAAACCTGGTAAGGGTACCGTTGAGGCCCGACGAACGTCGTGAGTTCAAACAAGCGACGTGATTCAATTTAAAACAGTTTTTTGTCGCGTTTAGCGCAACAAAAACACGATTAGTGGCGTAACTTGAATAAAATTTTCGGTCGTTCGCCGCGTTTGGTACAGTGAAAAAGTAGCTTCTGTTTAACCTTTGTTGAACTCTATAAGTGTGTACAGAGGTGTGTCTATAAATATGATTTGTATTGTATGCCATAAAAGATCTAGGGGTACACGATTAGAATGCGCTAGGCCAAGTGGTCGGCCGAAAAACTGCAGGCAGATGCGGTAAGCTGAAGACAGGGCACTATGGGGCTCATTAGGGCAAGGCTATGTCCAGCAGTGCACTAGAATAGAGTGATGACGACGACGACGAAGAAGTGGTCGACTTGTGAGTCGTCATCCGATGGTTCAGATGGATGATGGATCACCAAGAGTCTAGTGTACTTTTTATTTAACTTAAATAATGTATTAATTTCATGCTGCTTTTCATTAAAATGAAATACCTACATGTCTATCAAGTTGTTTGTTTGTTCTTTGTAATGTATATCTTTCATCTATCCCTTATTATACATTACTTTACTTTAAAAGTTTCTCAAATTCTATTTGCTTTCCTCCAAATCCAAGCTTACAGAAATGAAATATAGACACGATAGATTTAGATATTAACGATAAGACAATGCTAAAGACCCATTTAAAATCATTAAAACTATACAGGTGAATAATTTATTTAACTTCAACTTCACTTCATTTGAGACCGCGTATTTTCTTAGGACGTTGGCCCCTTTTTACATTTATGTTTTGGTGTGATGTAATCATGACTCTTTTGTAAGTGATTATGGAATAAGATATACACTATTAGTAAAGGTCTTTATGTAAAAAATATCAAAATACTTTTTTCCGAATCCCAACCTGAACACACCTACAGGTGACGAAGACATTTCCCTCTCGGTTCGCCTTGACACAGCGCGCTTGCGCAAGCGCCTCTCATTCAACGCGCCCACCTGTCAGATTGCTGCTCGCTTGTCTAATCTGAGAGAATTCCTCACGTTATCGATCACAACTCGTGCCTTTATATGGTATTTATTTCTGGTGCGTACCATAAAACAGCTACGGTATGTGCCGTTATAAGGGAACAAACCTTTGGACTGCCATCTAAAAAACCTGCCGGCCCTACAACATTGTCGAGATCGGCCGATTGAATTCTTTATTGTAGCAGTAAAGATTGTACAATTGGCGGGCTTAATAACTAAATAGATTTTACTCTAGCCAACCAACAGGTGACGTGGAAAAGGCAGTGCCAAACAGTGAAATGATATTTCTGTTCTCATTTTGAGGACATGTTACAATATTATAAATGACAAAATGATAAGACGATAAATACATATAATACTTTTCATAACATAGATAAATAAAAAGGAACTTTATAGTACATAAAAATTATATTCAGATATTTCTTAACCTTTCTTGTGGAATAGTGTAATTGTAGTCTCGTGATACAAAAATGGTCTATGCAGATCGGTCGCAAATTGTAATGTCACAAGTTGATACATTATACTTAATGTATGAAGTGTTTATCACTTGTTAACTTACGTTGTAAAATAATGTTTTTCACCTTTATTAGGTAATGTTTAGAATTCAATGGGCAACTAAATCTTATCTATATTATTTTGTAATTCTTGTGACTTGTGCTACGACCAAAAAAATACTACTTTTATTTAAATTGTGGAGATATAATGTTAGTCAAATTAAGGTATATTTCTCATTCAGTTGTTTAGCAAGATTAATTTGTAATCATAAAAGTGAAAACTACCTACATTTATCAAAGTAATAACCCATCTCAAATTAGCGCTCTTTTGGCCGCACTTGCAGCGGTTTATCAGAATACTAGTCCGTTCATACGCCAAGCGGAAAAAACTGTCAACATCACGGGCTATACCACCAGAAAGAAGTGTAACAGCCAAGTCTTCTGCTAACAAAACAGACATGCTGTTTTCATTCCGCAACACATTTTTATTGCTAAGGGAAGGTAAAGAAACAATAATCGGAAACCTTAGAAACATACATACATAATCTCACGTCTGTATCCCAGAGGGGTAGGCAGAGACCAGGGACTGCCACTTGCCACGATTCTGACAGATCACCTTCGCTTCATTAACGTTTATAAGTCGTTGCATGCACGCACGCCGGTACCGGGTACTTTTTATCTTCCCCTTTGCTAATAGATTCTCTATTTGGTCGATGTATGCCTTGGACGTCCCTTACCAGCCTTTCCACTCACATTCGCAATAAATATTTGCTACATCAATATCTTGTTACATCATCATCTTCCTTCGTCCTCTCCACATGTCCAAACCAACGCAACATTCCTTTCTCAATTCTAGTCACTAAATCCTCTTTCAGTCCACAAGTTTCCTTGGAAACCTTGGAAACCAATTGTTTTGTGAAGTATTTATTACAAAAAACACGTTTTAGCTTTAGCTTGAGCACATAGCGAGAAGGTTCCACAAAATCAACAAATTAAATTGTTTCTGATAAAGCCGACTCATAAGAGAACATCACAGCCTTATAGAAATAAACACCGTAAATATGGTTCGTGAATCAAATGACAGAAGAGCTAATAATCGAAAGCCTTGTACACACGTGCACCAACCTTCACCAAGTCATTAATGGTTGTAATTAATTCCTCACTGGCGGCAAGGAAAGCGGTGGGCGGATCGATGCATCGATGAGGAATGCGTTAATTAGACAGCAGAGCCGATTGAGACGTAGCCATTATAGCTATCTGCCTATTGTGTCTTCAAAGTATTCATTTGTGATCAAGGATGTGTGAAAACTGATTGGGTGCCACGTGTGGTTTGGATAATATCTTCATAGTTGATTGATTTAGAAAATATTCAGAAAAATTGTTTACTTTGCGAGCTTGATTGTCGTGACAGAAAAATAAATATCTTAACAACAACACACATCCTACAAACAAAACTAGATAAGTAACAGAATATTATTTCTTAATGATTCGCGCCACTCGTAAATATTTTAAAAAAACCTGTTTAGAGGCTAAAAATTCCACCCATGCCGGGATTTGAACCCGCGACCTCTGGCTATCCGTGCCAGCGCTCTATCCAACTGAGCTAATGGGCGACTCACCGGCATCAGTGAAATTTCGAACCTCTTTACACTATTCTCTGTATAACGTACAGGCAGCGACATCTGGCTGAAGTAGATTGCATTACTTACAGCCCCGACTACCTACTTTGCAGTTAGGTTTTTACATCGGAATGATATCGCTGTACCCACATGATTATACTATTTTTATTTTTAATGCACTAACCCATGGCATGGGTGAAATTTTTAGCCTCTAAATAGGTTTTTTAAAAATTGTCCTTAGCACGGGTTAGTGCATTAAAAATAAAAATTGTATAACACCCGTAAATAGTTCTATACTAAACGGGTGTAATCGCTATTAGACCCGTTTAATATATCAGTAATAGAATATTAACAAAATCACGGTTGTCACAATCGAGACACGTAACAAACTTTGGTAGTCCGCTATTCCTCTGGGATCCAAGCATTTCTTTACACTTATATATTATGTTTTAACAACGTAATCACTCGTATTGAAAAACTTAGGGCCGGTTTCTGAATTGAGAATTTCACTAAGTAAATACTGAAGTAACGTCCTGTCACACTCGTTTTCTAGGAAATTCGAAGGGACAGCACTACAGTTAACTATTTACTTAGTGAAATACTGAATTCAGAAACTGACCCTAAATTTGTGATGAAAGTCTCTAGCTTTTCCGTTTATTATTTTAACTGAGAAGCAGGTTGACATTAACGCTTCTCGGAAACATTCAACTGCTTCAATAAATAATCCAAACATAATATACAATTCAATCAACGATTTACAACAAGCCTCTTTTGCTTAACTGTAAACCAAACACCCTATTCACCACGTTGAATACCGCCATAGCTAACGGTTCAAACTTTACTACCAATATGCATTAATAACGGTTGATGTTAATATCGGTGGATTAATTTTTAACACGTGCTTGTGTCGATCATGGTGCAGCTGACCCCAATAGCCTAAACACGACGATAATATGTGGCTGCGCGGAATGAAGCCTTTAGCCTGATACTGGGACAAAGCTGACCCGACCTAAATGGCTTCTATACAATACGATGACGAAGATGAGGTTCAATACGATAGATTTACCTGAGTAATCTGCCACGTTACGTAGTCAAGATTTTTTTGAAGCAAGTGTTAGGTCGGTACTGCAACAAAGCCGACTTCTCCTAAATGGATCACTGTGCTTCAAGGTAAAATATATATTTAGTTTGAGGTTCATAATTACTTTATATAAAGTTGTGAAGGTATAGAAGAAGGCTGAGGCCGTGCCTCAGCCTTCTTCTACAGTTTAGTCTTTTTGTTTGTCACATTGACTTTATAAAATAAGTGGATTCGTTATCTGTCGTTTGTACAATTACTACAAAATAATATATTTTCCATTACGCGTCTTTCTGAAGTTTATTTCCTCTAAGATTCATAAACTTAACAAAGTTAACTTTTGTTCCGCTTTACAAAGGTTTTTTATTAAATTTTTTTTCAGACCTTTAGAGGTTTTATCGGAATGGAATTATATTTGTTTAATTGTATATATCAACTACTACTAAATAACTTAAGAGTGTTTACATATTAATATATTTATGTCCTATTTATCCTTTTAAGTTTTAATTACGTATGTATGATACACAAAAAAAATCTGTAATTTAAAAAGACGCACCAGTAACGCTTACGTTATCAACCCTTATATGTCCCCACTGCTGGGGCACGGGTCTCTTCCTACATCCTACAACGCTTAACAAAATTGTTATTTTCATAATGTTATAGAAAAATTGCTCTATGTGGTTTAGGATACATCTGTATAAAATTAAGTGTTGAAATGTCTGCCCCAAGTAAAAATGTGAGCGTTTACTAGGGAAGTAACCCTTTCCGCGCGCCAAATGTTTCGTAGTGTTCCTAGATAGGAATGTAACTATAAGTGAGAAATGTTTTACAGGACTGATAAATCCACATCCGATATTGTTAAACATAAAATATTCGTTATCTTCTATTTTGTCGAATTTAATACGTGTGCTCTGAATTTGTAGGCCTCTTTTCATTATTTAAATTAAAAGTGGTCAAAAAAATTCTGCTCTTAATTTTTTCGGCCATATTCTTCCCCAAATTGTGTTAAATTTAATTTTGTTAAAAAAACATTGAAATAACTTTTTGCAAATATGAAATCTTTAGCAAGCCCAGTTAACGGCTAAGGTAGACCTAAGTATTTTATAGGACAGGCAAGCCCTGGCCGTGGCCCAACCCCAACGCAAACTATACTGGAAAATACTGGACGTGCGCATATCCGTGTCATGAGGCGGATGCAAGGACGCTGTGTACTAAACGTATACTTGTAATACTTTCAAGATTACCCCCTTGAGGGCTTTAATTTTGCATAGGTTAAGAGAAACTCATGCATGAATTTGCTTAGGCTACATGTCCACTAACCGGAGACAGCTGGAGATTCATTTGTTTTGTTAATTCATTTGACTTAACCTCTTCTAGAGACTCTGTACCTGTACCTCTGAACCTGCCTCTGTGGTTTCGATGGTCTAGTGCTCACTACTACAGAGGTCGCGGGTTAGATTCTCACTAGAGGGCGCCTTGTTTGATTTGTACAAATGGTCTCATTCTGGGTGTATAGTTGTGATGTGTATCCTAGTTTCTAACTATGGATAGTTGTGATGTGTATCCTAGTTTCGGACCAGAACAAGTGAGTGTTGTGTGGAAGTTATCATTATTTTACATTGACTTCATGGTTTTGTTCACGGAATAAAGAGACCTGTTTTTACTAAGGTAGAGTATATTATTAAAAACCAGTTCTACAGTGTTAGCGGCCATGAACTGAGTATAACGAATGCCGGTACAATATTTTAATAAATATACTTCCTTCAGTCGTATGACATGGTCTAAGTCAGTCTCTGAAGTTACTATACAAAAGCGCAAATTAAACATGGACATTTCCATAACATCGTAAAACATGTAATATATATTTCTATTTCTAGTGTCATGTACCTAGTATTGTTTTGTACGAAAACATAATAGATATATGTAGGTGCGGTCAGGCGCGGGATGGGTGACCATCCCGTGACTACCTCTAGTGACATTTCTCCAATCTCTTCCATGCTTTATAAGGCACGTTAAGCGTTTGGAACCGGCTGTCATGTCATGGTAGATGTTAAGCTATGTCAGAGACCATATAGGTGCCTGGATAAATTCTGACAGTAAGGCCTGCCACTGTCTTACAATCCTCCACGTACACGGACTTGACCCTCGTGCTGGACTATGGCCTAACCTTCCTGCGATGCTTCAAAAGGCACGTTAAGCCTTTGGAACCGGCTGTCATGTCATGGTAGATTTTAAGCTATGTCAGAGACCATATAGGTGCCTGGATAAATTCTGACAGTAAGGCCTGCCACTGTCTTACAATCCTCCACCTACCACGGACTTCACCCTCGTGGTGGACTATGGCTTAACCTTCCTGCGATGCAGGAAGAGATCCGAGCCCCAGCAGTGGTGACATCGACGATGTTGATTTCTATTAATGAAAACAAACTATTTATTTATTACATTATAACATCACAAGCGGGACAAGTCTACTTGCACGAGCTAAGCCTTGATCCCAAGAAATCACCACCAATCACGCAGTCGAAGAAACGCGCGGAAACAAAGCTAATAGCCCAGTCACAGCGGAATGCAGCCGGGCGGGCCACTGGCATCACCTTGGGCGAGTCGAGGGCCGCTCGCCACTCGAGCCGAGCACACTCGCACACACAATGCCCTCCAAAACCCACGTGGCCGTATCACAAGTCCTACGATACGAGTACTTGAGGAGTTTAGTTATCATCTGTTTATTTTTCAGCTCTTAGTTCTGCAGCATGTGCAGTTAAAAGAATAAGGGTACTAACTGACGTTAATTCCATAGTATTATGTAATATGGCATATTACGGTGGAGTCGCCGAGCAGATATTGAGACTAACTTCGTTATGCAGAAGAAACCGATAAGATTCATGTATAAGCTAGGAAAAAGGGATTCGTTAAGATATTTCTTTCAAAACTACCATCTTGTCAGTTGCCAGTCAATATGTAATGCTCAAATACCGAAAACGCCCACTGAGTAATAAAATAGCTTAAACACAACGCGTAGTAATCACAATAAAACATCCACATGGCAAAATCCGTGTTATGGCTCTAATGTAAACGCTCACGACGCGTTGTAGCGTTGAAGATACATAGCGAAATTCGTATCTTGACTGACATGCTATTCGAGAAGACAAACTCGATGGACTTCCACGCGTTGTGGCAAAGAAGAAATGCCTGAACTTGGTCACATAACAGTTATTATTATTAATTGCACACGAAACATTTAACAAGATAGCCTGTTGGATGCCTTTTTACATTAAAAAAATATTGTAAAAAAGAAAGGTTATTTCTTCCTTCCAGCAAACAACGCTTCAAATCGGAGAAGCAGCAGGTGCACTTGCAACCTAAAAAAAAATTAAATTTTACGTACAGAGAGCGTAGCACCAAATAATGTACAATGAACAATAACATGAAACATATAAAGAACAGAAACAAGCACTGTTTAATGCAGCTGATAGCGCAATATCACGAAGACAGGACAACAGAAAGCACAAAATCCACTTCCTCTTGGTCTTCCTCTTCTTCTTAATGTTCAATTCCAACAGACGCATGCTCGGTTTGAGCTCTTATCTAAAATGACGCTAATCGACAGCATATCAACCTTCACATGCGTCCACCCTACTTGGTTAAGTTGCTGGCAATTTCGCAATAAAAATATGAATGTTTGTTGGCTGCCAACTGCGCTGAGGAGTCTGAATTATCGACCAAAACCTTTCTTGTGTGAAAACAACGCTTCGATGATTTCGTATCGTGGTCGATTGCATAATATTTGTAATATGCCTGTCGGCTTCGTTATATTGAGGGTATCTCGATAAAGTAAAGTTGGGAAGTCATGAATATACTACTTGTCGAATTTAAACATAAATGTATCTTTATGTTTAGAAGCATATACACATTTCCCCTCTTTTTCTCTCCTTCTCTCTCTATTATACAGTCGTTTTACCAAAGTTCATGAAAATGTCTGCTTATAGCATGTAAAATTGTGTAAATTACTACACAAAAAACTATAAAGACTATCTACCGTATCTCTGCTGTATCCAACGTAACTTGAAGAATCCAACGTTTTGGTTGATAGCGTAATTAACCAGATCATTATGAAAGGTGATTACATCAATTTCGCTAAGTGAAACGCCGTCTAAACGTGATACAAATTGTAAATCCTGTATCGAAGCCTATAAGGCTTTATTTATATCCGTCTAAATACAAAAGAAAAACATTCTACATTCCAGTAGCGAACGACAGTTACCAAATATTGTCACGAAACCATTGCACGTATTTTAAAATATCTATTCGATTAAAACACTATAACCAGTATAACTTGACCCTCCTTCCTTTATCAAATAGCTAGAAACACTGTAGAATCGTCATATATTATGTGTCTACTTTACTGGTACATGTTGCGTGGCTGGAATCTCATACATACAATGTACGCTTTCCTTTATGCGATTGAAAGGGAATGTGTTTCGACTTTGAATTCCACTTTGTTACTTCTTAGAGGACTTGTTTGACGTGATCGTTTTCAGCGATAAGTCGGGTTTAGTCCTTGGTAGCAGTGGTAATAAAGAACTCTTTTTAAGTATAAATCGGATAGGAGGCAACAATGGTGCATTATCTCCTTATGCCATTGTTCCGAGTTATTGGCTAACCGCTTCTTAAGACGGACACGGGTATTAAATAACTTTGTGAGCAAAATGCATTCGCTTCTGATGATTACGCGCCCACTCTTTATATTTAGCAAATTGCACTTTTGATGTGCGATTTTAACAAAAATCGACTAATTCGTTTTATTTTACAGCAGTGACTTCAACGATTGTACTTAGCACTTTTTAGTGACAATATCCATATGTATATAATAAAAATACACCAAAACTTCTAAAATATCTAAGTATACGAGACCACAGAGTGCTTCAAAATATTTAGTTTATGCCTTAGGTGGAGTACCAAAAAGTTTACACAAACTCATTTCATCGGAAACTGCCAAGAAACTGTCTTGTGTTCTTATCTTTTCAAATTTGGAACAACTTCGAGCAGCCGATCTACAGAATGAAAAAGAAAATTTTCAACACATACCACACTCTAATCGTTTTCTGTTCCCACCACACCTACGCTATGGCCCAGCCCACGAGTGTAGGCCCTCAAGCACCATTTAACCTCACAATTGCCTTGCATTACTCCGGCCTTGTCCGCTGGCTTTCGCCAGCCCCACCCGGGTGAAGAGGTCAGACTATCTCTCTCAATACTACGTTACTAATACAGCTCACGTTCACTCTTACTGCTTAGGCTTTATGAGACAATTTTACGCAATATCCTAATGCAGATTTTACAATCTCCCGCTATTTTCTAGACAGTTTATTGTGCAAAATAGTTCCTAGAAAACTGCACTTCATTTACAATTTTATTATCCCTATCGAACGACTGTAAATAAGTACCTGTGCCTATCTTAGTTTTAGTAAAAGTTAGAACTTGAGTTACGAAATGTGGAATAGGTTGTAATAGACCTAAATAAAAATTGGGTATCACTTAACCTATACAAATTTACTAGGGTCACACTGTGCGACGGAGTGGTCCAATGTTTGACTTGAAACTAAAATCGATAAGTTTCGATTGATCTGGATGTCATAAAAAATGTGAAAATTGGAGATGAGCACTCAAGCCGATTCGGGGAAAATGGATTAAAAATTCTTGATGTGGAGTGGGCAGCATGGCCAACTTAGTGTATTGTTTCTATTACATTGTCATGCGAAACCCCAATCAAAAACAATAATATAATATGTAATAATAACAATCTTCGCGACGAAAAGATATCCAATAGTGTTAGGTTAGTAATTTAAGGTTTAATGTTCTATTACGTTTAAATCACAGAATGCGTCGAGGTTTAAATACTTTGTTTTAATATTATTGTAGTGCCCTTACAGTGTGTCATGAACATACTTTGAAAATTACAAAGGCGAACTGTAATGACACATTACAACGCAAAAAATGAATATGAATGATATTAATATGAAAATAATTTGATCCATCGAAAATTCCAAAGTTTTATTTAGCTACTTTTTTCGTAATGATACCTTACCGTTCCCGATCTAATGTTCCACCACGACTTAACAGTGCCCTTGCCCACGTGTACATCCTTTGCTAGCTCTTTCAATTACCGGAGATATCTAAGTAGAAAGTATGGAAGGCATATTATATGGTGTAAAGCAAATAACGTTTATCTAAATACCAACATGCGTTTACTCATCTACATAACTAGATATATTTATAGGTAATTGGTCAGGGCAGCGTATTTATCTAGTTGGTTATCAGATCGAAATCCAGTTTTCTAAAGTTTCCTGTGTAGGTGTTTAAGCGTGAAGCGAATGGTCATTAATTAAGTACTTCAGTAATGCTGATACACGAGCCTATTTATTGCTTCCACTTCATAGATAAACTAGGCTTATAGCGCAGCAAGTTGGAGATTATACTGGTTTAGTAGTCAAGATGTATAAAGACAGGACATAACTTCGAATTTATACTTTTAATGTTACAGGCATGAAAAGGCATGTGTTAAGCAGACAGCTGGATAGATAGACTAATAGATTGATTTTAAAAACCTATTCAGAGGTTAAAAATTCCACCCATGCCGAGATTCGAACCCGCGACCTCTGGCTATCCGTGCCAGCGCTCTTTCCAACTGAGCTTATGGGCGACTCACCGGCATCAGTGAAATTTCGAACCTATTTACAATATTCTCTGTATTACGTACAGGCAGCGACATCTGGCTGAAGTAATTTGCATCACTTGCAGCCACGAGTAGGTACTCGTACAGGTACAAAGTAGGTACTTCGCAGTTAGGTTTTTTTTAGATAGATAGGTATCACATATATTCGTCACACGTCCTTAAAAATACGAGTATTTTCATGCTTTATTTCTTAGAAAAACTTATATAGATAGGTACAGCAACGGGGTTCTTTTGCATCGAGTGCCTCGACGGTCGAACGATAACTCAGGGTTAGTGGGCTCGATTCCCACGTGGGATGCAATATTTTTATAATATGTTTCGTTAAATTTGTGATATCCTTTTTGAGTTACGATATGGCAATTTCTCCTTGTTTGGGACCAGGATAATTAGAACAACTATGTGTTGTGTGGATGTTTGTTATGAGTTAGGACTAAAAACTACCTATATAAAATATTCGTTATCAACCCACTGATAGGGCAAGGGTCTCTTCCTGCATTGCAGAAAGGTTAGGCCATACACCACCACGTAGTGGAGTGGAGTTTTATTTCCTAATATAAAATATTAGTTTCCCTAATAAACAAGAGGGACCAACCTAGATACTTCGCTATGAGTTACAATGGGCTATGTCCAGCTGTAGACTACATTATAAAGCCTAACATGCAAATGAAAAAGAAGAATAAGAAGAGTTACATTGATGATTTTTTCACCCGACTACATACTTAATACATAATTCTTAGAAGACGGATTTAATTTTTTTTTATGTTTGTCTTTTTAGTGTTTTGAATTATTTTAAATGAATTTATGGTGATTTTATGTAGCCTATGACTCTCACACAAACACGATGAGTCGATTGAGATCTTCTTCGTTACAATTCGACCATTGGTTAAAAAAGAACATTATAATAGGCCATACACACTTACATATAAAATTACGAGCTAAACATATTACCCTTCTTTTAGTCTCCATCGCAGTTGGGTAGATAATGTTAAACAGCTACTATCATCTTCCAATAGTACCAAAACTATAATGTTATTGACCCATTGGGAATAAAAACGTCGACCGATTGGTTCGGCGAGCTCTTGGCCGATATTACAGTTCGGCTCCGATTCACCATTACTATTTAGCCGAATGAATCGATTGTGGCACAACAGAATCGATTTTCTGTTGCATAATAGTTTGGTACCGACCCGTAGATTGTTTTTCAACCTTCTTTTTGGGGATCGCTTAATCTTTTACTATGATTCGCAATCGTTTTATGGACTCTACTGCTTCAGCTGCTGCAATAGCATAGTTTTATTTCATTTTATTATTGTATATTAGAGAAAACAACAACAAAATTTGGTCTTAAGAAGATAATGCAACATTTTCCAGCTAAACAATAAAACAATGTACACGTATTAATGCACTAACCCGTGCTAAAAACCTAACTGCAAAGTCGGAACTCGGGGCTGCAAGTGATGCAAATTACTTCAGCCAGATGTCGCTGCATGTACGTAATACAGATAATATTGTAAAGAGGTTCGAAATTTCACTGATGCCGTGAGTCGCCCATTAGCTCAGTTGGATAGAGTGCTGGCACGGATAGCCAGAGGTCGCGGGTTCGAATCCCGTCATGGGTGGAATTTTTAGCCTCTAAATAGGTTTTTAAAAATGTACACGTATCTACCAGTTTTGCTCAGTGGTACGAAGTAATCTTACCTTATAATGAGAGGTTTTGACTCTATCTCATAACTTCTAAACAACAAAGTTTTTGTCCGCAACCGTAACCATTATGTTCCAAAGTTCGAGGCGACCGGAGACAAGGAATCTAAGTAACACGTACAAAAAAAAGTCAACACAACAAAAGCAGCATTAAAATTCCAAAACACGAGGGCACGCGATGTTGGAATCGAACCCGAACCATTAGCGTACCGGACCCGCCACACCTTCCTCTACCTGTACGAGAAAAAAAACTAATACAGGTACTGGCAAGCGCATAAGTTGAAAACAAAAACGTTTAGTTTGTGATATTTCAATCACCCAAGACCAGCAGAATTTGAAAATAGAATGAGGTTTAAATAAAAAAACAATTATAGGTGCTGCGTACTGGCATCGACAAGCTGATAATACTCGCAGAAAAAATATTATAAATTAACTAAAAAATTAAGACTCATGTATAGAGATATACGGATATCTGAGACTCCAGCATAACTAGCATGGATGACAGTAGCGCATTTTGTGCCGCTAAGATGTCATAATTTCATAATGACGACCTCTGTGGCGTAGCGGTAGCGCGTCTGCCTACCATGCAAGAGGTTCCGGGTTCAAATCCCGGCTGGAATAAAAAAAAAAATCCAGGTCTTGGAGGTTTACATGTTTGTGATGTCGTTGTTTCTGGTTTCCACGACACAGGGTATCCTAGTGTGGGGCCAGAAGCAATGTATGTGCCAGTATGTAAATGTTATGTTATGTATCAAAAAGTACAACTTTTGACATTTGAGTACCACATAGCGGACCTGCGCCGGCTTTAATTCAACCTATACTATGCTAGTTCCTTTATGTGCATTTAATTTATTAACTTCTGTACGCGGATGTACGTAAAGATATTTAAAGCCAAACTCGTTTAGGGAGATTGCTTATTCGTGCATTTTGGGCTTCAAGAAGTTTTTTCGAAAGTCTTAGTTTATCGAAATTTATGCGTTCCTTTCGAAGTGTGTAACTCAGTCTAAATCGAAAGTGTGCGTGCTAGCTGGATGATAGATGGTGGATGATAGACAAGAAAGACGCGATAATAAAACATAGGCCAAAAGGCAAAGGATTTTTTTACAACTGTTAACATCAGTAATATACAGATTGTCTTTTTATGTAACCTATAAACGTATCTAGCCTAGCCTATAAATGTTACTATATTTATATGTTTAAATTAGGTATGTTTTACATGATTCGAGATGGTCAGAGTGGAGGTTTTTTTTCGCTGTCTGCTTTTCCTCTGCAGATCGATTCGAAGGCAGCGGCGAACATTGTACATTGTCATTCAACAAACTAACTTTTGATTTTGATAGAACATTCCCACATAGAAAGTCATCAATTGGTGGATTTCATCACAAAGTAGAGAACACCTAAACACAAAACGATAAAAACCTTTTCTGAATGATAAACGGTGGATCATAAAGCGAAGCTACATAACGTTCCTAATTTAGTTTGGTACTGAATTAGCGCTTGATTTATCCGTGTTTACGTCAACCTGCTTTCACAAATGTAGCATACCTAAGTCAGGGCTCAGCAAGAGGCTGACGTGAATAATTTATGAACAGCGTGCAGCGCTTTAGCTTACAACTCCTCAAGTGTAGACGTTCGCTTTCTACACTCAAGTTCAAGGCAGTGTTAGGGTTAGGAAATCAGTGTGCGATTGTATGGAAAGTTTACATGTTGGGCGTGCCAATACGTGGAGACAGTTTATCGAGACGTAATAATTCAAGAAGCAGCTCTCTAACAAAGGAGACGGTCATGATCTTCATGTTTTTGTTTAGAGACTGGCAGAAAATTTTAATGACTGGTATACGAAATAAATAGTTTCCAAAAAATGGTTTGGAAACTATTTACTTTACATAAGATATGCTAGTACGGGTCTCTTCCTACGATGCCGGCATAGCCCCAACATTGGGGACATACAAGGGTTGATATCGATATCGAAGCTAGTAGACGGCTGCCTGGACGTCTCTTGATTTCTTATTCCTGGGCCATAGGGCAGAAGAATGACAATAAGACTTGCCAAGCAAATATGAGACTTATAGATCAATAGGATTTGCTTAACAATCTGAAAAATAATTACCTACATTTTTAACAAATTAGTCGGATAGTAACTTCTGTGTAACAGGACCCTGGTTTGAAAAAATAACGTTTGTTCATCTTCCAGTGTTCTTATGACACAAGAGTACTTTAGCCCGTTAAATTTATTTAATAAAACTACCGACCAAGGCGAAAAATACTGAAAATTGTAAATGATATTAACTGTAGCTTTATGAAACAAACATATTAGATTGGTAAACAGGTGGAATAGATTGCTTTGCCACGGGTACGCTGTCAACTTATCGAAGAAAGGCCTAAAACATTCAAATGCAAGGGAGTGTGAAGCTTAGGAAAGCACACTGTCTAAGTATAATGAGATTGCAAGGAAAGTTGGCAAATTGGTGAGTCAAATTACTTGAGGCTTTCTTCTTTAGACTACAAATAGGGCTTGATGTTCAATTTAAATACATGGGACAGCAGCAACGTTGGTATTAGTGAATGAAATGTAATAAAATAACTTTTATTTTAAAGAAAGGAATTTACATTCATTCTGTTTCAATGTACGATGTAAAATGTAAACTGCTGCCTTTGAAAAGACTAAGTTTAGAGGTTTTGGTCCATGTTTTCTTAAAAATTATCTACATTTTGAAATGGACAACTAGTTTGTCTTGTAACGTTGATTAAGCCACAGTTGCTGCGCTACTTTGAACAAAACCTTTTCATTTAATTTAATTTCTTTGGGCCGTACCTGTAGTGAAGAAAAAGGCAGCGGAAACTAACTACCTTTTCTCATGTCTTCTTAAATCTAATACATCAGTTGGAACTCGATGATACTAATTCTTCTGATGGTTATATTTAACTCTCTTAACATCCTTTTAACGAGTTGACTGTGTGTAAGTAAAAAAAAACATTTCGAAACTATGATACGAGTTAATACAGATGATAGATTAAAATATTACAATACGCTACAATGTGGTACATCAGCCTTTTTATAAGAGCATTATAATTTGTTCTCTACATGTCACTGCCCACCGCGTCACAAATGTTGTCGCAGTGACTGGAAGAGAAGAGCTGAAGATCGGGCTCAGGGCGTGTGGCGGGAGAGGCCCATGTCCAGCAGTGGACTGACAACAGCTGATTATTATGATCATGAGTCTAATTGACACGATGGTCAGACGACATCGTGAGGGTTGCGGGTCAGAGATGGGTCAGGTTAGCACAGGGCCGTGTGGAATGGCGCAATAAAAAGGAGGCCTATGCCCGGCAGTGGGTTGATGTGGGCTGATTATAGATAGATATAGAGTCTAATTAGTTGCGTCACGCGTCATGGGCAAATTGGCAACGAAAACAAAGATAGATAAACACCAACCGTTCTTATTTAATTTTCATCGCCAGAAAATCAGCAACAAAAACGTCGCGTTTACTAATAGGAAAGTCAATTGATGAGTCGTCGACACGATTTCATGCTTAACTTTTATAGAAACTAAACGTACATTTTACCGTAATGAGTCGGACAGTTTAACAAGTTAAGAGGAGTAATTATCGAATAAAAGAAGCGTGATTAAAAAGTGAGTAAATGTTTAAAAAATATTCATGTATGTTAATTTCTAGTATCTACACATGGAGAATTGCGATTAGTACAGCAAACAGTGATGGATTGGTTACCATAAAGATTATAAGTACAGTCGATACCTAATTAAATTTTAGTTGCAAAATCGCCTGTTACCTACTCAGCTGTATAAGGTAGACTTCCTTACTTACTAGAGCTATATAGTATCGTAGAACCACGAATACAATTCATGGCGTAGTATGACAATTCGATGTATATTGCAAAGATGATTAACCTACAAATATAACAATTAGCAGTATTGCTAAAGTCATAATAAAATATTAATTGTAGTTTAATGAATCCAGGCCCAGGTGTTAAAATCATATATATAGAGATTTCTATTGAAATAAGCTCGCCATGTACTTTTTATTTTGTTATTTTGTGTTTTCTATTTGATTTTTCTGTGTGCAATACAACTTACACACAGGGTCGATCTTTGGGGAAATTTCTAAACTCAGTGATAGGAGATTTTTGTTCCTTAAATTATGAAAATAATATATTATCTTGTTTATAACAATTATTTTAAACTAGCTGCCCCTGTGAACTTCGTACCGCTACAGAATTCGTTTAAACGATTCTTGCTACTACGCCAAGACAATAAACAAATACTTAGATTTCGGCTTGAAAATAGGTTACAGTAAAAATATGACATTATCCCGCGGCAACGGATAACCGGGATATCTAGTATTCTGTGTGCCAATTTAGGTCTTTGTCGATCTGTATGCAAAGTTGCATGTGAATCCGTTCGACCGATAATGCGTGATTGACTAACAAACATCTTCACAAACTTTCACATTAATAATATTAATAGTATAGTTAGATTAACCAGTTCAATTGTCTAACCCTATCCATAGAGCACTATAATTAAAGTGGCACAGCAACTGCAATGCCTGAAACCAGCATGCCGTCATGCAAGCACACGATGCCATCATAGCAAACAACGTGTTTGATTTAGGACTCGATCCGCGCAAGAAACCAGAAATCGAGTCTTTAGATACGTATCTAGATGATCTCACTGCTGCACGATAGTCCGCTTTAAGATAATGAGCAAGAGTTATTAAATGAAACTTACGTCATAGCTACGAGAGAACAAATACTTACGTTATCTGAAAATCGCGCCGCATTTCCATACAAAGGCTATACGCTACATAGCAAGCTGCCCTTCAACATATCTTTCCTCTATGAACTTGGCCTCTACACTCACGCCTATCTTCCGATGCTAGGCGTAGGCAGAGGCAACCTATATATTGCAGACATATACGTATTATTATTATAAAAAAATATTGATTGCACCACGTAAATACTGTATAACTACCTGGTGCACGCGATTTCGTCTGCGCAGGATAAATATTTCGAGTAGCTTATATAGGGTGTCCCAAAATTAACGCAAGATTTGAATTTGCCGCCAATTATACAATAAAGTGTTAGCAAACCTAAAAAAAATTGGCATCTGACAGTTAATGGTTAGTAAAAATGGAGCGTTACACGATAATTATTGAACAATATTTCGAAAATAATGAAAGCTTGGCGGCCGCAGTTAGAAAATTTTATACAGAATATGGTCGGAATAGTGTTTTAACTTAGTCAACTGTGTAGAGATTAATTGAAAAATTTCATTGGAAATTTCGTTGGAAAGATCAAACATACTGTTCGTCTAAAAACAAGCCGTTTAAATGTCAATATCGATGCATTGCGGGAGAGTGTCGGTGACCATCCAGGAACGTCAATTCGGCGACGTGGACAAGAATTGCTGATTTCAAGAAGCTCTCTACAGCGTACCTATACTCACAAAAGATCGGTGTCTCCATGCTTACATAATTCAACACAACAACTGAAGGGTTGGATTTTTGGCAGAATGTAGCTAAGTCGTCGTCGTCAGGCTATACTAGTCCACTGCTGGACATAGTCCTCCCCTAATGAGCGCCATAGCGCCCTGTCTTCAGCTAAATAATTTTGACATTTTAATGTACGTAACTTTAAAAACAAAGTCATTGTCAACAAAGTCATGCTCGCACTGGGGATCGAACTTGGGTCTCTCGCTTCCGAGTCAATTGTTCTACCCACTGAGCTACGGGCCCGATCTTAAAATAAAAATATACCATATAAAGATACATATACATACATAGTATTTTCTATATTGCTGTCTACATAAACTCAGGCCTATAAACGGAAAGGTTCATGGACATTAATTAGTTGCTACATTAACGGAAGCTAGTTTCAGTTAATTTTTTATTTACCCTTAGCTAGAACATCCTCTATTTGATCGACGTATGTCGATATATTTCTTCGTCTATCGTTCTGCTTGCATCCTTATCATTACATTGTATTAATTTTATATAGTATCATTTCTACGCAATGTAAATATTTTTATTGCTTCCTTACATTTATAACCTAACCTTGAATATTTGAAACCATAACTCTACCCTGCATATAAGTAGATATCATTGTTACGTTCTAGGTGCTAAAAACAATACATGTGGTTTTATCCATTATAGCTCACACCGGGACCTGTTTCTGAAACTACAATTCATAGTTTACTGTGACAGTTTTATGTACATTGCATTTACGATCACTTACGTTTTCTTAAGGTAACAAGACACACTCCCAGGCTTAGCATTAAGTTAGGCTTAGAATTAAGTTATACTTTCGCTAATATCGCATTTACGCAAAAGGTTCTTATGACCATGAATCTCAACATGGTCATAGGAACCGTTTGCATTCACTATCACGATAAATATTGAACTAATTGAATGTTTTAATATAACATTGACAGAGTACACAAGTGGGTTAAATTTCCGCAGTTTACTTTTTCTTCAATATTTATGACTACTTTGAGAATGAGGCATTGTATGAATGGTATTGACTACCAAACCAAAAGTCGTAGGTTCGACTCTCACTGGGAGCCGGCGTACTTGATTTGTATAAATGACCTGAGTCTTAATGTATTTCCATGTTTGTGTTGTCCTCCGATTTCGGATTAGGCCAAGTAATTGATTTAAAGAAAAAAAAATATTTATTATTGTACAACAGAACAACAACAGAGGTCCCTTTCTGCGATGCAGGGAGAGACCCCTGCCCCAGCAGTGGGGACATACAAGAGTTGATATCGATGTAACGTGACATACAAATAAATTAATTAATGCATTTCAAAAATAAAATAAATAAATAATAAATGTCCTAATACCGCAGCGCTTGAAATTGCCAATCCGCGGTGGGCACGCATGGTAATAAAGCCCATACTCTCTCTCTGAATGGACGCCTGTGCCCTGTAGTAGAACGTTTATAGGCTACATAAATCATATTTAGATTTAGTTGTATGAAGCCCTTTTGTTTTTAAACACATCGTGTATAGTTGGTAAAGTTCCTCGATAAACAATGCTTTGTATGAGGCAGGTTAAAACCTAGATTCGTGCCAAGGCGGACTTGCGTTGTTCTCTCGCACTCGAGTTAATAAACTCAAGGCGCATTCAGTATAGCTACTGACAATAAATAATAACATTAAAAATTATTTGTCTAATATTGTAAAGGGGGGAAATGTGTAGTAAAGCGTATAAAAGGCACTAACCAAAAAGTGCACCAAACTTGACATAAATAATAATCGACTTCCTTCCACAGAACACATTCATTTGTCCTACTACAAAACTAGGCTACCTTGTTCTATGGTAACCAGGCAAGGACATTCCAAACATGGAAGTAAACCTGCACTGAGGATGTTTATTCAAATAAACAAAATAGAACCTACGGTCACTGTTTCGGTAGGTAGTCAAACCATCACACAGGTCATCACTACTATCTGGTATACATAGAATATTTTGAAGTACATAAATATACATCAAGTATGTACTAAGCTTGACGAGCTGTAAATTACTGTACATAAACGGAGAAGTAGAAACATCATTGATGTGTCGCCACTACTGCGGCACGGGTTTTTTCCTGCATCGCAAGAAGGTTAAGCTATATCCACCGCGGGGCCCAAGTCCGGGTTGGTGGAGAGAAAAGAGAGAAAGAGAAACATCATTATTATACTTCAATAGTAGTGAATTTCTGAATTCCAATCAATTTTATTTTATTTTCTTTGGGATAACAAACTGTGATATACTATGTGTAGGTAATTACAAAATTGACAAAAGTAATAGTAAATATATCACCCACGACATTATCCTCGGCTTACTTAAATACAGTATTGCTACTTGTGCTACGGAAAATACAAAAAAAGGACAAAGAAAGCGAAAAAAAATGAACTAATATAACCAAGCTGTAACACGTCTATCTATCGTATTTCTTAGACAAAGTAATGCATGAAAACTGAATCGATAACAAATGTAATTACAATTTTATTCTAAGCTATAATATCTATCGCAAAAACTGGTGATTGGTAGAAATCAGGTCCGATAAATGAGCAGCCAATACCACCTTGCACGTACAATGAACTCAGCAAGATGTCAATTAAGATAACAATCTTATATTACACACCAACATACTCGTACACCATAGAAACCTTTAGTAGAAAAACATTGCCCCGGTTGTAATCTACTGAACGTAATACACCAAACGAACAAAGTTGACGAACAGAATAGAGCATTGAAATGAGAATATTGTATTCTTACTAGCTGATACACATACTTTGTTTTGCCATATTAATTGGGCTACGATTTATTCTCAGATTTACCAAATATATACAAAAAAAATCATAATAATCGCCAAAGCCGCTTCGCAGGAGAGGAGTTCGGTAACAAACACTGTGACGCGAGAATTTTATAACAAGATTAAAAATCATATTCTTTTTAATGCACTAAGGATAATTTTAAGGACACCCGTGCTAAGGACAATTTTTAAAACCTAGTCTCTAAATAGGTTTTTAATATTGTCCTTAGCACGGGTTAGTGCATTAAAAAGAATATAATCATGTGGGTACAGCGATATCATTCCGATGTAAAAACCTAACTGCAAAGTAGGTACTCGGGGCTGTAAGTGATGCAAATAACTTCAGCCAGATGTCGCTGCCTGTACGTAATACAGAGAATATTGTAAAGAGGTTCGAAATTTCGCTGATGCAGGTGAGTCACCCATTACCTCAGTTGGAAAGAGCGCTGGCACGGATAGCCAGAGGTCGCGGGTTAGAATTCCGGCATTTAAAGATTAAAAATCCTTATTACATTTAAAGATAGTTTTGCACATAAGCGAGCTTAATGCTACAAATAGTTTATTTGGTATAAAGAGTGATTAATCAGAGAATAATGTCATACTCTTACACAAGGGTTTGACCTGATTAATTTTTGTTAAAAGCAAGCGATTTTAGCGTTGACTCTGGGGTCCAAGCTACAGGTTCCAAAAATGGCCGTCACCGTAACCGCGCTAGTGTGCGGCAGGCATTAAGGCCCGTGCTGGTAAACAATAGGCACCTTTTCCCGACATCACCTGTCATTTCGAACGTAATAGAGTATTATTTAATAGGGTAAAAGTGATAGTTATCGGCATGGTCGATTTGACTGTCTGTCCGTGTGTCAATTAACGTCGGAGTACCATTAGATGTATCGTCAGTAATGGAACGGAGTGATTGTTCAGTTGATGTGGTTTGAGTCTAACGAGGCTTTTTTGTTGCCGTCTGTATTGTACAAAAGTTAGTTACAGATATAGTATTTTCGTTGTGTTATATAAGTAATGACTCATGTCTAAAATAGCTTCTCATTAATGCAATAACTTGTGATTTATTCCCGTTTTCATGAAACATTTTTAAAGTTTTCTTGTACGTTTTTGTCTTTAGCCGTAGGAAACATGTCGAAAAATTTATTTAGTTATCATCTTCAATGTGTATGTACGTATAATTATTATATCTATTTATTTATTTCGTAAGGTTGTCTGGAAGAAATTGCTTTTAGCAATAAGGCCGCCAATTGTACTATGTATATTTGCAATTGTTTTGTATTTGTTGTTTTTCCAGTGTACAATAAAGAATATTCTTATCTTATCTTATCTTATTTATGTATTATCGCTTGTGTAGGTTTATCATAATTTTTATTCTTCAGTACCCCCCCCCCTGCCTCTGTAGGTCTAACTTAATGTATCTCCCTATGTTTATGTAAGTTTATAATTGTAATTAACCTTCTTTTCCTGCACTACCCTTCGCCAGTCTCTTCAACACCAAAGGTTTGCTGGAAGAGAATGCTCCTTGCATTAAGCACGCCCTTGTACATTTATCATGTAATTAGTGCAATAAAGAATTAAAATAATAATAAATAGGCGACCTACAAGATAGACGATTTTAAAATGATATGCTTAAATATACATGTCACTAAAGTCTTATGCAGCATATGAAGACTATTGATAAGATCGATTCCCTGTGCCTTTGAAATGTCTGTAGTAAATGCATTACTTTGTTAAAGACAGTTGCTTACAGATAGTCGAGTCGACACAGCAAAGAAATGGTCCTCAGTACCGACGTAACACTGACCATTTCCCGGTTATGTGACCAACAAGATGGTGGCCAAATATTATTCGCCATAAACGGAAAGTGAACATTGTTTAAATATTTTGATGCCGCATTTAACCTGATGCCTTTTTTATTTGTCAAAACTTTCTGTTCGCGACATAGATTAGTTTATTGTGGCAACATTAATTTAAATTATTATGTTGTCACTATTGTTAATGGAGTTCGTGCCTTGCCGCTCCCGCACGTGGTTATTTGATCTATAATATTATAGTCTTAAAAATAGTAAATCTCGGATTTCATTAATCACCAGCCCTTTTAAATACAGTCCACTCAACCACAAGTGTGTGCCACACTTTCCTCTTCACGTAATCAGCTCCGTACTATCCTTTTACACCTGCGTCAGATTTAAAAAGCGCAAATGCGTGGGTGTTGAGTTCTTTCTTTTAACTTTTTATGGGTGTATGATGTAAAAGTTGTTGCGAGTTTCGGTAACTCAAAACCGCCTGCCAAATGAAGCGGCCGTTGACCTCTTTGTTGGGAAACAAAAAGCCTTTCAGTACCAAAAGCCGAGAACTTTTTTCCCTGCCACGTTACCAACTCGTAAAAACTTTTGGCTCTTTTTAAAACTCAAGATCTACTTACATAGTTTACTTTTACCACACATCTAGAGAGTTTAAAAACAAAAATCTTAAGTTATAAATAATGTTTCGGTCCTCTCGAGTATAGTACGAAAGTACTAATTAACCTCAAAATATAACGCGAAGAAAGTGCAGTAAAAAGATTTTAAACATAAGAACAGAATAAAAACGCAAAGTTATTAAAATGACAAACAATTAAAAGCCACGAGAAAAAAATTATGTTTGCAACATTTACAACTTTTTAGGGCGAACGCAGTTCTTGAATTATATCGTAAACAATCTTTGTTTCACTAAAACTAATTTGTACAAAGACGATTGACGACGACTAAGACGATGGCGTTTAACCGTTTAACAGAGCTGACGAGAGTATAAATCTTGCACAATTTCGTCACTAGCTCCCAGAACTGCTCACCAGTGCGGATTGTGTGATTATTGCTTTTGAAAACGACACGTCCGGCTGCTTTCTCCGAGATGTCTCTTGCTTCTCGTATTGCGACCTACTGCCTGCCTACCTGTCGCCTGGGTGCGGTGGCCAACAATTGAACTGATGAAAGGTAAGAGATTCGACACCCGCTGTGTCATCGGAATTATAATGTTTCGGATCCGTTTCACATTCCGCGGCTTTGTTTATTTGTGTCAATAAGCGATAAACACAGCAAATGTGTTCGAGGGATTTCTACAATAACTTAAGAGCGCGGAGAAAGGTAAATGCTAATGTAAGTGTAAAGGTGAGGGTTTCAATTAAACTGTTGCCAATCTCTGCTTTAGCGTCTATCAAAGCGGAGTTACTTGTAATTTACCTATATACAGTGTGGAGAAAAAGGAATATAACATTAGTGATGTGAATACGGCAATTATGTGATGTGTGCGGCAAGCTGAAGACACGGCGCTATCTCAATAGGGCAGAGCTATGTCCAGCAGTGGACTTTGGGATATATAGCCTGAAGAAGAAGAAGAAAATGTGAATACAAAGCATCTTGAGAATATTATAATATATGATGGTTGTCATATGAAGTTCATAAGATGTAATCTAATATAATTTATCTTCTTATGATAATAAAATAAAAGAATAAATACATTTATAGGATGACACAATACTCAAAGATATAAAATGTCACAAAAATTCAACAGTTAATAAAAAAAACACAAAATCACGTAACATGTGGATAACATCAAAAGTACAAACAATAATAATATAAAAGCGTCGAAAATTTTAAACGTTAAGTCCCCAAAGTAGGCCTCAGCACAATATTGCATGCAACAGAGTGTTCTTAATAATTTGTTACTGTAGTCGCTACAATCTACGTAGAAGATTCAAGTGGTAGAAAAATCGCCCTAGAATTCTAGGTTCAATTGAAAACTAGGCTTACTGTCTAAACACTAAACCACAATTCGAGATATTTGGAGCGAATCTTGCCGCGATATGACTAACATAAGTGTATTTGCTGTGTGCACTAGTGAATCGAAATTGAAAATGCCTGCACTGCCTTATCTTTTATCTTTGTTTATTGCTTTGCTTTTTAAAGGTTTGTTGTAAACCCAAGAGCATTTAACAGATACTTATTTCAGTAATACTTCCTCATTTTTTAGTAATACTCACATAACATATATACTTTTCATAAATTTCACGTATTTATAAAAGCTATCCGTGGCGCTCTCAGGGCACCCTGAGAGATTAAAATAAATTAATATAAGTTTTCAGTCTAATCTAGTTACTCTAAGTGCCTGCTAGGTACACAAGTTTAGGGTTATAGGCTAGATCTCATCTATAATGTATGTCAATTTGGTAAATATGTCTGTAACATGTTTTGTGTTCTAAATAAATAACATAGGTAAACTCACGCCTGTATCCCAGAGGGGTAGGCAGAGACCAGGACGCCGACTCCCGCCCATGCAAATTGAAAGCGTAGATGCAAAATATTCGAAGTAATAGACACTTTTCGCATAAAAATCAGTTTCATGTATTGTGAAAAATCGTAGCTACCTATGCACAAATTTGCTAATAAATTTCGCTAGCGTTGCGATGTCATAATATCGCATGGTTATTATTACTAAGCGACTTTTTAAGTATAATTCGAGTCGTATACGAATTATTTGCTAATAAAGTGAGAATTGGCTCCCCAGAGACTGCATAGAAAGTGGCGAGCTTGGTCGCTGCGTCATACGAGAGGGCGGAAAGCGGACTTTATAGATAATAATAATAACTTTAGTAATACTTAGCTTACACTTCAAAAGCGGTAACACCGAAAGTGTCAAAGGAAAATCTTACCTGGAAACAAAGAAAATATATTATTAGAACGAGAGCGAATACCAACATCGTCAAAGGTCTTATTCATAATCAGGATTCCTTAAAACACTTCTCGATATCAACCCTTATATGTCCCCATTGCTGGGGCTCGGGTCTCTTCCTACATCGCAGGAAGGTTAGGCCATACTCCACCACGGGAGCCAAGTCGGGGTTGATGGAGGATTGTAAGACAGTGGCGGGCCTTACTGTCAGAAGTTATCAAGCAGCCCATGAGGCCTCTGACATGGCTTAACGACTGTCATCACACGACAGCCGGCATCAACGGCTTTACGTGCCTTGCGAAGCACGAAAGCGCTCGGAAAAATGCCACTAGCGGTAGTCACGGGACGGTCACCCATTTCTCCATTTATTTACGGTTATTAACATACTTGATGTGTATTGATGTACTTTAAAATATTCTATGCGTTCAGAAAATGACTCTAGCTGCAGCCACGGAACGGTCACCGCGCCTGTTGTTGCTTAACTCAAACACTCCTCAGATGCAGTTCAAATAGTCGGTGGTAAAGAGAAATGTTTCACCTTTTACAGAATTCGTATTTTTGTAAATAACACGTAAGACGACGTAATAATCGCATTAGTAATATAGTAAACATTTTTATAGGCAATTCAGAAATGCAGGTTAAACAACCTCACTATTCAATATTATTTGTCTCTTATTCAGCTTTTACGTTCGGCTTTCCGCTTTTATTTATTGCACAAAATGTGAGTATCTTTAATTGTCCCTATTTGTTGTATTTTTGTATTAGCACTAAAATTTATTAAGCACGTTGTTGAGACCCCAAGGAATAAAAACGAAATAAGTAACTAAACATTGCCTAATGTTGATCTAAGGGAGTCAAAATTTCAAACAGAGTCGTTTTAAATATGTCATTGGAAGGTTGGTAATTTTTTTTAGTTTTTTTAATGCCTTGTTGAGGTTAGGAAGACTTTCCAACCTTTAAAAGACGTGTTCTTCATAAGTTTTTCTTTATTCTTTTTCATTATATTCTCTTAATTATAGGGATCATAAACATAATCATCAGGCTATATTAGCCTACTGCTGGACAAAGCCCAGCCCTAATGAGCGCAAAAGCTAAAATAAACGCCAAATAGGGACACTCGCCACCAGTTCAATAGTTTAAAAAAAATGAAATAATATAAATTTAATTGCAGTATTCAGTGCAAAGCGACCTAGAAAACAAAAGTGGTCGTCATGAAATCTCTTGAATTAAGGTTAACGAATTTTTGCTGCATTTCACAACATACAATTAAAGCGTCATCAAAATAACCGAGTGTGCTTCACTTGCCACTTCTTCAGTGAAGTTCGACTGTTTACGCAACTCCACGTTAAGCTTATTACATCGGCTCACCTGTTCCCAGTATGCCCTTTTGAACCGGTAAGTGAAATAAAGTGTATTCTATTCGTGGAAGTGTCACTTGCCCGCGGCGCTTCGGAGCTTTTTAGGCTTAAGTTGGAGGATAAATAGATAGATAATAATGCACACTACAGCTCAATTTTAACTTCTAGCTGCCCCCACCAATAATGATGATAATAACACAAACTTTGTTATGCCATATATTCTCACGCCTACTAAATATACCCAAAACACAAAAATCGGTGAAGCCGGTTCTTAGAAGTTAAGCAAAAATACTGTGACAGGAGATATAATTCTTGACTAAGACAATTCGATGTACATTGCAGAGCCGATTAATATACAGGTTAACAAATAAGGCCGTTTTGCGTCAACAGCTCTACCTATATATCTATCCTGCGGTAGGCTTCTATCCAGTGAATCAGTCCAAGAACGTCGTGCATCCTGAGCTACTTATATATTTTGTATGACAAGGCGTAATTTCATCACAAAAAATGTTTTCACATTAACCTGACATCTCCGATTTTTTTCAATTCCAGACCCAACAACAGAAACAAAACAGAATTACTCACTATACATTTTCAATAACTTTACGGAATATAACACCATGTGTCTTAAACCATCTCAGTGGTATTCATGACTTTTGATGACATAAATTTCACGAGACATCAATTTATTGCAGTCTCATGTTCAAAAGGAATTCGACAATGCGATATTGCAAGAGTCAGGTTTTTTTACATTGCATCGCCCTTTTGACACAATCGCAATTATTGTGGGCATTATCACATGTCACTCTCGGTTGAGAAAGTTTCATCAAAAGCTGTTTATTTGAGGTATATTTCGCCAGAAATAAAAAATACTTTATTTTTTATGTTAAATTTTTATATAAGACCCCCGACGTGCTACTGGTAGCATTTAGTAAACCAAATACTTTGCTCTGATTTACACCGTCAAAACTTCGAGCTCAATGCTCATTTGACGGCAAAGGTTTGTACTATCAATTCATGACACCTGAAGCAATAACCATCAACAACGATTAACAATTCCTGGCAAGCGCGTGCGCATCCGGCTTCGTGCGCGATCGGTGCCACTCGGACATCTTCGACTTTTTCCGTCGGTGTTCGGCTTTTTCCGGACACTCGACAGTTTGTCGGCCGCCGAATGCATAATCAACCGTTAGCGCTATTATACTTCCTTTCCGAGAAGGCTTAGGAAACGACGTTTTGTCTAAAAGTAGGTGGAGTTTTCTCTATAAGTCAGCTACCGTGATATGAAACCTTATATTTTTCTGTGGCTGACACAGTTTTAAGATCGTTCGGGATTGACAAACAAACAGCGTTTCGGTTTGTGTGAGATAAACTTACAGCTTCTGTCATAGGCATTTATTTTGAAGTTGTGTCACCCAGCCTCAATATCGTCTTGGTCTAGATTGATATCAAAATTAATACTATCCTTCGTGCTTATCATAGCACAGGGTATCCTAATTTGGGACCAGTACGAGTGATGGTATTGTGTGGATGTTATTTATATCGTACAGTCTGTTAGCTTTTAGAATATACCTCGGCTACTATCGGATAGAATCGGATATATTTGTGTAACAGAAATATCGAAACTAATATGACACTTCATTTCAATCCTCACAGGTACACTCTTGTGTCACTACCCGAGGTTTATTCTAAAAGCTAACAGACTGTAAATGATATTTAAATGTTGTTGTAAAATAATTTTAGAAGACTTCTAGCGTCAAAGAAACCTATATGTAAGCCTTGAAAAAAGCTACGATGGAATTCACTCCACGTCATCGATACAACCGCTTCTTTTTCGCAATGGGCGAAATACCACTTAGCTGAAGGCAATTTCACTCGGATCTCGTGCAGTTGCAAATCCACAATTGAATTATATCTGCGACTGCTGTGTTATTTCGCCAGCACCACGGGATTGCGGACCCATAGCCTTATGGCTCTGTCTATATTTAGCACACAGAGCAATCACCCCGGCCTAGGACTGCTGGAGATGTGCACATTATTGATAAAAGTGAGTAGTCTCTATCGAGTTTAGATTAGATTTAGATATGGAATGCTTAGGAAAACAAGGAATTCGACTCATAAATCCAAATGATTGACCCTATAATCTAAACAGGGTTATTTCCAAAAAAGCTAATCCTGAAGCATTACTATTAAATTTTGTCATTTATTACATTTGTTCTACGACTTAAAAAATGTATGACTTTTCATTAGTATGTATTATTTTACAAGGTTTTCTTAGAAGTTCATTTGTCTGCTTTCCGTCAGGTAGATACATTCTGAAAGCCATAGATTGGTTATAAAATCCGAAAATCGGAGCCATATTTCAATATAATTTTCATTCTTCTATGTTACACAATGCGTTACAGATGGTTGTTTTATTCTACAAGCAAAAAAGAAATGATAAGTACCTATATTATTTTAGTTTGATGTAGGTGTTCTCATTTTTGTTTGTCACCCTAAAATACAGACAGACTGTACTACCTACAGTTAAGTTTGTGTTTTTAAAAGTATGCATGTTGTGGTTATTATTTGTAGATAGCACAGTCTGTTAGCTTTTAGATTATACCTCGCCTACCGCCATAAATAGAATCGGATATATTGGTGCAATATTAATATCGGAATTAATATGAACAAATACATAGTTAATTACATAACTTTTCAAAATAGTGAAGAAAAGTTTTATACAGAGCAGGAAGTAGTATTGCACTCGTGTGCTTTCGGCGGCAACCGAAGCCTACTCTAGAGCCCGAGGTATATTCTAAAAGCTAACAGACTGTACACTCATTCGTTGCTATATAATAAGTCAATAATAATAATAATGTTAGTGGTGTAACATTCTGTCAATAAACCAAACAAAAAAAAAATTTACGTATAGAACAAAAGTTCATTCCAAACAATAATTCATTAATTGCGCTTTTAGTGGTAACCTTGTAAACGTACAATAGATGTTAGAATAATAAAATAGATTGTAAGCCGTGGATAAAAAATACGTTTCACAGTGACTCAACTGCAGGTCAACGATAGGGTTTCATTTGTGAAATCATCCGTAACATACCTAATGTATAAAAGGTCAATGTGCTATTGACTGTGTACCAAATTTTCCATAACGTATGCGCGTTCTGATAACATAATAGCTACACATTAATAAAGATTGAAACACAATTGCAAGCGTTATTAAAGACTTTCAGTTTATCGATCGAAACGTTTACGTAACAACAATATACAATTAAACATTATATAAATACATACAGAAAAACAGATAAGCAATAGACCTAAAAAATTGAACAAATTTTCGACATCATACTATCGGAACTATCTGAATGAGTTCAATATAACTATGTATGAGTATCGCGAATCATTAAGAAATACTATCTGAGTAATATCCAAACTTTAGCTACATAGACTAAGTACACCTGTTAGATTCAAAATATTTGCAAAAATATATAATAATAATAATAATTAATATGATCTTTTGAAGCTACTCGTAAGTAATAAATAATGCTAACAACACAAACAAGTGTTGGCAAATAAAAATTGAAGACTGTGTTTCAAAAGAAAACCAATGCAAAGCCTTCTGTTAATTTTCAATGGAATGCCCAATGCGTTTCGATTCAGTTTAACCTTAAGGCTTTAATTAAGATCCGTTAGACGATTACATGGGAGTGCTTTTTTATTAAGTACCTACTCCAGCTCAATGTTAGCAAGTTTGACGTTCAAAGCCCAGTTTCTCAGTGCTATTGGCTAAATTGCTTTTGGTCTAATTGTGAAGCTATTTCATCGCGTAGCATTGACCGCAAACGAAAACTGGATGTTGTGTTCTTGGTTTACGGAATAACCAATCAAATTTACTGTAGGCATATGCTTGCTTATTTATTATATTGTTAAACCGGCGCTGTAACTTCCTAAGAATCTCAGAACTACATATTATCTTAATTTAGAAATGAATTGACGATCTTCATCATTCATAACAAAGTTCAGAGGTAACTCACTCATACTTTATTATAAAGTATGAAGAATGAGTAGGTACTTTAAAATAAAGTATAAGTACTTTACTTTGAAGTATAAGGTATGAGTGCATCTCTCATAAACTAAAGCGAAAAAATACGAGCTATATTTTGGTACGCGAATCATAGCTTACTTACATTTTAGTAAAAGATTTTTGTTCGCGAAACTAAGCAAGCAATTTAGGATACACCTGCACTCAGGAGGACCTAATGATTACAAATCATGTAGCAGTCACTGTCGCATAGTTCTGGGCCGCAACTGTTTAGTAAGACTGATGAAAATTGTTTCATCAGTCTTACTTTTTCGCTAAGAAAATTTAAGATAAAAGTCAACAGTGTCTTTTACTTACAACTTTTTAACTCTGAACAGAAAAGACAGTCAATTATTATTACATGACTGTGGCCTCGCCAATCGGATGTGGATTGTAAATTCATTCGCTATCTGTAGTTAGCCGTAGGTAGATGAGAGTAGAGAAAGTCGATGGGTAATCGTTAGAAAGATGTTGTAATTTTTACTTCATATTCTCTAACTTGCTCGGTTAAATCGTTACGTATGTCTGATTGATTGAGCAGCTTTTCATCGAATGCCACTTACGTTTCTATTGGCTATCAAGAAAAATGTTCAAAAATTTATTTTATGTGTGCAGATCTCACATTCTTAGAAGATGAAGGATTCATCCATTTTTGTTCGACCTAACGGACGTAAACTCATTTTGATAATATAAAAATATTAGTGCATAGCAGTATTTGATTATTACTCGGAAAAATTGTAAAGCGTCACGCGCCCTGTACTGCGTAAGAACTGAGTTACGAACTAACAAACAAAATTTTATTACGTATTTATGAAGTTTATTCTCATCATCAGAAGAGTCATCTTCAGTCTATCTAGATGTCCAAGTGTCATCGCAAATAATACATGACCTATTACGTTGAGAGCCCGCAATAACTCTTCCTGGGTTAAATCAAGCAATGACCACTTATCGTTGTCTTATGCAACCTAATTGAGTGGCGTTTTTAGCGCAAAATGGGCAAATAATAGTACTTTACTGGTTCACTTGGCTATGGAGTCAAATTTAAAAGGAAATAATAAAAACTTTTCCATCTGTTCGTGACGGTTTCTAAATCTTTTAAGAAAATTAAACTTCAGAACTACAAAGTTAGTTAAAGATAGGGACTAGACAGGACAACTATTTCGCACTAGCTTAAACAATATTGCCGTCTATAGTTAGCGAAAGGTAATGATAATCCCCACGCTGGGCATGCGGGTTGGGGATCGCAGTTCGGTGGAATTGTACTGCAGGGGGCGCTGCTGCCCCCAGACTGATGTAATGCTATGGTAACCAATAATATCACAAATTCCATGTTTGCCCAGCCCGCGTCCAGTGGCAATCAAACGACCTCGGGCACGGTAATCAGACGTGATCGCCAGACCGCCAGAGCAACGAGGTAGCCAACCCAAGACCAATAAACCCTGAAAATATAATATACTTTTTTTTTGGATTGAAATAGCCGAGATTCCTGCTTCTAACCCCTATAGACCTGTGCTGCTGGTACAAACTTTTTCGTTTGGACAGAAGTGAAATAGCTCAGATATTTACTTCTTCTTCATCTTTGGTGTCTTTACTCCTCCGTGGAGTCTGGGCCTGACACAAGGGCTTTTCATTTACCTCTGTTCACGACTAGGGACGGTAGCTCCAGCTAAGTTTTTCCCCTGTCCTTCGTCTCAGAGATAACGGATCGCTTCCACGTCTGGGGCGGTCTTCCGGGCCGTCGTGAAATTTTGGCGGGTTTCCAGTGGAGAACTAACCCCTATAGACCTGTGCTGCGGGTACACTCTTTTTCGTGTGGGCAGAAGTGAAATAACCGAGATTTCTAAGAGTTTTAACTAAGCCCTTTAGACTTGTGCTGCGGGTGGTCTATGCAGCCGGCGTGTGGTAAACTGGTAACGAACGATCGTGTCGCCAGCATAGCCTGTGTCACCCTATGATTTGTATTTGTGTCTGCGTCGTTGCGCGGGGCGGCGCAGAGCCTTCGCGCAGCTCTTTTGTTTCAGTTTTATTTGTATGGTTCACAATGTATTGCGTCTCTCAGAGACGGGTTATACCTGGTTGTACCAAAATCTTTTGACAACTTTTTGGGTTAATTGACGAATCTACGCGTCATAAATTTTTTATGTAGATTATTATAGATTTTTACTGAGTGGTCCGCTTTCGAAGGTATTTTTTTATGGAATGTGGGATATGGAAGAAATGGTAGCTCTTAAAATACAATAAAATCTTAACAATAACTGAATTTAGGCAAAAATATTTATTTTTCGCTTACATAACACTACATAAACTATATACCCGTAAAAAATCTCTTTCCCGAATGGTCCGCTTTCGAAAATATTTTTTATTAAGTAATTAACTGAACTAAAATAAATTTAAAATTATGAAATATTCTTTTATATATTTAATATCGACTTTTCATTTAAGAAAAAAACATATTTAAACAGACGCAATATGCTTACTAGACTAGTATGGTACAGTCGACAGTAGGTTAAAGCTAAGTCAACCTTAACTTTCTAATTCTTTGTTATTTTTAAATGTAATATAAATAATGTATAATGTTTAATGCAATTAATTACGCAATAGTTTTATCTGTAATATAATTATTTTTCTTGCAATAAATTGAAAAATTCTTATGAAAATTCTTATTAACGTAACTAATTAGACGGCACTTATGTAAAAATTGATGTGCTGTCAACTGTACAGAGAACGATAGAATATCTACTTATAGTATCGCCACGTGATAATTAGGTCTACTGTAATCTTTGCGGCTGATGTTGTGGAGATGACCCGTTTGATATGAAGTAGGTAATTGTTAAAGCATTCAGCAAGCACTAAATTTATCGCAATGCCACGGATTTGTGAAAAAAAATCTCGCACAAATTCCAGTCTTTCTCCGGTGAAACAACTTTCAACTTAAAAATTACGCTAAAAGGCACAGAAATAAACCGTCTCGCTTCTTGCATAACTGACTGCAAAGATAATGTACGTTGTAATTGTAGGTACATGCAGTGCATACAGTCCATTCCAAACCAATAATCGAATTAAGATGGCCGAATTTGATCATAATAACAAGATAAGATAAGAGTATTTTAGTTTTACACCAGGAAAAAAAAAATTTAACCAAGCAAACAAGACTTGTCAATAACGTGCAGATTTCACAGTTTGGCGAATAAAATACCAGTTTTTTGAGGTAAGTAATTAAAAAATTGTATTAATTATATTAACACAGCATATCTTATTGTTATTTTATCAATTATTTTATATATCCCATTGATAATAATGGGACATAATAACAAGTTATCTTGTGTTAATACAAATATACTTATGATTTTACAGGCGTGCAGAAACTTATTAAGTAATAATTTTGTTAGGCAACTACATAAAAACTACTAAACAGTTGCTGATTATGTAAATGGATACAGTTTTACATATAAAAAAATTTGATTTACATTGTAGTTTCTACATTTTCACACGATAATTATAATCCATTTTTTATCTCATTTATGTTACGTCCTCTTGTTCTCCCAATCTTAAATGCAATCTCGATCAATCAATCAGAGCGATTTCGCTTTGTGTACTTCAGTTGACATCGCACTGGAATAGGCAGTGCGTGTAAGCACGCGTAATATTGCCAAATATTAGTAAAACTTTCCCCGAACACTGCGCTTGCGCATGCGGCTTTCTTTCCCACGTGCCATAAAAAGTTGTTCGATGCACTCTCTCGCAGCGCGTAGTTCTGTTACGTGGATCGGTATGTCTGTTTGTCTTTTTACGTAAAAAGTTGCGTGTAGCAGAATGTCTTATTGTTATTACAATGCCCGGCAGAACTTGAACAAAAATCCACCCAGTCGGAATGAGTTTGGACACATAAGAGCATGTTTATTCTATGATACATCCCCCTCCCCCCTATGATACGATGTTTGTTATACCGATGTCTTTTAATATAGATACTCACACTGTAATAACCCAAAAGGCTATCAAAAATAAAACAGGTTAAAACTAATAAATTACTGCCGGGTGTAAATTTTTCCATTTCCTTCCTTTTTCCCTAGGCTCGTGGCCTAGGCGAACCGAGTGATTGGAACCAATCACTTGGTTAAGCAACAACAGGCGCGGTCAGGTACGGGATGGGTGACCGTCCCGTGACTACCGCTCGTGGCATTTTTCCGAACGCTTCCGTGCTTCGCAAGGCACGCTAAGCCGTTGGTGCCGGCTGTCATATAATGGCAGTCGTTAAGCCATGTCAGAGGCCTTATGGGCGGCTTAATAACTTCTGACAGTAAGGCCAGCCACTGTCTTACAATCCTCCACCAACCCGGACTTGGCCCCCGTGGTGGAGTATGGCCTAACCTTCCTGCGATGCAGGAAGAGACCCGTGCCCCAGCAGTGGGGACATACAAGAGTTGATAACGGGTGTAAATTTTTCCCTAGAGCATTCATAACATATTTTCCATTAATTAAGAATACAATCTATTACTACGAAATTTCCATGTTTTCAAAGCAATTGTAATCGAAATCCATGCCAACGATAGATTGAAATATTGACCCAAATAACCGCACAACTTCAACCCCCGTTGATGTCTTTTGTTCTACGAACTATTCTGTCTAGATTAAGCGAAGATGAAATACGGCTAATTTAATGAGTGATTCGAGGAAATGTTTTCTTCTTCCTCATATAACCTTGCTCGTCGTGGCAAGTGGCAAACCCTGGTCTATGCCTACCCCTCCGGGATACAGGTGTGATTTCATGTATTATAATGTAGGCAACGCCAGAATCTAATTATATAAGCGAGAGGAAACCTTTTTTTAAATCACATTTATCTAAAAAAAACTCAACACTTTAGGGTTGAGTCAGCATTGTAGCAATCTAAAAAGCAAAACAAATAAAGTCAACTCTATGCCTTTGCAATATAAAAATGTACGAAGCCAAATTGTAGAGGTTGATCCGCAGGAGACTGCGGACAAAGCCGAAGGAAAACCCACGATTTCTTATAGATACGTAGATTTGGTTTCCCCCATTATATAATCAAGGAGAGCGCATAATTTGACGGCTCTGCAGCTACGCCAGACGAGTCACAGCGTACTTACTAAGGTGTATGTTGCCGGTAAACAAAAACGCTTAATTGTACAAACACTAGCAAAATGAGTGTTAGTTGAAGTCTGTCCAAAGTGTGTCAATAGTGTCACTTTAACATAGTTACCCACATTCATGCTTACACAAACAAATACTGACACGACTATTTGTTTGAATTGCTTTGCAAGGATAGCTTAACCTAAAGTCTTTGGTAAAGGGCACCCAAAATCTGAACATCAGGTAATTCAATGTCGAGTGACAAGGAGAGCATTGATCGACAAAAATGCCTGTGCCTATATGCCTGTGAACCGAGTCATTACTTTCATTGAACCGACCTTTAAAGAACTTATTGATTATATTATGTTTGTAATATTATTAAATGGAGAGAAAATATTGTTTTTATGGTCATATATAAATCCTTGAAAATATCAATCGTTCCATATTGTATAAGAGAACTTTTTTATCATAATTTTGGAATGTTTGGTACTTAGTATTACACATTTTGTTCATCCCCCTCTTGACTCTAAGAACTACGGGCTAGGTAGATAATTACTAAAGATTCTTGTTATATTAAAGGTTGGTTAAGATGGCACCTTGCAAGTATTGGTTAATAGCGGATACCGGCTGATCGCCGGATCCATTCCCTAGATAGGGGAGCAATGCATCCGCTTAGGATCGCGTACCTAGCAATTGTGCGCATCTGGAAATTACAGTATCTATCTATCATAGATAATTGATGCACCGTACGGCGTAAATTTACTTCTCCTATTTAATTAATGTTTACTACTGACTAGAAAACATGAGGTATGTTGTAGTCACTATATCCTAATGACGAGTAGTCAGCGATATCAGAAATTTTCTTTTGTTTATTACTGTCTCTCTCTCTTCCCAGTTTTAGTCCCACATGGTGGTGGGGTCACGTTTCCTTATTTTTTTTCTCCACTTCGCCCTATTTATGACTTCGTTTATCAAGGCTCCGCATTCTGTGAGATCTTTCGTCACTACATCTATCCACCTGGTTTTCGTTCTTCCTCTGGATCTCGGCCCAGGAAGTGATAAACGTAGCACTTCGTTTCCTATGTAGTCAGGAGGCTTTCGTTTCACATGCCCTACTTCTTTTGTTTATTACTCTTATAAGATATATTCGATAGTCCATCGAGCTTTACACATGTGTAGGTACCTACTTTATTTGGTTACAATACGGCTGACTTTGCAGCAAAAATTAAAAGGTTTACCTTTCGTCTGTACACACATGCCGTAATCAATCATAATTTATTGTTATCAGTCGATTAAAATTTACATGCAGTGGATGCCGTGACTTATGTATGTAGGGGTCCTTCTTCTTCTTCAGGCTATATTATGAAGTCCACTGCTGCATGTAGGGGTCCTACATGCAAGTATTTCGACTTGCTATCGGCTGTAGTGAAGCTCAATAGAGGGTCATAAATACAAGGGCGCTGGCCACTTATTACTTGACACGATATGGCGGAGGGGAGTCTGAATAAGTCTTACTGTCATAATATGAGTTTCAACTCTTTTTAATAAGTTTAAAAATGGCTTCATAAATAAACAGATCGTGAAGAGTCGAGTAGAGGTCCGCTTATTTTGTTTGTCTTATGCAGGGCTAGGGGGCGGGGAATCTAAAAGTACTGTTTGATCCCAAAGACATTTTTGGTACACATCTAATACAACATTTGGGGTTATTTGAATCTGTATAAAAACCGTTTTTGTTGTAATATCGCTCTCAACGAAACTTATTTGAGTGTAAATGAATATATTGCTGACTGTACAGTATCTTTTATTAAAGCGTTCGTAGATATGCAGCCTCCGCGATAATTTGATTTCACACTGGCAATCAGCTTGAGGCAAACCTGTTAAGCATTAATCGAATGAATGCTCTCGAAGTACTAAGTAATGTTATTCCGCCTAGAGGCGGACAAGGCTTTAGAAAACCAGTTTCGTAATTATCGATCCTCTTTTTGGTAATATTTTGGAGTCATCCACCTCACGACGGACGTTCGGAGTTGGCAGGTACATACATACCTACTTACCTGTGTTGCAGCGAAAGTTACCTCAAATTTAGTTTAGTCTTTTTCATATCTGGGGCGAATGTTGACAAACGTTGCTATAAGCGACAGAACAGTGCCTTTGGTTACGGTTTTTACAATGGAAGCCGATAGTGTACCTACCCTGGATTTTTTACTTATAATTGGAAAGCGTTTATCAAGTACTACATTGGCCTGCAAAACTAAGTATCACACTTTTAAAATTGCAATAACGTTTTAAGTACACAAGATATACTTTCAAAATAAAAAGGACTATTCTACTCTATTATTTTGCACGTAATAAATATCTTAATAATGATTAATTAATTTAACGTTATGACCTGTCATAAGACTAACAGTATTGCAGTGCCCTTACAGGGTATCATGCACTTACCTACACATACCAATACCACCTATAACTAGGTATATGATTTAGCAATAACGAATATGAATTATATGACTCGAAAAGAATTTAGTTTTGTTACTAAAATTAGATTAATTACGATGCTTTCAAAGCAAGCTGATCGAATTTGGTATAAAATGTTCTCTTTTATTTTACGTCTATCTTCTAGTTTACAAAGAAAAAGTGTAGTACTTAGTTTGGCAGGCCAGTGCATTACCCAGCTATTGAAAGGTTTGACTTAAAATAATAATAATTATAATATACACTCAAAAAAGAGGTAATGTCGGCGATACAATGGTGAGAAGTGAATAAGTGACAGAGCTCAGCGTAAGTTGTACAATGTACATACAGTTCACAATACGACTACACATCAGCTTACAAATGCTATGTAATGTGTTGTCGACTGTACGCACAGCGCAAATTTTCAGTTTGCCACAGCGCATAGTTGAGTACCTAGGCACTTGTGATTTATTTTGGACTAAAGGCCGGTTTTTGAAGAAAGAATTTCAAGTAAATACTCGTTCTGTCACGCTCTTTTCTGAGAAATTCGAAGAGACATATTTAGTTAGCGAAATTCCCAATTCACAAACTGGCCCTATGTATACTCTTTGTAAGGTGATCTATTGTAAACAAAACCGCTGAAACTCCAAAGATAAAAACAGATTGCAAGTTTTTTCAAAAACAGATTTCTCTGGCTCTCAAATTCTAGTTCGCCTGAGAGAAAAACATAACAGTTTATCTTAGTAGCCCAGTGGGTAATCAGAAAAACGCACAAACTCACCTATAAAATTATATCCGCTGAACTAAGCACGGACAGATAAGTACACTGGCAAAAATATTACTCCCCGGAATACGACAATTTGCTCTCCTTTACAAAGAAACCGGCGCAACACAGTATCCTGCAATAATATTGAAACTTTCAAGCACACTGTCCTTGCTTTGGCATATTCAAACAAAAAAGGCGAACTTTCTAAAAACAAAAAGAGATTTAACCGAAACTGAACTAGTGAAATTTTTGTTCTACAATATGCCAAAAGACCTAAATGGAGGCCTATTCTCAAACGCACCTTCGCAACTAACAATCACTTCCAAAAAGTTCGAAACCACTAACTCCAGGATATTATTATTTTCAAAGTTTTTTTCAAGAACTGCGTCTGTCAAGACGTTGGTCACGCGAGACGGAGCGCGGTTCACTGGAGGAAAGAAGTGAGAAGACACGTCGCTGCGCCCGCGCCGGCTCACCTTTACTTTGCTGTAGCGTGACGCCACGGTCTTGGTCATTGACTCTGGTGGCTTGGCGACATGCCAGCTGCCAAACGGTTTTATGGAGGCTTTTGGGGTTAAACACAAAGGGTTATAAATAGAGTTCTCAAGCAAGACCTCAAATATTGCGATGCTAGTAAAAAATCTTTATAGGTAGGTATTATTATTATTCGTTTATTGCACTTAAATTTTAAAAATAAATAGTACAATGTGGCGAACTTATATCCATAAGAATTTTCTACCAGTCAACCACAGGAGGTTGACGAAAGAGTTTGTGGGCGTGCAAAAAGTAAGAAAGTAGTATGGTGTAGTTAAAAAACTTACACATTAATATATACATACACATATGATACAATATGTACCTATTTATATTGTATTATATACAACCAGGAAAATTGCAAGAAACATGCAACAGACTACTAACAACGGAAAACAATGACAAACAAAGGTTACTAAATAGATTTTAAATAACCCGGTGAAATTAAAGGGGGCATCGATACAAACTTATATTATACAACCAACCAACTCCAGAATATTGAAGAAAATATCGGCTGTTCATTACTAAATTTTGAAATTTGCTCTAAGAATCTAATAATTGGCAGATACTTTAAGGATACAAGTTATTTGAGTCATAATTGGAACAACTCAATAAGTTGCAACGAACCTTTTTGAAAGAAGTAAAAACGATAGATTTATTTGATTGTAAATATCTAACCCTGAAAAATATGTAGAGTCAGTAACGTAAGATCACACATTGTATCCCGGGGTCGTAGACAGATACCAGGTGTACGATTAGGAGAGTCAGCAAAATTCCTGAAAAGCACATAAACTCAGCAATAACCGCAGATGCAACTCCTATATTATGTTACTTGAAAGTTTCAAATGCGCTTCACATACGCTACTACGGGGTACCAAACTGCGGTCACCATTTTGTTAGTCCCCATCAGTCACTGAACCGTAAAAATCTTCAATTATCTCAAGTATCAAAACGCAGAGTTCCACTGCCAACCGCCAAGATCCCGCGGTGCGGCCTCGATATTCGGATACACGGACAGACACACGTACACACACAAACACATGACACCTCCACTACATTCCTGCTATCTATCCGCTATTGAGTTGCGATCTTCCACTTCCACAGATGAATTGTTGCAAAAAGTCTTTACAACTTGTACAGTAACAGGCTGTATGTTTGGGGCCGTTATTGGAAGACACTTGGGCCAAGTCATGCTTTAACCGGTCTTCAATTCATCAGTAGGTATGTTCATCATGTTTTTATGTCATTATCCCTAAAAGTATTATTATTTTTCTTAAATTCGAAGATTGCATAGTGTAAAGCAATGTCTAAAACGCACAAAAATACAATATTAAATTCCCTGGTTTGTTTTCCAAATTTATTTAATTTTTCGTTAACGGTGCTGGTGGTACAATTATATAATACTTAAAATAATTTAGTTCGTTATCAACCCTTGTATGTCCCCAATGCTGGGGCACGGGTCTCTTCCTGCATCGCAGGAAGGTTAGGCCATACTCCATCACGGGGGCCAAGTCCGGGTTGGTGGAGGATTGTAAGACAGTGGCGGGCCTTACTGTCAGAAGTTATCAAGCCGCCCATAAGGCCTCTGACATGGCTTAACGACTGCCATTATATGACAGCCGGCACCAACGGCTTAACGTGCCTTGCGAAGCATGGAAGCGCTCGGAAAAACTGCCCCTAGCGGTAGTAATAATTTACGATTCATGTTAAATTGTAATTGTACTACGGTTTATTTTCCTTAAAAAATAAAATAAATTCAATCAGTACCGAGCAGAAAAGTGGACGCTGATGGTAGGACTAGTACAATGATTCATATTCTAATTATCTATGTATTTACGCTGGTTGGTTTGTCAATTTTTCTACAATACACTGTTGAGAAGCGCTCGTGGCCTAGGCAAACCGAGTGATTGCAATCAATTTTCTTAATGACGCGCGATGGTCATACATAGTTCTATCTTAAACGCGGTCAATATGTAAAACATATTAACCAGGTTACGTTTTGCCTAGTAAATAATCGCGATTAGACCCGTTTACCATATAATTTCAATGGAATTAGTTGGGTAGCTCTATATCATAGACGCTCTACCGCGAGTTCTAGGGCCTTTTTTGAACTAAAATAAACTCGATTGAATTTTGGTCAAGTCGTGATACATGGTCTAAGGACTTAGATATCTACTATTTGTCTTATCTAGTACCTACAAGATGCTGTCCGATTTTTTTAAGTTTGCGTATTTAGGTATTTAAAGAGATTGTTGTTGCTATAGACTGCTAAATGAAAGTTTAAAAATTTGATAATTTCATACAAACGCTAAAGTGAAGGAAAATATCGTGAGGAAACCTGAGTGTTTGAGGTGTTCAAGAGCTTGAAATTGCATATCCGCGGTGGGCACGCATGTTATTTAAGCCCATACTCTCTTTTTCTGAGAGAAGGCCTGTGCCCTGAAGTGGCACGTATATACTCGTGGGTTACTAAATAAATAGGTAGTATAAAAAGAAAAAAAGGTGTTTTAGAATGTTCATCTTTTGAAGAGAATCCGTACTCGTCCACTACTGGACCTAAGCTTCCAAGGCACGCCATTTCCTTCCATCCTGAGCCACCCTCATCAAGCCACTGCCAACAATCTGACAAAGATCGTTAGTCCTCCTACACTGCGTTTTGTGAATGTCACAGAAAAATGTAGAACAGTTGGTTTTATATTTTTGCTTTCTTTTTTCTACACTTGAGCGTTTTATTGTACTCGTAAGTACAGAAAAATGAGTGCAAAAAAATAAAACCAATTATTCTACCATGTCCCGTGTTCTTTGACTACTCTGATAGACACGTATACATTTTTAGCGTTTTATAATTATAACGATTCAACTATCTGTATATATAGATATAGATAGATAGATAGATAGATAGAAAGAAAGAAAGAAAGAAAGAAAGAAAGAAAGAAAGAAAGAAAGAAAGATAGATAGATAGATAGATAGATAGATAGATAGATAGATAGATAGATAGATAGATAGATAGATAGATAGATAGATAGATAGATAGATAGATAGATAGATAGATAGATAGATAGATAGATAGATAGATAGATAGATAGATAGATAGATAGATAGATAGATAGATAGATAGATAGATAGATAGATAGATAGATAGATAGATAGATAGATAGATAGATAGATAGATAGATAGATAGATAGATAGATAGATAGATAGATAGATAGATAGATAGATAGATAGATAGATAGATAGATAGATAGATAGATAGATAGATAGATAGATAGATAGATAGATAGATAGATAGATAGATAGATAGATAGATAGATAGATAGATAGATAGATAGATAGATAGATAGATAGATAGATAGATAGATAGATAGATAGATAGATAGATAGATAGATAGATAGATAGATAGATAGATAGATAGATAGATAGATAGATAGATAGATAGATAGATAGATAGATAGATAGATAGATAGATAGATAGATAGATAGATAGATAGATAGATAGATAGATAGATAGATAGATAGATAGATAGATAGATAGATAGATAGATAGATAGATAGATAGATAGATAGATAGATAGATAGATAGATAGATAGATAGATAGATAGATAGATAGATAGATAGATAGATAGATAGATAGATAGATAGATAGATAGATAGATAGATAGATAGATAGATAGATAGATAGATAGATAGATAGATAGATAGATAGATAGATAGATAGATAGATAGATAGATAGATAGATAGATAGATAGATAGATAGATAGATAGATAGATAGATAGATAGATAGATAGATAGATAGATAGATAGATAGATAGATAGATAGATAGATAGATAGATAGATAGATAGATAGATAGATAGATAGATAGATAGATAGATAGATAGATAGATAGATAGATAGATAGATAGATAGATAGATAGATAGATAGATAGATAGATAGATAGATAGATAGATAGATAGATAGATAGATAGATAGATAGATAGATAGATAGATAGATAGATAGATAGATAGATAGATAGATAGATAGATAGATAGATAGATAGATAGATAGATAGATAGATAGATAGATAGATAGATAGATAGATAGATAGATAGATAGATAGATAGATAGATAGATAGATAGATAGATAGATAGATAGATAGATAGATAGATAGATAGATAGATAGATAGATAGATAGATAGATAGATAGATAGATAGATAGATAGATAGATAGATAGATAGATAGATAGATAGATAGATAGATAGATAGATAGATAGATAGATAGATAGATAGATAGATAGATAGATAGATAGATAGATAGATAGATAGATAGATAGATAGATAGATAGATAGATAGATAGATAGATAGATAGATAGATAGATAGATAGATAGATAGATAGATAGATAGATAGATAGATAGATAGATAGATAGATAGATAGATAGATAGATAGATAGATAGATAGATAGATAGAGAACTTTATTGCACAACCAGAAAAATATTACAACCATGATTCTTAAATCTAAGTAATGTTATACAATTGGCGGTCTTATCGCTAAGAGCGATCTCTTCCAGACAACCTTTGGATGGAGTGGATTGTTAACATTTTTACATGTAAGTATTATCAATAACTCTAGCTAATTCTGAACAAAGATAACGCGGGGAAACTTTCGCCTTAGCATCTACGTAACGAGGTGATATATACAGCGTTATATAATTTATGGCACCTTCACTTACATTAGATAGGTGAAGGGACCACTCGCACGCTGCAGTGCTTGGGATAGGTTCTAGGCTTGCCTAGAACCCGTTTTGGGTGGTTCCCTGCCCGGTTGTAAGGAAACCCGCCACGTACAGATCTGAAATGTGGCCAGGGCCACCAAAAATCTGAAAAAATTGTCTGGCTCAGTACCTTGAGCCATCAAGGGCCTACATATGGGGAGTTCAAAAAAACGCTGTTAGTGTTGAGCACAATCTTTATTAGGTAGGCTACCAGGTAGCAATAGTGTAATTGTGAAACCTTAGAGTCTAAACCCAGACAATTAGTTAACTTCTGAAAAGCTCAGAGCAGAGCGGGGTCGCTACAGTAAGTGGTTCTGATAGGTTCACAATTTACCTATATAAGTGGTAAGTCCCTACTAAAAATCAGATTGCCATCAATTTCAACAATTATTAACAATTTAATTCCAATGCCAAAATTCTTTAAATCCTAATATGGAAGTGAAATTGTTTCACAGACCTTGCCAAGAAGAAACCTCGGTGTGAAGTCAATCCGGCCACAGGTGGGGATGCACGGTAGGCTTGCCTAGAACCTATACCATCCTAACAGTGTAGTCCGCCTGGCCCACAGGAAAGACAAGTCAATACGAGCGGATCCAAGAAACCTGCGGGTTTCCTTACGATGTTTTCCTTCAAGGTTAGCGTGTGGGACTACCACTACAACTTTGCAGATGTACGTAACTTTGAAAATAAAACAAGTTATAGATGTGACCTATTACTTGGTTTTTTTTAAAGTTACGCATTGGGATTCGAACCTAGATCTCTCGCCTCAGAGTCTATTGGTCTACCCACTGGGCTACAATCGCGCGGAAACCCTCAATTTCGAAATTGGGAGTAGCGATCAAACTTAGACAGGAATCTTGATCTGGGGCGAAAAATTGGAGAAACCCAGCCTTGAGGTAACAGTATGCAAGTAGGTATGATGTCCGACAAACAACTTGAACAAATTAGTTTAAATTCGCATGTAAATATTTCGGGTCCCAGCAATCGCCCGCGGACTATTCGAACTCAAGTGATACAGGCGTAGTTAGGTGCAGGATGGGTGACCGTCCCGTGACCACCGCTAGTGGCATTTTTCGAGCGCTTCCGTGCTCGCAAGGCACGGCTGTCATGTACTGGCAGTTGTAAAGCCATATCAGGGGCCTTATGTTATGGGCGGCTTAAGAACTTCTGTCAGTAAGACCCGCCACTGTCTTACAACTTGACACTGTCCTCCACCAACCCGGACAAGGCCCCCGTGGTGGAGTATGACCTAACCTTCCTGCGATCCTGGAAGAGACCCGTTCCCTAGCAGTGGAAATACCAAGGGTTGATATCAATATAGGTGCACCTATGATCATCGCGAGTCTATAAAAATAAGATAAGATAAGAATATTCTTTATTTTTTGACGACCTCTGGGCGTAGCGGTAGCGCATCTACCTACCATGCAAGAGCTCCCGGGTTCGAAACCCGGCTGGGAAAAAAAAAAACCCAGGTATTGGATGTTTACATGTTTGCGATGTCGTTGTTTCTGGTTCCCAGGACACAGGGTATCCTAGTATGGGGCCAGAATCAATGTATGTGCCTGTATCTAAATGTTATGTTATGTACACCAGAGCACATATTATAAAACATGTAAAGATACAAAGCACAATTGGCGGCCTTATTGCTAAAAACGACTTCTTCCAGACAACCTTACTAAGGAAAGTTGCTGAAGGAAATAAAAATACTGTCTTAATCGGATTTCGTTGCTTTTGTAAGAGCAACAGTTTTCTGGTGTTGCGTTATATCAATAAGAGATTATTCAAATGATGCACCAAAATGAAGATATGTTGATACTAAATGAAAGTAATTCTTCGAAGTTATTGTAATAACTTCTATACAACGCTAGCACAATGTCCTGGTCCTAAATTAGGATACCCTGTGTTATGGTAACCAGGCAAGGACATCACAAACATGGAAGTAAACGCCATTTGTACAAAAGTACGGCGACACCAAGTGGGAATCGAACCTACAATATCCGGGATGGTAATCAGACGTGATACCGCTAGACAAACAAGGCAGTCGTTGCGTTTATGTAAGTAAGGGCAACGTGGGAAGGAATATTGCGTTGTGTAATTATTCACAGGCAGTGGCAAATGCAGCCAGGGTAGGAAGAAGGCACCCGTCACGCGTTTTTGACCATTAAATTTCAGAATTAATATACTAGAGGGTCGCAACTTTTAAAAAGGATTTAAAACGCACGAAACGCTAATATTATACTCCCTAGGCTGGTCTTTGCCTGACCCTTCGGGACACAGACACGACACTGGTTCTCTGCCTTTTTGCAGAAACATTTTCGGCCGATTATCATTTGGCAACTAACGTTTCAAATAATATTATTTTGCGGAATAATTATTTGCCAACTATTCTTATATATTTTTTTTATTTCCCAACCTCGTAGTTGCCAACTGTTTGTTTGGTTTGCTTTTTATAATGAAATCTTTCAAAATGCCAACTAGCGTAGCGTATATTTAAGTAGCGTATATTTTACGCGTAATATTCATTTGGTCGGCCAAATTTTTTTCTGCAAAAAGGCAGAGAACCTTCGGTCTTACATGTTCAACCTAACACGCTCCTTCGCGCTCCGCTACGCTACGCGCTTCGTCGCACCTATATTTTTGTCGCAGATTGAGTCTCGTCGGCCACCCCTCTAGCCCGTAATATTTCCATTCCCAGTAATATTTTTCTTAAATTAAAAATGCAAATAATTTTTTTTTATCATAAAATCAATGTATGAAAAGGGAACTTACACTGACGAAACTTTATTCATCTAATAGTTGTTTGCCTAGTAAAAGACTTGACAAATAATAAATTTCCAAAACGTTTTGTGTCATTACAATAATCAGCTTAACAATAATCCTACCAAATGAAACATTGCGATACAAAAATTTGTAAATCGTTTGTTGTCAACGTAAAAAATAGGTGAAACGTTGGTTGGCAAGTGATAATCAGCGTAACAATTTTCTGCGAAAAGGCAGGACACCCACGACGCTACGTACGACCTCTGTGGCGCAGCGGTAGCGCATCTGCCTACCGCGCGGGAGGTCCCGGGTTCGATCCCCGCCTGGGGACAAGCAACCCCCAGGTCTTGGATGTTTAGTATGATGTTAATGTATTATTGACATACACCTGTATGTACTGTGGGTTGTTTTTGAGCCATAAATAAATAAACAATTGTCTACATCCGAATAATCAACATGTCATTGGAGTCGCATTTTGTTTACAAATAAGAACTAACACTGTGACAAAATGTGTATCATTCCTTTCCTGCAGGCATCAATAAACATTATTATCAAACAATCTGGACGACTTCCTCATCACGTACCCTACCCTCGGATAGCACTCAATCCATAGGAAAACACCCTCTCAACCCTCTCAGACCATATAGTAGATAGATAGATAGATAGAGAACACTTTATTGTACATAAAAATGGAAATTACACAGATATTTCTTAACCTAAGAGTACATACGGCGGCCTTATCATTAAAAGTGATCTCTTCCAGACAAACTTTGGATAGTACTGAAGGCTGGTACCAAGTCTCTGAGTTGGTCTCATTTTTGAGACTACGTACACTAAACAAACAAGAGCATTGGTAATAACCTAACAGAAATAAAGGTATCTTTTTTGCTAACAATTATATCGGTAGTCATTAATAAATTTATCTACAATAAATTCTCTCGATGAAATAAAGCGTTAAAAAGAAAAAAATAGAAATTCTTAGATACAATAATAACAATCTTGCGTTTGTACACTATTCTAGGAGAGAGCAACCAACGTTTACTATGGCTTATAAAACACGATTACCTACATTGAAAGGCTGAAAAAGTTCCCTAAAACCGGCGGCGTGCGCGCATGCAACGACGATTTTATGTTGATGAAGCTTTAATCTCTCACGATTGTGGCAAGTGGCAAACCCTTAGTCTACCTTTGGTAAAAAAGGCTGTATCCCCTCTGGGATACAGGCTACTTTCACCAAGAGTAGAACTTAAATGTTTGTTTCTGTCTACCCTTACAATTAAATTTATGTTTACATTTTGTGACCTGTCATCTGATACACAGTATCTATACAACTTCAACTAGTATCACACTTATCTTCTACGACTATAAGTGCCTTCATTAGCTAGTGATGGTCGCGTTTTCTCGTATTTATCTCAGGCAGGTTTCGTGCCTATCATCATTTGATTATGTTGTTGTCTTAAGTACACATTCATTGATTGGTAAATAAGTGATTGATTATTAATTAACAAACGAATCAAAATTCTAATTTCAAAATGCTACCGTAGTTTGTGGTCTTTTGGAATTTCTTGAAAGTAATTTTAACATCACATTGCTTGGATCATAGTGGGGAAAACCACAGAATTGGACAAGTTTTCTAATGTTCACGGTTCCAGTTCAGAGTGATTTAAGAGTGTGCAGGTTAGCTTCTAAATAGGTTTTTAAAAATTGTCCTTAGTACGGGTTAGTGCATTAAAAATAATATAATCAGGTTATACTTAGATGTTAATACTTCTATTGGAAATTCGCACGTAAAGTCGATACATGAATGCACATAAACCATTACATTTCGACTCTACTTGTATTTGCACTCTACATAATCAGTCGAAATAATGCGTCACGGGTTTCTGTGCAACAAAAATATAATGGTTGATCAGCTGTCGACGGTAGAGTCGACGGTAAACTTGAGTGCGTAGAATGTATGGGTTAAAAGTTTGACATGCCTACGACTGTAGACAGGTAAATATAATATTATACATAAGTAGCGCAGAAACTGCGGCTTAATGAACGTTACAATTCAAACTAGGTGTCCATTTCAAAATATAGATCATTTTCGAGAAAAAATGGACAAAAAACACCAAACTTAGTCTTTTATTAGTCCTTAAGTAACAGAGTTTACATAATTATTTAAAAACATAGAACTCATGCATTGTACTGGCTTTATTTTCAGACGTCATTGTTAATTAAATAATCCTTTATGTTATAGTAGCCCTTTTGGCACAAAGTGTACTTAACACATTGTTTGAACCGCGTTACAGCCAAGCTTAATATTATATCTTTAGAGATTTTATTATAGAAGCGTATACAATGCCCCATGAAGGATGTATTAACCTGAAATATGTATTGTACATCCATACTTTTAAAATCCCAGACATAGTTTTATTTTTTAAACTAAAACCCTGTCAGTATTTCAATTAACAAAACGTAAAATTTCGCTCGCAAAAAGTGCAAAACCATACGAGTATATTGGTTTCCAGACAACACAACTCCCGTCCGTGAACCCTTGCCCTTGGAGCCGCACAACGTTTTCCATAAAAAAGAGAGAAAAAACCATTTGAGCTCACTCAACTGACCAAGGACTGAACTCAATGGCGGAACCATGAGCTGGTGGTAGAACTGAGTCGAAAGCATGGAATTCCTGCTTAAGCTGCAGAGCAATAAGATTGTTTTAATTAAAAGTATAAATAAAATAAAACATAGATGTTCTCTTCTATTCTTTCTTTATTTTTTATTCCATATCACTAATCGTATTTACAAAGACAAGGACATAGGCCGACTAAAACCACTTACCCACCTAGTAAACATGGTTTAAGTATAGTATTTAAATCGAATTTTGTATGTGAATTTTAAATTGAATACTCAATTTTCAAGAAGTATTGCAAGAAGTCTTAATCCCTAGTCCTTCATAGGTAAGCCATAATCACTGTAAGCGATCTCTTTCATACCACTTTAACTACTATAGCCAGGACTGAAAAAGACGGGGTGAGGTAGGTAGCTGTACCTACACAATATATAATACAGTAATTGACTTTTGAAGAACACATTTATTTGGCCATCATTTTTACAGTCACTACCTTTTTTTTATTTGGAATAACTGTATAATAAGCTGTGTCAAAATCATCATTATACACAGATAGGTATAGTGTTAGGTAACCTTGTGGACTTCAACATTAGCCACAATTTCACAGAACTTACCAATGTTTACACTATTTGTCTACTAATAAACACCGGCATGTTAACATCGCGAATTTTTCAAAGTGTCTCCTACTGCCTGAAAGTTCTACTACTCGATCACACTATCATATTTAAATAGTACATCCGCTGCGCCGCAGGTAATTCGCTACATTTGCTTCACAACAACTATAAACTTGACGGCCTCGTTGTCCACGTCTGATTAACATGCCGGAGGTCGCGGGTTCGATCCCACTGGAGGCCGCCCTATGTTTGTACAAATGGCCTCAGTCTGGGTTTTTTTCTATTTCGCTGTGATGCCCTTGTCTGGATCCTACAGCAGAGGGTATCCTAGTTTGGAAGCAGGACAAGTGATGGTGTTGGGTGGAGGTTACTTTTACAACAATGAACATCGCAGACACATTGCAGTGTCATTTTCTATACTTACATCGAGCCTTAAGCAAAAATGTTAAATGCTTGAGCTTGAAAGAAATACTATTTTTATTTTTAATGCAATAACCCGTGCTAAGGACAATTTTAAAAACCTATTTAGAGGCTAAAAATTCCACCCATGTCGGGATTCGAACCCGCGACCTCTGGCTATCCGTGCCAGCGCTCTTTCCAGGCAGCGCCTGTACGTAATACAGAGAATAGTGTAAGAGGTTCGAAATTTCACTGATGCCGGTGAGTCGCCCATTAGCTCAGTTGGAAAGAGCGCTGGCACGGATAGCCAGAGGTCGCGGGTTCGAAACCCGGCATGGGTGTAATTTTTAGCCTCTAAATAGGTTTTTAGAAATACGACATAAATTTTATTATTTCAAGGAATTCCTCGTGGAATGATTTATTAAGAATACTTTGAATTGCATAGGTATCGTAGTGCGCGAAGCCGCGGGCACATTAGGTGCTATAAACAACTCATAGTAGTTGTAGATCCTATACTTCGGTAAAGAAAGTCGTCTCAAAGTGGGTCGCAGCAACCTGCGCTTGAAATTGACTCCGACTGGTCGTCCTGCGACCGAATGTCGACGAATACCAAGCTCTTTTATTGCCTCAAGCTATGCAGTGGAGAGTCGTGGTATCCTCTTCCCGCGCGGTCACTCTTGGTGTCAAATGTCGGTGTCACTTGATGTGAAAATAACAATAGAAAAGCATACGTGGCCATAATACAAGTATAGATTTTGCTGGGGTCTGTTTTTAATGTAGGTAGGTACGGTATTAGAAATACTTCTCAACTGTAAAATACTTCTCAAATACAGTTTAAACACAAATACAGTCTTTTTAAGGTTTTGACCTCATTTATAAAAACACAAATCCTGAAAATACTACTAAACCTCTGACTTAAATAGTCTGTGGTAGAGATTTTACAGGGAAAGACCAGAGGACAGACTAAATATAGGTAACTTCTCTAGGAGTGTTTCAGTGGAACCGTAGAATAAGGCCGTTTCTCTTAACCACTCATTACCTAAAATTCATTTGAGAGGTGTTTTAATTACTTAATCGCGCTATTATAAATAAGACTGCTATTATTTACATCCCGAATAAAATAACATCTCTTCCAGTAAGTATACCTAGGAATATTCGTGCTAGGTCTAGGTAAATATCTCAATCGTAAAGCTCACACTCACGCCTTGAAGCCTATATTAAGCGTTTGTATCAAAAGAGATCAAATTTGGCAAAAGTACAAAAAACCGGAAGTGAAACTTTCTTAGTCGTTTTACCGAAAATTCAGATCATTCATTACCTTCACAATATTTTTTTTATGAAATGGCTGTAGTCTCGAATGTTTTTACATCCGTGGCTGTAGTCTTTTATTGTATAATGCTTATAAGCTCAAGAAATCGACTAATACGGATAAAATGTCACAGCAAACCCATAATTTTTAATTTCTACTCTTCTTGGACCTAGTATTCGAATTCTAAGTGTATACATACACTTAAAAAATAAAAACTAATTCAAATAGACCTACACACCTCACTACGCTCTTTAGGGGAGGGCTATGACCAGCAGTGGACTAGTACAGCCTGACGACGACGACACACCTCACGAGGACATTTTCGACGCTTTCGCGAGACAAGGAAGAGAGTTACCTACCCTTTTTCACTATTCGAGTGAAACTACTAAGCTAGGCGGCAGGCACTGCCTTTGCGAATTTCTCCTGACGAGCCGAGCCACCTGTTAACTTGGTTAATTGCCGATTAGCATATTGTTATCAAAGCGAAATTGCCTCCATAGGCCTAGCAAACGTGTTATGTTTAGTGGGTGAGTAATCATGGCATGAAAACAACAGCCCGCAGACCAATACAGACCACACCGCCCAGATTCTTCTTTTCAAGCGATGTCCTTTTTGTACTATTAGAAAGATTGAAATAAAAACCATTCACCGATATCAAGTGACTGCATTTTTTTTACTTAACCTCTTTTGTGTCCTACCTACTGCTGTCCATCTCTCCGTCTTCCCAGCAAGAATGCATTAGGCAAGGTCGTCCTGTAAACTTGATTGTATCCCATTTGTTTTGGTATTTTTTTGATAGAAAGGAGACGGCGAAAACGGTGTGCATGCATGCAATTACTAATTTGTTTACTTAAGAAGGTAGGTAAACTTACAGGTAAAGACCACAGAAGTATTGGAAAAAAACAATCAGTCTTGAACTAGGAATGTTGATGAAGCGAAAGAGGTCTGTCAGGACGGTGGCAAGTGGCAAAGCCTGGTCTCTGCGTATCTACCCCTCCGGGTTACGGGCGTGAGTTTATGTTATTTTAATTATAGAAAGAGCAAAAATCTTAAAATGCAGTTCGCAGAAGTAAAATTGTGATTGAGTATGTTTCAGAACCGTCCAAGCGTAAAGCGCACTTCCACTATGTTGCAATGACTTTCATGCATTCTCACGCGTCTTTTTCTTCAATTGCACGCGAAATGCAGTCGCATAAAGGTGGATTCGCATTTATTTCTCTGCTCGATACATTCCCTTCATTTAAATTGATAAGCTCGCTCCAAATATCTTCAACGTTCCTACACACATCTCTCAGATAGGACTTAAATACCACGCACGTCCACGGAGGATTGGCAATTTCAAGTTTCAGTGGTATTGCTACAACTTCGCAAATGTACATAAGTAGGTACATATCTTAGAAAGCAAGTCATTGATACATGCCGGGATTTGATCACACGACCTCCCAAGAGGCGTGAGGAGTACTACCGCCGCTCAAAACATATCGAAAAATTAAATATTTTCATGTAATCCTGAAACATGAGACGGTCAATAATTCATATGACCTACATATCAGAGACCTGACACAATCCTGTTGCGAGTATTGGGCTGATGTGAGGAGGCCTTAAAATTACAGGATTAACGATAGCGATATAACGTTTCGTCTAGGCAAGAGAATTATTCAAAATCTAAGATAAACCAGGCAATCCAGTTTAGATAGTTATCCGCCGATACCGACTTGACAAACACAATAAGTTATCTTCGAGTGAAATCGAAAGGCAACATAACTGAAACTTGACTTTGACGAACGAGTATTATGATGAGACTTTCAAATCGCTATACCTACTAACTACTTGTCAGAAATTAAAACTATACCTATACATAGTTCGATAGGCAGGTGTAATAATGAAAATGGAAATAGGTAGGTAATATAGGTAATAAAGTAACGTATCTAGGTAAAACAGAAAGTGTAGCTATCTGGTAATAATTAAAAAAATTACTTCCACATGTAGGTATGTAGAGATACTTTACAAAATACCTACCAGGAAGCTTAGAATAGTTCTGTGGTAGATAACCAGGTAAGGCCACTATAAACATGAAAATACATACAGATTGAAGCCATTTGAACAAATCAAATACGGCGCCTCCAATGGAAATCGAACCCAATATCAGTAAACATTACTTACAAACAAACGAGTTCAGCTATAATTCCATTATTAAAAAACCTAGCATCAGGCAGCGTTTATCACCTCCAGTACCTGCAAGATGAATCCTTCGTCCATGTACCCCGACGAGACAACAACTCCATAGAGCGTATCCATCGAGAGTATCGTAGTACGGGGAAACGTAGGTACATAGAGGACATTGTGGTACACTTCCCTGTACCACGATACTCTCTACGGAGTTCTTGAGCATCACAGGACCAGAGCACGCGATAGACTTGAGAGGAATGGCGAGGCATCATCAGGCACGCAAGCAGAAAAACAAAGCCTTTTCATGCGAAAGACGACGGCTCTGTCCGAGCAGGAATATTCTTCTTCTGGTTCTTCTTCTTCAGGCTATATAATAAGTCCACTACTGGGCATAGCCCTCCCCTAATGAGCGCCATGGAGCCCTGTCTTCAGCTTGCCGCATCCAGCATCTGCCTGCAGTTTTACGCAGATTGTCATCCCACCTGGTCGGAGGGCGTCCTACACTACGTTTGCCGAGTCGCGGTCTCCACTTAAGAACGTGTTTACTCCAACGGTTGTCGGTTGAAATTATATATGGTAACAAGGAATATTGTTACCATACATAAATATCAGATTGCTTTATAAACATACAAAAAACGTTTATACATTGTAAAATACATACTTTGTGTTAATTCACTAATGAGCGGCTTGATAACTTTTGACAGTAAGGCCGCCACTATCTCACAATCCTCCACCAACCCGGACTTGGCCTCCGTGGTGGAGTACGGTCTAACCTTCCCGCGATGCAGGAAGGTTATACTCGTGCCCCAGCAGTGGGGACATGTAAGGATTGATATGGAATTCATTAATCGTTCCCGAAACCCATAAAATATAGGTAATTATTCATTTTTTCTTAGAAGATATTGAGGTCGTACTTTCTTTGAATATCGAATCAATACATACATACATAACCTCACGCCTGTATCCCAGAGGGGTAGGCAGAGACCAGGGACTGCCACTTGCCACGATCCTGACAGATCACCTTCGCTTCATCAACGTTCATAAGTCGTTGCATGCACTACTACAGGGCACAGGCGTTCGCTCAGAGAGAGATAAGGAACATTAATCCCATAGGCATATTGGAAATGAACATTCATCCCATATTATTAGAAAGGATATTATGATATTATTATTATGAGTTTATAATGTTCATATCACCATATCGAGGGTTGGCTGGAGAAGATTTCTGCAGAAATAAGTTCGCCATGCAGGCTATTTTTAGTGTTGTGTTTTATATCTATCTATCTATAATCAGCCCACATCAACCCACTGCTGGGCATAGGCCTCCTTTTTATTGCGCCATTCCTAACGGTCCTGTGCTAACCTGATCCATCTCTGACCCGCAACCCTCATTATGTCGTCTGACCATCGTGTCGGTGGTCTGCCTACCAACCTCCTTCCCTCCCTTGGCCACCACTCCGATACTGCCCTGGTCCACCGGCCGTCTTCCGTTCTAGCCAAGTGTCCCGCCCATCACCACTTTAAGTCTGTGATCAGCTCACCAACGTCTTCGACCTTGGTTCTTCGACGAATTTCTACGTTGGGTACGCGGTCCACAAGCGATATGTGTTTTATATATGTATTTTATGTAAATTAAATAATAACCTACTTTTGAAATCTACTTTTTGCCTTGGATTGTACTTACCGCATCGGCTAAATGATTTTGTAAATAAAACTTCCTCGTTATATATAAACAGATATAATATATTGACAAAGTCAACTTACAAATATTAGGTACCGATCGTCTATCCATAACATAACAACGCTAATTACAAGCTAATGTAATATATAATAACATGTGAGACGCCCGCGTGACTTGCGCAGAGACGAGTTATAAATAATACATCAAGCTTTCAAATTATCATGTTCCCAAATACCAATTAGAATGTTAGAACGTAAACGCAATGCTGGCACGAACGTTACTGGGAAAATTTATTCGATGACATAGCATTTATCGTGAATGGTTTTTAAATGACCAACTAAATATTGCCCGGAATTCAATCCGTTTGTTTTGGTAGATACAACCAACATCTTGAACAAAAACAAAACGCTGGTCAAAGGGGACCGGTGAACAGCCCCCCTACTATGTAACGGTCCACTGTATTGGATTGTCCATCTTAACGTTTCCGAAGTGTCAAAATATGTATGCATGTGACAGCTGGAGTAGATTAAAAAAAATCAAATTTTATGTCAGTCTATCCAGTGGATACAATTACATAATAGATCCCCGATAGAGAAAGTGCAGCGCGAGGTTTATAGATTGACTTATGAAGTAATCGCCTCTCGCCCCGCACCACTTTCAGCCATCCAGAGTTCCAAAAACGTACTACTCTACATTTTCCAAGATATATGCGGTATGTCTACAAGATTACCCGTGCCCGGCACGTAAGTTTATTGGATTACTTACAAATTATGAATTAATTTAAAACATATATCATCCACCAATTCTATCGCGATTCTCAAATTAATCCCAACCACGTGGATTCGTTTAGGTTAACTAATCAATACAATGAATACGACCATGCACGATAGTGGACAATATTTATCTGACATTTAATCGCACCCGGTAGCACTGACTAGAGCAATGGGAATTAGGAGAAAAACTGGAATAGAGTTTGCAAAATGGGTAAAACGTACTTACAGCAATGTTTTACAAATTTACGATTTGTAGTGGAATGGTTAAATTATATGCTGATTGGTATTGTGAATTTACGATGGAAATTTGCTCAAATTAAAGAAATTTAAAATATACTAAATTCTTGCTTCATTTTTTTTTCATTCGTCATCAAAGTGCACTTTTATAGTCTTTTTTTATATGAATTTGTCAAAAACGTAAAAAGATATTTTTTTCTTTTAAATTCTTACGTCTAATAATTATAATAATACTTTACTAACATGCTTTTAGAAAACAGTCACCTAGTCATTAGTCGATTACGTTTTATATAATTTAAGGTATACATGTGGAAATATTTATATTTAGATTTCCTATCTATTTAATGTGACATGTGTTTTGAGTTTTCTGAGATGCTCACAGATTCACTTATGACAAGTTATAACTCTTAATAGGAAGCACCATAAAAAAACTGTCTGGGCGCTAGGCAAGCCTGAATCTAAAAACGATTTTACCTAGACGATCTTAGATAGCGAGAGGTACTAGACAGGTAAGATTACTTTACCCGTCTAGTACCTCTTACATCGTACACTCTTACCTAAGACTCGCATTAATCTAAGGAATCTTTGACATTGGAAGATTTGACATTGATACAAAAGATCTGTATTTTATAAAGATAAATCAGACAGGCCAGCTCTCTGCCAATGTCGAGTTTTGATATTGCAAAATTTCATATGTCAAAAAAAAGATTATGATACTTACTACGGTACTTGCGTTACTATTTATTAAGTGTTCATACAACAATTGAAAAACAATTTTTTTCAAACAAAAACTCTTATCTGTGATATCTGTGAGCATATCAGTTCTATTATGTTTATTGTCGATCTCTACTATTTGTTCCGATTCACAAAGTATGAAATAAATGTGAAATATTGAAGACATCAGAGTAATTGTAACTTTTCGGTAATTAGAGTCGCATAATATTGGCCTTTTTGCATCTACTTAATGAGATGATTTATACAGCGTCCAGTGGTATCTTCACTCACACTAGATGGGTAAAGGGACCACTCCGGCGCTATAGTGCCTGGGACATGGTTTTATAGATGGTGTAGGCTTGCCCAGCACCTATACCATCCTGACAGCTTAGTCGGCCTAGTCCACAGGAAAGACTAGTCAATACGTGCGGAGCCAATCAAGCCGCGGGTTTCCTCACGATGTTTTCCTTCACCGTTAGCTTGTGGTATTGCGACTACAAATTCGCAAATGTACGTAACTTTGAAATTAAACAGTCATTGGTACAAGCCCGCACTCGGGATCGAACCTGGGGCTCTCGCTAGCCAGTCCATGGTTCTACCCACTGAGCTACCACCACTTCAAACAAAATTTACAATTACAATTCGAGTCGCATACCAACAAAACAATTAACTGAAATAAGGTAATTTCGAACTGTGTAGGCCACTCTTTTCGTTTTCATAAATATAATTTATTCTTGTCTTTTGAAAAGTTTTAACAATATTTGGAAGAGATTATGTTCACGTAAAAGTTAAATTATGATAAAGAATATAGACATTTTAATATAACGTGTAGAAACCAAGTAAAAACATGGCACCTGACATAAATAGAAAAATATTTCGAGGACTAGCCTTGTTCAATAAAAGCAATTTTCATTACAATGTCTGTACATAAAACATTTTTATATAAATTTACGTGCGTAAAAGCTACACACGGAAAATCACAAAACGGTGCCGTCTATATCAAAATAAAATATTTGTAACAAAGAACTTTATTACAAAAAAAAATACAATAACATTAATATGTATGTACAATACAATATTGTGGTTAAATTATTTCGTCAACTAATCACAGGCAAAATACAAACTTACAAATAAAAGAAATACTTGTCCAAATAGAAACGAACAGTTTTACCTCCATAGAGCAAACCATTTCATTTACTTTTAACACAGTTTTGTTTAACCGCTTACGGTCTTCCCAAATTACTATCTATTTATCAAAGAAGTGTGATCATCAATAGATAAGAGTCAATATTTTTTGTTCAGATAGTTGGTTAGATAACGGAAACACAAAGACTTTTTCAAATTACAGAGGGTAAAATCAGAAAGCTTTTTTTGGAACTAAAACTTCGCTAAACACTACACATGATTAACGTAATTCCGGATTCATTTACTTGATTTTTTTTTTTGGTCGGAAGAGTCCATGTTTTGCTCAGATTTGCAGAGTTTAATCATGGTCCCGTCGCGAGTTCCTCTCTAGTCACCACGATTAAGCATTGCTCATTAGAACGAACAAAAAAAAATGAAGTAAGTGAATCCGGAATTAAGTTAATAATCGTAAAAGCTGTTCGTTTCTATTTGCTGGTATGATAAAAGTGTCTCAGCCACAAGCCGAATAATCGTAAAAGCTGTTCATTTCTATTTGCTGGTATGATCGAAATGTCTCAGCCACAAGCCGAACATGAGTTTTAAAATGTGCACTAGCGAGCTGTACATCTCGCCCTCATTCAAATTGTTATTCTCATCCCAGTAGGACAGTTTCCTACCTCTGTCCCTACGGCTAATTTTCTTCAAGAACATAGAAAAGACGCTACTAACATTTAATATCGGCCTGTCATCATCTCCCTCTAAACATATCTGACAATCACAATTGCTACTTACTACTACATTGGAAGCGTCGGAAAACTCGTTTCCAATTTTGGCAACACCACTTCTTTCCACCGTCTTGTCGTCTTCGTTTGTCTGTGTTGGCACTATACGCTCCTTAAATTCAGCACTGTCTCGGAAAGAGAAGTTTCTTTTTAACTTCAGCATATTCGGAGAAACGTTGCCGCTGTCAAAGTATACGCCTTTGTAGCTATCTTTCAACAGCTTGAAGCCAATATTGGGCAGACTCATCTTGGAGTCTAAGGAAGATCTTCGGATTGGCTTGGCGTTGCTCAGCAACTGTAAATTCTCGCAACTTACATGTCTGTACGTTTCTTTAATGAGGATCTCTTTCCTCAAATTCAATTCAGATTTTTTACTCTCGTGATATGACAAGTTCCTTACGAGACGTGGTCGTCGTACTACTATGCTACTAGAAAGTTTATGTTTATCCTCATATGTTTTAAATGGTTCCAACGTTATATCTCTGTAGAAGAGTTTTCTACTACCATCACCTCTATTTAAATTCTCTTTAGACTTCTCAACATCACCATTTGATGCCCCTGGATTATAATTACTTGATTGACTCCCCGTAATATCCTGACCTTCGTCGACACGCTCTGTTGTCAAATTCGTTCCGAAAAACACTCGATCGCCATCCGAAGATTGCCGCCTACTTCTCATCCTAAGCGGAGAAGTGGGGACATCATCCGTACTGCCATAATAACTCTTATATACTAAGCCATAATCATCTGAATCAACCGTCCACGCAGAGTCTAGGCTTTCGGCCGAGAGTTGCGAGCGTATATTCTGCAAGTACTTGAAAACCTCGATGCCGCCATCTAGTGACAAAGATCTCTGCAGCGGAATATCCGAGGTGTCGCTATCGCTCTCAGTCTCCTCCAGGATCCGGTCCTCGCTGCCCAGCCACTTCTTGACTTCCTGGTTGTTCAAGTCTAGACTCAACAGTTCGTGTCGCAGGCTGTTAGTGTCGTATTTGTAGTCGGAATGACGGCGTTTGGTGGGCGTGACGACGGCGGTTGCGTCGGGGTCGGAGTGCCTACGCGGGGGCGGTGGGGGCGCCACCGGCGGCGGCCATCTTGCGGAACGTCGACAGCGAACTGCGGGGGAACGAACCCACTGCGATGTCAGACTCTGTAAAGAGCTTGCGAAAACTGTCGGGGAGAACAAGAGCTGTGTTAGTTGCCAGTAATGTAATTGTCTAGTAGACAGCATGTAAACCTTTACATTTGAGTTGCAAAGTCACCCGTAACGTAACCGAGTAGGCTGGAATCTCGAAAGGGTTCACGTGCTGTCGACTGGACAGCCAGCGACAACTTGTTTTAGGGTGTCGCGCGAATTCTGCGCTTTATAAGACAGCCTGCCGCTGACTGTACATAAGAAAACATTCTACTAAAACAGAATGATGCTGGGAATAATTAATTCGAATTTTAACAATCTTAAGGCTGTTATAACAAAATTTTATTCAAACATATTAGGGCCTGTTTCACATAGTTTTAGAAGGCGCTTTCTCATAAATAACCTTTAAAATTGATTGAAACGTTAAACGAATCGTCTTTGTAAGTTAAGGAGTACTTGCTCAGAATTGCGAATCAGTCCCTAATAGTAGATTATATGAGGGTTATGAAAGCATCTATATAACTGACTACTATTACTTTTTCATGCCTCAATAGTTGCGTACAATAACGTCACGGATATGAAGAAACAATATCTATAACACTAGCGTACGCAATAGAAGATCCGTTAGTTACAGAGGCCAGTTCTAAAAGCATATTCGACGCTACAGGAAAACCGGTAATTTTCTTGACGTATTTAATTATTAACTTACGAAAAAATTCAATACGGAGGCAACTTCCCACTTTTTTCTTATTAAACACTTACGGAGGATAAACGCGAAAACTCGCAAATGCAACTCGCATCCTGTCACTTGAGAATTCTTATTTCGTCATTTATGTAAGAACGGTTCAAAACATCCTGATCCTTCTGAAAATCATTTGCGGCTGTCACTGCCAATTAATAAGATTAGTTTACTTTAGTTAAGTCAGTTCATTCTATTTACATTTAGTTCACTCCGTTAAAAGCCCCTCAAATGGAAAACTTAATTTTCACGTTACAAACCCTTTGACAGAAAGAAGTCGCGTGTCTTGAGAGAGGCTTATGTTCAAATGGATAAGCAAGTGCCGATTGACTCATTCATCTCAATTAGCCATGAGATTATATCCGGAAAAACGCAATATTGGGAATAAGACGGCCTCGGTGGCGCAGCGGTTTGGCACGCTGACTGTAAAACCGAAGGTCTCGGGTTCGATCCCCGGCAGGGTCAAACTAGGAAACGAACTTTTCTAGTTTGTCTCGGGTCTTGGATGTTATCTATGTATTTATTGTATTAAATCTATCGTCGAGTTAGCACCTATAACACAAGTCATTTAGTTGTACTTAGTATAGGGCTAACGAGATGTGTGTAATATGTCCATGAATATTTATTATTATTTATTATTATTATTAAACGTGGAATAGTTAGTTCCAGGAATGTATCCAACCTGTGTCTTACTGTTTCCAATGAATAATATATGCGAGCTGAATTATTAAATTAAAATCGTAACAATAGTTTTAACCGCATAAAAACCCACTTGAAAAAGGGGAAATTGTCTTGATTGCGAACAAATAAAGTAAAATATGAATGTAAAATGTTATAATAAGTCTAGTCGCAATTTTTTTAACTACCTTATCTTATTATAGCTCGTGATATGATCCGTCTAATATATAACTATGTATGAGTATCGCGAATTATTAATAAATACTAAAGTAAAATTACTAAAAAAACATTTTTTTATGTAATCTCGACTGTGTCCCACTGCTGGGCAAGGCCTCTCTCAAAGGCCGGGCGCCCTCGCTTAGAAAATATCTTAAAAACTAAATTTGCCAAAAAGCCTTTATGCTTAGCTCAGTCTGCAGGAAACACACTCCACTGGCGACGCTGACTTTCAGCAAGAGCATTTTAAGTTTTTTTCCTGGAAACATTCCATTTTCTGTTGATTCCCTAAAAATCCGATTCCGCTACCCATCTCTAATCTCAACGCGTAACCTAATGCTTTTAGAAGTAGCCCCGACACACCCACACCTACACATCTTACACGGAAGTACCTTCTCTGGAGCACCGGTCAGTACCATGGGCCGAAAGAGACCCGCGGCGGCGGCGAGCGTCGGCCCCCATTTTTCATCGACAGCGCGAGGAACCTACCCGGACAGACACGACACTACATGGCGGTGGCAAACGTAAAAGGGGAGGTCGAGACATAAATGTGGGGAAGGTTGAAGGTTGACGTGAAATATAGGGACGAACGAGGGCAGGGTGACATAAACTATGGGGGGAAGGGTAGGGTGACCCGAAGTATGGGGGAGATTGAGGGTAAGGTTAAATAAATAAACCAGCCGAGTGCGAGTCGGACTCGCGCAATGAGGGTTCCGTATAAATTTGTAGGTTTTTCTCGAACTTCAAAACTTTTCGTTTATAATTCAATTACAAATGCTTACATACAGTTCTGAGATTTTTTTTCTGTATAAGACGATATTTCTTGCCAAATTTAATAATTTATAGAGGAAGTACACTATGAATTTTGATTCCATTGAGTGTCGAAATATACGTTTTTTTTAAACGGCCGTAACTTTCTTTTGCGTTAACTTAGAAGTTTGTTTTTTTAACAAATTCACTGGACTGTAGTCCTGAGAGTATACGATTTTTCAACTCGATATCTATATGAGTTTTCGAGATACAGGGTCTTGATAGACAGACGGACGGGCGAACAATAAAGTTATCCTCTAGGGATATACTATTATCCTCCAAGGTTCCGTACCTTAAAAGGAATAAGGGATTCCTTTTAAAGTACGGAACGCTAAAAATATAGGAGGTTGAAGGTAGGTCGACAAAAAACATGGAATAGGTGACAGGGTGACATAAAAATAAGGTAGGTTGGCATAATAATTAAGGGGATATAGTGACATAAAATAAGAACACTGTAGCCTAGCCATCAGCTCGCCTTCTCTATACGACTTGAAGTGTTATCATAATTTACTTAAAACATACGAGGTAAATCAGTGATAATCTTTGTTTTCTAGTATGTACAAATTATGGGAGGTCCCATCTCATCAGCCGTTACATTGTATAAATTTATAAATACAAAGATGGCAGAAGCACATACTTATTTCCTTTTTTTATTATTTCTACCAAGGGTTTCTATCTACATAGGGTCTTACTGCGGAATTAAGTTCTTAAAAAAAAAGATGCAATGCCAGCGAAAACAGTTTGAAAATGTGAAAACTTACGGTATATAAAAAAATGTATGCGAGCTGGAGGCTAGGTAAAATAAACAAAAACCTATGGTAGTAAGTGGAAATTTTCAAGTGACTGAAGAATATACTTTAAAGGAAGGGGTGACACGAACCAATATCAGAGATAATATATTTAAATAAACACAGTCAGGTAACAGGAAATGATCGTGCTTATAATCTGACAAATGAGGTGCATTTACATACATCTGTAGTATATGATGATGATGATTTTTATAAAATTGTATGAATGGAATAGTAAGAACGTATAAGAAGACGGGTAAGCAAGCTCAGGACGTCAGTGATACTCCACATGCTATGCAGTGAGAGCATAGTGCTGTGTTACAATGCGCGTTGTATTATGTATGTATGTTTTTGGTTTGTCTCTTTCGGCCCTGGTTGCATTTTCATACACACATTTATTACACCTAGAAATTTAGAGTCACAATTTTGAAGAAATAACATAGTTACCTTACAAACATGAAACGAATATACGTATAGCTTAATAAAAGGTTTAACAGACCATGTAAAAAATACCCGTAGATACGTTTCATGTAAAAGCAAACAATTTGAAGTCAACATCCCAAAGGAAATCAAGCCGAAATGGTAAATCAAAACCCAAACAAAATGTACCAGAACCAAAAATTATGTAAGTAAATATAAAAGCGTATGAACGTAAATATATATCTCGTCGAATCCACACTGGCATAACTCGTAAATACAGTTACACCTTTTAACATTTACATAAGTTGCATTTACTTGTAAAAAACCAAATTTAAATTATGAAAAGTCTTATATACGAAAGACACAAAGAGTCGTTCGTAAGAAAGTATAGTGATAGAAGTAAAGCAGATAAAATGAATGTTAGTGTAACATAATGACATTTATAACGATACAAATAGAGGTGAAAGTAGCTTGTACCACACGTCACGCTGAAAGGAGTTACGACAAGCTTAAAGGGCGTCACAAACAAGGAAGATACTATCTTAATCGTTATGCTAATTACCGCCACCAATGGAAAAAAATATCTTCTTTTATAACGCGTCTTTGGAAAAAGTGAACATTATAAATCTTAATAGTACAGTCTGTTAGCTTTTACAATATACCTCGGGGTCTATTTTCGGCTTTCGCCGAATGCACACGAGTGTAGTACTACTTCCTGCTCTGTATAAAACTTTTCTTCACTATTTTGAGAAGTTATGTAAAATTATAGTCATATTAGTTCCGATATTTCTATTACACGAATATATCCGATTGTATCTTAAAGTAGCCGAGATATATTCTGAAAGCTAACAGACTAGCTAGATTCTTGTCAGTAGGTTCTAAAAAGCCTACTTACAAGAATCTGGGTCCAAGAATTTAGCACTTTGAAGATTTGCCAAGAACAGCCGTTTTTAAAGAAGATTCTATTAAGGTCCTAGGTTATTGATTTTAGGTTCTAGACGGTAGCTTCTAAAAATAGTTGTCAAAGTCGTTAACTATTACGGTTTACGGTGTTAACTTTTAGAAAACAAAAAATATTCCATTGGTGGCGCTAGTCAGCACCGCCTAGCGCCTTAAGATACAATATCGCTCGCCTTGCAATTGAATGGACCACCACACACGGCGAAGATAATATATATTTACAAAAATTGTATGGCGAAGCTAAATTAAGATAATATAATCTTGATCAATAACATATATTTTGTCACAAGACATTGATCTTCGTAACCCACAGTCAGATGTGTTCTCAGTGAGATACTCTTAGGGATGTGTTAATTTACCTTATTCACTTGTGTATTTACTATAAGATTATTTTTATGTGTAACTCATCCTGTTGTAACCCCAAAAAATAAAAATAACAATCGTATCTTCGCCGTGTGTAACGCCCTTAAAGGTGAAGAAGATATGTATATGTAGTGGTTTTATCTCCTTATTTTCTTGAATTACTTAATAGCATATTCCATCACCTAACTATGCAACCCATGCATGATGCCAATAACGCAAGCACCATCACCAACATGTACCAAAACTTCTATTAAATATCACCACATTTCAAGTTCTTAATGTAAACTCAAACTAAGTGCGTTTCCAGTCAAAAGGTTTTGTCCACTCAGGTGGTTCTGGCAGAATCTGTTGATCGGCCTATTTCGATTGAAAACAACAAAGAATCATGCAATAATCACTTAGGGCTGCTTTTAGTCGTAGCTTATTTTTTTGTTCTACTTTTGGTAGTAATGGTTTGAAGCGGCAGAGAGTAAAATCAGGGATATACTGAGTATTTGACAAGGAATGTCACGCTTCTCTAATTTGAGTAGTTTTATTTGCTCTAGCCGCCACAGACCACATTTGTCAAAGCATAATAAAGTATTTGTCACCGTTATTATTTGCAATAATATAAAATGTACGGTTTGAAATAAGACATCACGTCGCTGTGGGAAACTATAAATTTTCACATTTTTACAAATGTGGTCTAAGGAAATTAAAAATACATTTTGTTTTCTTACGATTCGTTTGTGTTAAAGAAAAGTTGTTTCCGAAATTAGTAATAGGATAAGAAAACTATGTTTTAAATGTCCGCCGTTTTATCTAGCCTCAGGCTACATAAATCAAAATTATATTTTTAAACAATTATAAGGTGGGTGAGTCTCTAAAATGCATAGGTTTTCAATAGAGCCATATTAGTCCGGTAATGGTCGTTTCATTCACAATATCGGTAGTCTAGTAACCAATCGCAATGGTATAACCCGTGCTACTAAACTCGGCCTCTCGCGAATCGTCTTCGCGAGAGATAACTATTTAATTTGCGCGGGTTATACCCCTAGAATGACATTGTACTGCTATTGCTTTGTAAACTACCAAATTGCGGCAAATATCAAACATAGTCGTGCTTATTTCATTGTATTGAAAAACCATGTAAGTATTAGACTCTAGGGCCCGGAATGCTAGGCGTAATAGCAGCCTTAAACGATTAACTGTAAAGTGGTAAATGATGTTGTTGTATGTTGTTTTATTTTTATATGTAGCACCATGTTACAGCTGTTTACTTACAACTTCCTTATGCCGCTGTTTCGCTTCCAGGGCGCGTCGTCAGGCTCGCAGGGCAGGGGCCCCTGCACGGGGGCCTCTTCCTCTTCGGCCGCCAGGGAGGAGCCCAGGGACGGACTAGTGTCCGAGCCGCTACTGTAGGAGGTTAAGAGCGTGGCGGTTAGATTCAGATGCCCAGCGCCGATTCGTTGGTTTCGCACGCCGACTGTGAACCCGAAGGTTTCGATCCCCGGCCGGGTCAAACTAGCAAATGAACTTTTCTAGTTTGTCTCGGGTCTTGGCTATGTATTTATTGTATTGAATCTATAGTCGAGTATTATCTGTACCACAAGTCATTTAGTTGTACTTATTATAGGGCTAACGAGATCGTAATAGAGGATGGAATAGGAATAGAGGAGATAACGAGAGTGTAATAAGTCCATGGATATTTATTTATTAATTCAGAAATAATCAGCATTGTATTTGAAATATAGCTTATAAATTAATTAACTAAGATTGCATAGGAGAGGCGAGCAAAGTAGAGCAGAAAAAAAACCTAAAAGCAAGGGGAAGGAAATTTCTAAAGTAATCTATAAATAATGTGCCTCTTCGGCCGTTTTTGTAACTGTGTAAATTTTCAACCAGATGGGAATTAAAAAATTCTATCTTTGTTCGCAACCAGTTGCAGATCAAGAGAACTTTTTCCTTATCCGCAACTTCGTTGCGAACAAAGACTAAGAACTTCCCAAACTTACATAGTTGCGATGGGAGAAAAGCCTTTCGTAATTAGTATATTAACTAAGATAATGAATAAAAAATATGCAATTGGAACAAACAATAGTTATGTCAATACAGGAATTTTACTTAAAACATAAAAAATAATTAACCAATAAGAAACAATTATTACAGGAAACTATTTTTATTCCCTACCTAGAAAATTAACAAAACTCTTAAATTACGTTTTTCGTAGGGCCTTTTCCGCCCTAATTTCAATAGAGCGAGCGTCAAGAAACAGATCATTTAATAGTTACGAAAAAGGAAAAATCTTTAGTTACAACTGGTTGTGCCGCGGTTAAGGAAAAAGTTCCCCCGATTTGCAACTGGTTGCAAACAAAGAATAAATATTCTTAATACGCAACTGGTCGTGAACCACAGTTATGAAAACGGCCGGAGGGCAATGTGGAAAGCAGAGGCTAACATGGCGTAACAATAAGGATTCCTTGTTGTCTACGGAACCATAAAAAAGGCCGTGTAAAAAAGGCAACCTAACCACACCTCGGTTGATATTTCAAACCACTCCTCGATATCAACCCTTGCATGTCCCCACTGTTGGGGCACGGGTCTACCTACTCCTGTCTATGATTAATTAGTTCATTCTATAATTCGTTCATTCAGACGTCTGTTCGTTCATTCATACATTCGGTCGTTAATTTTTACCATGTCTATTTTAACATTATACTGATAGTTAGACCTAAGATTTCGGCACTTAGCCTCACAGTTGGGCCATTGTACGTAGCAAGCATGTTAACACTTCAGACACTAGGGTTTTCTCGCGTTTTACTTCACCATTAGCAACTGGTATTGCTACTATAACTTCACAAATGTACATAACTTGGATAATAATGTCGTTGGTACGTGCCGGGACTCGAACCAACGACCCGATTGAGAAGCCGGCGTTTTACCGCGCCGCTATCACCGCTTCTATATTATATTGATGTTAACGTGGAACGTCGATCATTTGTTGACTGCAAGCTGCGATCTGTTCTTGATTAGAAAATTTTTTGGCTGCTGCTCGGTAATGAGTAATGAAGCTATTCTTTGGCGCAACCAACCTTGAGCACATTACAGACTGCACTCAGTTCGCACACGTTGAGAGTAAACGGCTACGTTGCGGCCTACCCGCGTCTCTATTGGTTGCTCCGACCTCTGCCCTCTATCACCCATTTATTTAATCTGTTATTCTTCTATTCACGCTTTCAGGCGCTCGTTCACCTATTTATTTATTTATTCGTTAATTCGTTTACTGATTTGTTAATCCGTTAGCTTTTTTATGCTCTTTTTAAAAGATTGCTGACGTTAGACCAGTTCTTGGCTTCGAAATGTTAATTTTAGTTATTATTTAGATGACAATGATGTCTAAAATTAAAGCCAATTTATAAGTGTAAGTATGAATGATGTCTTATAATAATTATGTAAACTCTGTTAATTAAGGACTTTGAAAAGAATAAGTTTGGAGGTGTTTTGGCAATTTTTTCTCCAAATTGATCTAGATTTTAAAATGGCCACGTGATAATGTGTGATTTTGAAAAAAATACTTTAATTGATTGGTGATTAGGATTTAGTGTCACCTTTCTGGCGGCTGCTCGGTAGTGAGGGCTAGAAGCTGCTCTTCGGCTCGGCCCAGCTTCAGCTTAAGCTCATTGCGCTCGTGCAGTATTGCGCGCAGTTCGCGCACGCTGAATGTAGGTCTAGAGGACTGGTCTTCATCGTCGCCTACGTCGAGCGAACCGGCGCCGCAGGTCACGCATTTCTGGAGACAAATAAACTATCAGACGACAGACCACTGCCGGGTTGAGGATAAGAGATAAAATATTCGACAACACTAAACTTCCACAACACACAATCACTTGTCAACTCTTCTATTTTGATTGTTACATTGCATTGTTAAACTCTCGCCGGATTCCCAGAAAGGGAGGCCAGACACCAGGGATGGCCTCGTGCCACTTCATTATTATTTTTTATATAGAAGAGGTTTCCGGCAGAATCACATTTATTTCAACGTGAAGATGAAATGATTTAAGGTATATTGAGTATTTGTATATAATATACTATTTATATACTACAAAATAAATTTATGGTAAAAGATTGTGTTAACCTACAAAATCTGTACTGTTTCAGAAATATATTTTTTTACATTTGTACTTTTTATGTACCCTATAAACGTCCCACCGAAGGCCACAGGCCTTCTCTCAGAGAGAGACCGCGGAACACGCGTGCCCACCGCGGATTGACAATTTCAAGCGCTGAGGTATTTGAACATTCAGACACTCCGGTCAGGTCAGGCCATTGGTACGAGTACTACTACCATAGAATAAAAATTATCCTACTGCCACCGATGTGACAAAAAATATCATCATCGACAAAATGGAATGGCTATCTCGTTTTTCTAAGGTAAGTTGCGATCCTACAGTTTCATTAAAACCTTTCGCTAATTAAAAACGTAGTTTTTTTAGAAATATGTTGTGTTTTATGTATTTCTGTTACGTCATAAAAGTAAGGATCTTTACCTTTACTTATAGTCGTCGTTGTCGTCAGGCTATACTAGTCCACTGCTGTACATAGCCCTCCCCTAAAGAGCGCCACGTTGTGCTATCATAGGGGGTAATACCCACAATCCCCACGCTGGGAATGCGGGCAGTTTGTTGGAATTGTACTGCAGGGGGTGCTGCTGAAGTCCCCCGTCCCCCCCCCCATCCCGTTTGTGTCCCTTAGTCGCCTTTTACGATACCCGCGGAAAGAATTGGGTTGGTGCTTTTCTCTAGGCCGACACCACACAGCAATTATAGTAATAATCTGGAAAATTGTGACATTTTCTTGAGTGGCATATTTGCCACTTAATAGCCACATTAAAAAAAAACAACCATGTTTTCTTAGAACAATATACAACCATGTTTTCTTAGAATAATAGTGATTTTTGTCGACGATAGAATTGTCCCCTGAAAAGAAGTGTGTTTTACCTGCTCGATTGCAATGAAAAATTGGATATTGTGTCTCACTGTTATACTTCTTTATGTAGGTTTACTATAACACAATAGAATATGACTAATTATATAATGTGTGGTGTGCAGTAAATCTAATCAGTCCTAGACCGTTCGCAATAAAAATATAATTTTACATAACATAACGTAACCTCACGCCTGTATCCCAGAGGGATAGGCAGAGACCAGAAACCTCTGTCAGGAAACTGGAAACTCACGATGTCGTCTGACCATCGTGTCGGTGGTCTGCCCACCAACCTCCTTTCCTCCCTTGGCCACCACTCCGATACTGCCCTGGTCCACAGGCCGTCTTCCCTTCTAGCCAAGTGTCCCAAGGGTACTTTTTCTAATATAATTTAAATTTTAGGTTATGTGTCACACTTTGTCATGAATGTTACGATGGGTTACGTTGCAGCCATGATCAATTGTTAAGCCTAACAACAACCACGCTAGGACACCCTGTGTTGTGGAAACCAGAAACAGCGACATCTCAAACATGTAAACATCCAAGACCTGTGTTGTCTTGTCCGCAGCCGCATCCTCTCGCATGGTAAGTAGATGCGCTCGCGCTGCGCAACAGAAGTCGCCTAAGCTATACTAGTGCACTGTTATTACACGTAGGTACTCATTTTACAGGATATTAGCTTTTTTTCACTTTAATCAGTCATGACGTCTCGATAAGAAACCCGAACAAAGTTAGTATGAAAATTCAACAGTTTGTGTGGCACTGAACTCACGCCGTGGTGACGCAGCGCTCCTGTGGCATTCACTGCGTTTACATTTTGTTGCCATCGCAACGCCCGCGTGGGATCGCTCTTACACCTTTTTGTAGATATGATTGATATCAAACCATTGTACGTCCCCACTGCTGGGGCACGGGTCCCTTCCTCCATCACAGGAAGGTTAGGCCTTACTCCACCACGGCGACCAATTCCGGGTTAGTGGAGGATTGGAAGACAGTGAGGCGGCCTCACTTTATCATAATACAATTTGATGACATGTGTGGCGCAGCGGTAGCGCGTCTGCCTACCATGCAAGAGGTCCCGAGTTCGAAACCCGGCTGGGGACACAAAAACCCCAGGTCTTGGATGTTTAAATGTTTGTGATTTCGTTGTTTCTGGTGTCCACGACACAGGGTATCCTAGTGTTGGGCCAGAAGCAATGTATTTTTTTTCCTGTATGTAAATGTTATATTATGTCATAATACCTTATTCTGTGCGTCAGTCTGCTGCAGCGCCGTAATGTCCCGCTGTTGCGACTGCACGATAGCCGTGAGCTCTGTGCGCTCCTCACAAACCAGGCGCAGCTGAAACAGGAAAACATTTTTGCGTTAGGTCAATTACAATATTAAAAAAAAACATAAGTCACTGCAATTGGGCGAGTTTCTGAATTGACTTCTTTTCATCACAAATACCTACCGATGTTATTTTGATTTTTAAAAGATATCACTATCTTTGTGATATCTTTTACACGTATTTTTTTATTTTATGAAATACGCACGTTTTCTTATATTTTTTTTATTTAAAGTTTCAAATATTTTTACCGGAAGTGACGAGACAACGAGGCTCACAGATATGTTTTCCTTTGCCTAATATCTTAAAAAAACATAGTTACAAATTTTATTATTGCCAGGACCATAACTTTCTATCTTGGCAAAGGCATGTTAACTGAAAGCGTATTTCATCATCAGCGTATTTTTACTATTCTCGGAAATGCAACCGCAGAAAATACTGAAAGTAATTTTTACATGCTTTACAAATCCAAATATCGAAATGGTTTTCGAATTAGAGCTCAATACCAGTTTGAAAAGATGTCCATTAAGAATTTCACTAAGCAAATACGTAACTTTAATGCTGGTTCACCGAATTTCTCAGCAAAGAGCGTGATAGAACGTTACTCAAGTATTTACTTAGTGAAAATCTCAATTCAGAAACCGGCAATAAAAGTTAGGTAGTAAGCGTTAGACAACTGCAGTGAAATTTGCAACACTTAAGAGCATTGTAGTAAATAATGAAAGCCTGACAGCCGTAAAGACAGTCTTAATGACGGAGATAAGCTGTATGACTTGTAATTTGATTCGCTCTTACGAATCACTAAATATAGTGTAAGTTGTAGACTTTTAGTCCGGATTTAATTACGGGTGTTGTTATATCGGACACTGACATCTCACACTGTGACGAGCAACTGACGACGCGAGCTCCGTCTCTGCTCACCATGATTAAGCTCTGCGAATCGGAGCGAAACCTGGTCGGACTTTTCCGATATAACAACACCCGTAAGTAAATCCGGACTAAAAGTCTACATGTGTTGTGCTTACGAAAGTTTTAGTTCAAAAATAGTGTAAGTTATTTTTATTTTCTTGTTTTGAATGTCGGGAATGAATGCTTAGTCAATGCATAATTTGTTTAGAATAATATGTAAACTCTGTTAATCAAGAGTTACAAAAGACTATTAAAAGACGAAGTTTGGAGTTTTTGGCCCATTTTTTCTACCAGGCGGACATACATCGACCACATCGGGGATATTAGCAAAGGGGAAATAAAAAGTACCCGGAACTGGCGTGCGTGGATGCAACGACTTATGAACGTCGATAAAGCGAAGGTGATCTGTCAGGATCGTGGCAAGTGGCAGTCCCTGGTCTCTCCCTACCCCTCTGGGATACAGGCGTGAGGTTATATATGTATGTATTTTTCTCCAATATGATCTAATTCTGAAATGGACACCGAGTTTACGTGTAACGTTCAATAAGTCACGATTTGTGTGTAATTTTGACTAAAATACTTTAATTAGAAAGTGAAACATTATCACACGAATATTATAAAGGCGAAAGTGTCTATGTTTCTTACTTCTTCACCTCTAAACGGCTGGAGCGATTTTAATAAAATTTGGTATGGAGTTATCTGACACCCTGGATTAACACATAGGCTACGTTTCAGTGCGGGAACATATCTTATTCCCATGGAAAAATCGATAAATGGCGAATACCGTGGGGGACAGCTAGATTCACATAAAAATTTCAGAATAATAGTAAAAAGTTTAAACCGAAAGCAGCGTGCGTGCACGCAGCGACAAATGAATGCTGATGAAAAAAAGAGGTTTGTTAGGATCGTCCCTATTGTCAAACACTCGTCTCGGTCTCTTTTACGTGTGTATTAGAGACAAAAACGGTTCTCTTAACAAAAAATTGCACATTTTCTTGTTCCTATCAGCGTCTACAGCAGCGTCGCGTTTTTCATGCTTAGTTATTAAAAGGATGGACTGTGTTTTTATTTGTTTTTAATAAACCAACATGAATACATTTATCAGTATAGGTTATTTATAAATTCCAAAGATGGTTGACAAGTATTCGATGGTCTAAGTGTCGGTCGACTGTACCATAGCGATTTCATGATTTCATTGAATTTGTCAGAGAGTAAGGTCGTGATTTGATTGTACAGTAATTTCACAGTACATAATTATATTGTATTACATGTTAACATACATTATAAGATATTTTAAACTTTCGCGACTTGAACACATAGAATATTTTCGGGGCTTAATCAGCTCAGTCTTCTCGTGACCACGATGACTTTAACGTCGTCGAAACGTCGAGGTAAAATATCATTAAATTACTACGCGATTAAGCCCCGAAGTTATTCTAACTATACATATATAAGGTAGAGGGGGAGGGAAGCGGGGGGAAATAGTTAAAAATGGTTTTCCTACACCCACAATCTGTAACGGCCAATACAAAATTCAATCCAAAGGCCAAATCGTCTCTGGGATAAGTCGCTAACAGACAGACGCGCGGACACGGCAAAATTATAAGGCTTCCTTGTTGACAACGGAACCCTTAAACCTGCTCAAAATCCGATTGATTTATTAGATGCACACAACAGTGTTACGGACATAAATGACCAACGTCAAATGACATGAAAACACTCAATTCAATCCGTAACACGAAGACATGTGCATACATCGTCGTCGTCGTCAGGCTATACTAGTCCACTGCTGGACATAGCCCTTACCTAAAGAGCGCCACGTTGTGCTATCATAGGGCGTGTCGTAAAAGGCGACTAAGGGACACAAACCGGGGGGTCGGCAGCAGCGCCCCCTGCAGTACAATTCCACCGAACTGCGATCCCCAACCCGCATGCCCGCCGTGGGGATTATGGGCATTACCCCCCCACCCCCTATGATGTGCATACATGTGCATGATAAATTACATTACCGAATTAGAGTTACAAAATGAATATGTATTTTTTTAGTTAGCCACGACTGTGTCCCACTGCGGGACAAAGGCCTCCCCATTAGATTTCCACTCCTTGTCTCTGGCCTATTCAAAAATAAATATAATTAAATTACAAAATTGTACGAGTGCCACTTTTGTCGCCACTGATAAGATGTATCGCGGCACACATTGGAATGAATCGGATTGCTTACTTTAGTATGTAAGCCAATCAGCTAATTAGGCACTTTACCCAAGAAACAAATAGATGCGCCGTGCGTGCAGATTCGACTATTCAAGAACCGGATTCTAATGCTTTTTCTGTGCCTGCGTCACTGACTTAATAATGGAGCATGACTGCCTTCGGTATGTCTCTGGACAGCTGTCGTATTCTAGCCAGTCACATTCTGCAAACTGTATGCATATTTAATACGCACTTGAAAAAAGAAAACTGCTTTCTGCCATCATTGGAAGATTTAAATGATTCATAAACCAAGAATATGTCGTGACGAAACTAACATATTTTAATAACAAAGTTCGCATGTTAACATTGGCTTACCACTTGTCACGTTGTTTTATAATTTATACAATTCGTTATCAACTCTTGTATGTACCCACTGCTGGGGCACGCGTCCCTTCCTGCATCACACAAAGATTAAGCCATACTCCACCACGTGGAGGTTTGTAAGACAAAGGCAGGTCTTACTGTCACAGGTTAGTAACCCATTCTGCACCTGACCGCGCCTGTTGTTGCTTAAGTCAAGTGATTGGTTCCAATCACTCGGTTTGACTATGCCACGAGCGCTTATACGTACTAAAAAAAACTGCCAAACTCAATAACGTGCCCCGGTAACAAACTAGAATATCCTATAAAATGGAAACCTGTCCAAGACATTATGAACGTGGAAATACACCATACAACCCAGACTGAGGCCATTTGTACACGCGAACCCACGACCTTCGAGATGGTAATCAAACGTGAAACCGCTAGACAAACGAGGCAGTCGAGTCGAGCGTGACGATATAGATATCAATTGATTGAATATTTTTTTAGCCACAGTCGATAGCAATCATTATATTTTAGATGCTAAGTGACCCGTAAAATAACCGAGTAGAGTGCACGCGTGTAAAGGGTCAAGTGCGGTTGACTGTACGTGCCTTTACATGTGGTGGGTTAGTAAGACTGAGATTTCTGAGTAGTTATTTCGATATCGACCCTTGTACTGCCGGGGTAAGGGTCTCATCCTGCATCGCAGGAAGGTCAGGCCATACTCCACCACGGGGGTCAAATACGGTTTGGTGGAAGTTTGTTAGACAGTGGCGGGCCTTACTGGCAGATGTTATCAAGCCGACCATAAGGCCCCTGACATCGCTTAACAACTGCCATTACTTGACAGCCGGCACCAACGATTTAACGTGCCTTGCGAAGCACGGAAGGGCTCGGAAACAATGGTAGTCACGGGATGGCCACCCATCCATCACCTAACCTGTTGTTGCTTAACCTTAGTGACTGATTCCAATCACTCGGTTCCACTAGGCCAATACCTAATAAATCTTCTCGATTCGAAATCTTCTTATGCTAACTGTGCTATAGAACCATCCACTATTAATTTATTTTTATTTAAGAGGATGTTACATATAGGTATTCACTTAAGCTAAGCTACATGCGCTTGAGCGTGAACCATAGACTAAACTAAAGTTAGTTCCAATTTCCACCACAGGTCTGTAATGGCGCGCGCTCTAAGCCGCCAAACTACTAGCCATTCAGATACGATAATCGCTTCTAATCATGGCAGGCCACACTCACCTGGTTCTGCATTTGTTTCTGCTTACGGCGAAGCTCCCGGGAGACCTGCGCAAGCTTCTCCACTTGGCTCGTCAACTGCAGGGAGTCAAGAATGGCCATTTTAGCTCTGGACAAAAGACACATAAATTTACAAGAGATATTAGGGCTACGAAACACGTGATTTAGAATAATAAAAACTAACAAAGGCGTCGACAACGATACGGAATCTCCCGATAACAGCAGATACTCGAATGCCGAGATATTTTCAAAGGATACGGCGCGATATTTTCCGCTGATTAGACTATGTGTGCTGACCTTGGATAAATGCTTGTTTACGCGACAACATCTTTCAGCGAAACGTTTTCGTATAATTATGTAACTTTTCTATGATCATAAAATGTGTCTTCTAACGAGTTAACACGCGAAGTGCGGTTTTCTCGACGTAACAAGAAGCTAAGTTTTTCTTTATATTTTATGAAATTGCAGAAAGGTACAACAAATAGAAATTATTAGGCTAGAGACAGTTGAAATTGAGTAGGCATTCAAGTCTATGCCTGCGGATTTATTAAAAATTTACACATATATATTAAATGGTTATTATATGGTCTACCCGTGACCACGGCAACTTTAACGCTGCCGAAACGTCGGGAAATATGGTAACTACGTTTTACCTACTAAATAATCGCAATTGGACTCGTTCAATATGTAACTTGGTACTTTTAATCGACGGAGGGTCGAATCGATCCTTATGTTTTTGTTCCAATGTCACACGTAATGAAAGTTAATAAAGTTTACATATCTAATTATTAAGGATCGAGCTGCTGTCGATTGTATTGTGCTATACCTATTAGCTATGTATTTTCTGTCCGTGGCAAATTTATATAATAAATTTTGGTTACAAACAAATTAATTTCAAATTTCAACTTGCAAAATCCACCCACATTACTTTTGCGTTACGAAGAGGTGACTGTCCACCTGTGAGCCTAGGTGGAGAAATTCTCCCACACAAAGATAGTGTCAAATACCTCGGGTTCTACCTTGATCGTAGACTGACGTGGAAGCACCATGTCAAGGCTAAACGAAAGGAGCTGGACGCTCGATTCAAGGAACTACACTGGCTGTTGGGGCGGGGATCTCACCTGTCACTCTCCAACAAGCGTTTGGTCTACAATACGATCTATAAACCTATATGGACGTATGGATGCTAAATTTGGGGCTCTACATGTCAATCAAATCTTCTCGTAATACAGCATGCGCAAAATAAAATATAACGATCTATCTCCAACGCAGCGTGGTATACCAGGAATAATGAGATACATGAATACCTGGAGATCCCTACAGTGGTTGAGGAACTAAAATTGTATGGGCTTAGGTATAAAGAACGACTGGCCCATCACAAGAATCCACTGGCTGCTGCACTGCTTGATACCAGACACAATGTCAGGCGACTGAGGCGAAAACACGTCATTGATGACGAAGCTACTGAGGATGTATAGTAAAAAATTCAATGACTATACTCCTAACGCCAGATCTACCCAGAAACCATCTGATTATAGCCAAACATGGGCTGATGGCAGATACAGAGAAGAGAAAAAAAAAATTCAACTATGTATGAGTATCGCGAATCATTAAGAAATAAAATCGACATAGTTATACGTCTGAAAGTTGGTGGTTCTACCCGTCAGTACTAACAATTTATATAGTACATAAGTAGAATTCTGCATTTTAGGATGAACCTATAGGGAGTAAGATTTTGGTAGACCCTGTATAGCATCGAGTGGTAACTAGTCTTAGTAGAATAAATTATGGTGTGACATTTAATTCCTCTCAACATTAGAAAAATCCTGTTTTTTATAAGTAAGCCTGTTATTCTTGTAGCCATTTTCTATGTAAACAGAATCTCGCTAAGCCCCATTTTTTACACAGTGGCTAATAAGGGTTGAACCACATCTGGCAGCACGGAATCGCCTTTTTCCGTCGCCCTTAATATAAACTCTATAGTCCAACCTAATAGAGTTTATATTAGCAAAGGATATCTATCTATCCTTTGCTAATATAAACTCTATAGTCCAACCTAATAGAGTTTATATTAGCAAAGGATAAGATTAAAAGTACCCGAAGCCGGAGTGCGCACATGCAACCACTAATGAATGTTGATGGAGCGAAATAAGTCTGTCAGGATCGTGGCAAGTGGTAAGCCCCGGTCTCTGTCTACCCTTTCCGCATACAAGCGCAAGTTTACGATTACGTAAAATATCTACATTAGAAATATCTACATATCTACATGTATTTATAATGTTCACAGCGGGGTCCGTTAACCCTTTTTGGACTTACTGAAAGTTACCTTATGTTGTAAAATTGATTAGATTACATTAATACTCCTTATTGCATACCATACATTTTGAAAGTACATGAAAATCGTATATATCTAAGTTACATTGATTGATTGATCTTTCCATTGTTGTAGTAAAGACCCCTGTAACGTAACTGAATATAGTTGAGCTGTAAAGGTCAATGTGCTCTGTAGACTATCCCTTGGACTCTGCCTACCGGGCCGGAATACATGCGTGCTTTTATTTCTGTATTACGCATCAATTTATTTCAAGCCGTTTCCATCATAATCACAAAACGATAAAGTAGGTCCGCTCGTAATCAAACATAACAAAAGACGGACTTATCTAATGAATGATTGTCATTGCCAAATAAGTGAACAATAGGTTTTGTAGGAGTAATAGCGAGAATTATTGAATCTGCCGCATACAACCAAAACAATAACTTTCTTGGTAAAGACGAACAATGTTCAGACAGAATGCTAATTCTGCCGAATCGAATCTGGTTCGATTCTCGGCATTAGTATTTTATCTGTAACTAACCGGCTTTTGTGCGAGTAACTAGCATGGGTATAGAGCATTTATGGGTGACTCACGCTACCAATCAACTGTTGCTTCTCCAGCAGGTCCTGGTGGCGCAGAATGGCGTGCTAATCTGTACCTGTGATAGGTATTATACTTGATGCGCGCGTCTTTTGGTTAGCATGCCATTCTTCACCACTAGGTGCCACAGGAGAAGCAGCAGATCAATACCATATTGTGTAAAGACTTTAGAAGAAGCTCCTCCTCATTTCTTCGCATGCGATCTCCTGGAATTCTGTTAATGCATTATGGCACCATGGCAGATACATGTTCGGGTCACGTGATGTGTTTTTTTATACCATTGACGCTTACAAGGTGTAATGTATGTGCGCGCCTAGACTTTACGCAGCAACGAAATTAAATCGCCATTTTCATGCAATGGTCATTGTACTACAAGCTAGCAGAATCTACGGAGATGCTAGTTAAGGTCTGCGCAGACGAGGGAATTTTGTCGCTATGGGACAAAAGCCCTGAATGTGTAAAAATGTCCACCAAGTATTTTTCACGGATTGAACGTATAGTGTGCGAAATTTAGTGAAGCTAACGCTACGGAAGCAAAATTCTGAGATTACGTTGTGTTGTAATTTATATGAAGTATAAAAAAGGCGTTATTTAAAAGAAAATACTGTGTCCATCCTCTTATTTCTAATCGATTAATGAACGGATATTTCCATTCAATTTTTTTCGGGGATTACCCCATACTTTCGGTAGTTTGGGGGACTCGTTGCACGGGGTACTTTTAATCCTTTGTATGGGCTATTTGATATAATTTATCAGAGATCTATATCGATGGACAAAAAAGTACCCGGGGGACAGTACATCGTCTACGTAAGCCTTTACTCGCACAAAAGCCTGCCAGCTTCACGCGTTTTAGACTGACTCACGCTATCAATCAGCTGTTGTTTCTCCTGCAGCTGCAGCTCTTGGTGACGCAGCGTGGAGCGCTGCTTCTCTGCCGTGCTGCTGAGCCGCGAAAGTACTTCCTGGTCGTGCTCCCGAGCCGGCGACGGCGGCGCACTCGACCCTGGCGGATAAGATAAGATTAGATTGGGCATGAAAACGTATCTTAACGACTCGGTGGCCCAAAAGGCTAAATCCACTTTAGCCCCCCAACCGCCACTAGAATTTTTCAACTTTTAAGCGAATAATGGAATCTCTATTTTTGAAATAAAACTTTCATACGCATTAAAAATGTTCATCGGGATCTTCAGCCCATCGATATGCGCTACATAGGCTGCTACTTATGTATGCGGAATCTGGGATTCCAATAATTTTAAACGCGATGTCTGACCTCCATGGTCAAATTCGTTTTTTTTTTTAAATACTGGCCGCTAATATTTTTCTCTTATATAAGTTAGTGTTTTGTTTTTATTGGGTTTAAAATGTCATATCGCTGAAAAAATGAAACTCACTCGTGAAAATATTCGTGCTATGATTTATTACGATTTTCGACATGGTTTAACGCAACAACAGTGCATAGATCAATTAACTTCGACTTTTGGTGGTGAAGCTCCATCAAAAACGAATGTGTATCACTGGTTTAGTGAGTTTAATCGCGGACGCAGTAAGCTCACGGACGAAGTTAAAGAAGGTCGCCCGAAATCGGTGGTTGTACCACAAAATATTGAAGCTGTGCGAAAACTAATAATGCAATACCGCCATGTTACGTATCGCGAGATAGAGGCTATTCTGGGCATTTGTATGACGAGCATTCATAGGATATTACATGAACATTTGTCTGTAAAAAAAATTTGTTCGCGTTGGATCCCGCACAACTTAACTCAGGATCAAAAAGATGCTCGCGTCGAATGGTGCAAGAAAACCTTAAAAAAAATCAACGGGGGCGACTCAAAATCTGTTAATAATATCTACACAGGTGACGAATCCCGGATCTACGCGTACGATCCCGAAACTAAACAACAATCAACAGTTTGGGTGTTTCAAAATGAGCCGAACCCTACGAAAGTGGCTCGTGCAAAAAGCACTGTTAAGCAAATGGTGGCCTGCTTTTTTGCTATTAATGGCCATGTGGCTACAATACCACTGGAGAATCGCAGAACGGTTAATTCGAAGTGGTACACGACCATTTGTTTGCCGGAAGTATTTAAAGAAATACGCCAAAACAACCAGCGACGCAAAATCATACTTCACCATGACAATGCCAGCCAGACATCTCGGGAAACAACAACATTTTTGGATGGTCAAAAAATAGAATTGATGGGTCATCCACCGTACAGCCCTGATTTGGCTCCCAATGATTTCTATTTATTCCCAAATGTAAAGAATAAATTACGTGGTCAAGGATTTTCGACCCGTGAAGATGCCGTAGATGCGTTCAAACAGCACGTTTTGGAGATACCTCAATCAGAGTGGAAAAAGTGTTTTACAAATTGGTTTCATCGAATGCAAAAGTGCATCGATCATAGTGGAGAATACTTTGAAAAACAATAAAAGCATATTTAGCCATATACATTTGTTTATTTTTTCTATTCCGCATACATAAGTAGCAGCCCACGTATTAGAGAAGGGCCCTTCATGCTTGCGCCAGTATCTTGCAAACGTTATGCCGAATAAACCTTTTATTTCTTAGGAACAATCGGAGAATCGTTTCTATTTCGAGTCCACTGACGTAACCGAGAAGAGAAATGTATTGAACTTTGAGAAAGACCTGTATTCAGATGTAGATATGGGCGAATGTGAGTTGATTTGTACCGTCTACTTACGATAACCTATGGAGAGGTATGAGTTAGTTGACTTACTGGTTACTATCAGCGGCTTAGTTCGGCTGTGAAAGAATATGAGTCAGTTGATTTGTACCAACTAATAGTACCCGAAACCGGCGTGCGTGTTTACAATTAGCGTTGATGAAGCGAAGGTGATCTGTCAAGATCGTGGCAAGTGGCAAGCCCTGGTCTCAACCTACCCTTCTCACATACAAGCGTGAGTTTATGTTATATTGTTCGTTTTTTACCTACTACTATGTTCTTCAGGACCAATATTGTTTCACTGGTGAAGCAAATCCAATTTCTACATTTCCCCAAAAGTACATTGATATCACAGCTTTTGGAAACTACTGCTATTCTGGCCCCTTTCATGGGGAGCAATACCATTGGGTTGTGGGCTCGTAAAACCGGTGGGACGAGACGTATTCCCCGCTAATACCAGCTCTAACCAGCGCATTCCAATTTGACCTTTTTATCGCCGCTATAAACTGCTCTTTTGTCACGTCTACGTCACCGCCGGTCGTGCCCTATGTTTGATATTGGGATGAGAAATAAGGTATTTAATAAGAAAAAATAAAAAATAACTTCCTCGCGACATAATACTTGTCCTGGCCTCAAAATAGGATACCCTGAGCTATGGGTACCAGGCAAGGACATCACTATTGGAGGTGGTATATGCCAATACATGTGTATTGGCCAGTTATAATCTTATCCCAGTACATGGCTGACACCGATTTGAATATCGCTAGGATACCATTGTTTGTTGTGATGTGTGACACTTGCGGAAAATATATCAACCGAGCAACATCTAGCGTTTTACTATCATATCCACACTCTGCTAGTAAGCTGTAATATAGGCGTCTACAGCCCTTGTTCACAACAATAATCACGAACATGGAAATACACCCAGACTTATACTATTGGTACAACTGTAAGGCGGCTCCAGTGGGTAACGAATCCACGAGCTCTCCGGCATGGTAATCAGACGTGATAACGCTTGTCTAACGAGGCATTCCAAAGGCAAAGATGGACCGTTTCTATACCATAGATACATTTGTACCTACGTAAACGATGTGTCAGAGTGATAGTAACAACAGATTCGCGATTGCCAAGGCCGTTGACGCACTTTGTATGCATACAACAGGAAAAGCTACACCCCGCTAATTATTATAAATTGAAAAATTTTGCATGATGTTTCAGTAGGAATACCACTCGCTACCCGTGAAGAAAATCACCGTGAGGAAACCCGAGTGTCCGAGCTGTTCAAATACCTCAGCGGTTGAAATTGCCACACCGCGATGGATACGCATGGCAATTAAGCCCACACTCTCTGTCAGAGAGAAGGCATATGCCTTGAAGTGGGACGTTTAAAACAGGCTACATAAAAAAACTGCTTCTGTTTCAATACTTCATAATCCACCACTCCAAAGAAGATTGGTCGGATTGGAAGAAATATCCCACTTATTAACAGTCACGAAGTCACAACTAGAAGCTAGTTCCAGAATAAAATTTGGTGACACTTTGACATTTTCTAAGAACTAATATAGGTACCTGGGTAGTTTCGGGCAAAGGTCATCCCTTGCTTACTTGAGTGTGCAAAGGCGTAAAACACATCCCCCTACACATAAAGGTCATTTTGTTGAGGTCAATGGTACAGTCAAGAACGGCAAGAGATGTTTTTTCCTCTAATTTTTTTATTGGCTCACAGAGCCGACTGAGCTGGGATAGCCCCCTCTGTCCCAACAAATTGTGTGTGATACTGTTCTCTATCTAATTTATTTTTGTGTACAGAAAAAGTGAGAAGCCTATGCACGATTTTGAATTTTGATTATTCTTTTTTGATAATTGATATTATTCTTCTTTTTCTTCAGGCTATATTAGTCCACTGCTGGACATAGCCCACCCCTAATGAGCGCCATAGGGCACGGTTGTGCCGTCATTGGGGGGTAATGCCCATAATCCCCACGCTGGGCATGCAGGGGGCGCTGCTGCCCACCCCCCGGTTTGTGTCCCTTAGTCGCCTTTTACGACTCCCGCGGGAAGAATTTGGGTTGGTGCTATTCTCTAGGCCGACACCACACAGCAATTGATAGTATATCGTTTTGCATTTCATTACCACGAGACAGTGAGATTAGGGTCTACCTCAGATGCTTTTTCTCGGACTCGTTGCGACGACCTCAATTGCCTGTCTGAAGACCCAATTTAAGATTATCTGATCTTATGAGATCCTTACCATCTGACGGAGCGTTGAGGGTCCGCCTCAGACGCTTGTTCTCGTCCTGGAGACGGGAGACGGCAGAGACCAGCTCCGCGGACTCGTTGCGCCATTGCTCTTCGATCGCCTCGATTTCCTGCAGACAGTTGCATGGATTAGAGGGTCATAAAAGTGAACAAACAACACAGTGGTTGTGTTGTGTGGAAGAGAATCGACATACAAATGTCTCCACTGCTTCGGCACGGGTCTCTTCCTGCATGGCAGGAATGTTAGGCTATACTCCACCACGGGGGCCAAGTCCGGGTTGCTGAAGGATTGCAAAACTGAGGCGAGTCGTTATCAAGTCCGGGTTGCTGAAGGATTGCAAAACAGTGGCGAGACGTCAGAAGTTATCAAGCTGCCAATAAGGCCTCTAACATGGCTTAACGACTGCCATTACATGACAGACGGCACTAACGGCTTAACGTGCCTTGCGAAGCACAGAAAGGCTCGGTAAAAATGCCACTGCGGATCAAACATTAAATATGAATCAATCATGTGGGAAGAGAAGAAAATACTTATTATAAAAAGAATACACACTCCATAGTAACAAAGGAAAACTAAAAATCAAGGCGCACAGAATGCGCCGTCTCCAGATCTCGGCCGGCACTCTACAAATATTTACATGAATCTATTCGAGCTCTTTTCAACCTCCCTCTATCTTTGAAGTCAGTAATATGACAGGACAGAATTCATTCATTGTAAAACTATATAACATCTTCTAAAAACTTGGAAGTTTAGTCTATAGATTCAGAAGTCACACGATTTTTCCCTGTTTATCACAACACTTATCTAATTGCGCGAAGACTAGGAACTTGGCAAGTATATGGTAAATTTTTTTTGAGACATTTGGTGAGAAGTTGGCCGTTTTTTTCACATTTGTGTTTTTGGTGGGATAAATACAAAACATAATATAAAACTAAGGTCCCCACGTTACCCCGCGAGCTATTATTATTAGTTATTAAGGGAACAGCTCACCCCTTAGTGAGATTTGATAAAAGAAGAAAGAAACAAATACATTTTTCGCTAACACAATACCTACTCAAAACAACGCGAAGGGACGCCACTTCCCCCATGTATGAGACTTCCCGAATTAATTTGGGGTCTTTCTGGACGGTAACGGCTACTTGCAGTTTGCTTAAATCTAGGTTTATTTCGATTTTGATAGTTTTTCGTATTGAGAATCGTGTTTAAATTGTTTTAAATCAAGATTTACGAGCTCGTGCAAGTGGCTCTGTTGACGTGAATTTTTTATTGACTTGTAAGTGCATTTTGTTTGATAACACCAAGGTAATTCGTGCACAAAATTGATAACACAGCGAATGCCGGTCAAGGCCCTGTCATTGACGCACACGATTACTATGTTATTTATTGTCACATTATCGAGAAGAATGTACAACATTATTTTGGTTCTGCGGGAAGTATTATTTTTCAATGATAAAAACATGCGTCGAAGATGAGACCTTGCCTTAACTGTAAATAAAACAATTATTTCCACAACGATTGAAAACTCGGTCACTCAGTGCTGTAGCCACGGTACTTGCGTGAATTTCCATCTAATAATACAATAACTATGTGTCAGCTTTAACTTTACTTACTCACTTCAAACAGTGACCCCGGTTTTTACCCTTTTAACTAAGCAAAAAACCTCTAATCGGAATATGATGGCAGTTTCGTTCATATTACTCATAGTCGTACACGTTTATTCTAACAAATATATGGTGTTATATATTTATAAAAACACGATTTCTCTAAAACCTTCCTCATACGCAGTTTTTGAATAGAATAGAAAACATTTGGTACTAACACAAACAAACTAAAAACAATCATCGTCAAGCGTATAAATTAGGGCATTTACTACTAGAAACAAGATAGGTATTCGATTTCTATTCTGTGACAGACCTGCCGCCTATCACAGACTATTTAGACTGCATTTATGTAAATAAGCGGAGCGGTAGAACCCAGCTTCTCAATCGGTAGGTCGTGGGTTCGAATCGCATGTACCATAAACTTTTTTTCTGTGCTATGAAAAATTTTAAAAACCTATTTAGAGGCTAAAAATGCCACCCATGCCGGGACTGGAACCCGCGACCTCTGGCTAACCGTGCCAGCGCTCTCCCAACTGAGCTAATGGGCGACTTACCGGCATCAGTGAAATTTCGAACCTCTTTACAATACCTCTGTATTAGGCATCTGGCTGAAGTAATTTGCATCACATGCAGCCCCGAGTACCTTACTTTGCAGTTAGGTTTTACATCGGCATGGGTGGAATTTTTAGCCTCTAAATTGGTTTTTAAAACCATAGACTTTTTTCTAAGTTATGTACATTTGTGAAGTTATAGTAGCAATACTCGCTAACTGTGAAGGAAAATACCGTGAGTAAACCTAAGTGTCTGAGGTGTTCAACTAAATCGGCGCTTGAAATTGCCAATCCGCGGTAGGCACGCGTGGTAATTAAGCCCAAACTCTCTTTTTCTGAGAGATGGCCTTTGCCTTGCAGTGGGACGTATATATTAAAAAAGGATATAAAACTAGGCAGGGATATCCAACTATAAATTACTTTTGTTGTTATCAACTGTAATAGGGCAGCACATGTGGTCAACTTAAAACTAAACTACGATTGCTGGTGGAGTTGCCAGAGGTTAGAAAGAAATTAATTAATGTACTATATATAAACTTGATTCAACTTAACGAAGGTCAGGCCAGGCAAATGTGCAGCGATGTACTACGTAGCTCAACTGTAATCTTGTTGAATAAACTGAACGCGGTCGGCCCGTCTCGCACGCTAAGGAAATCATACATCTAATTATCGAATTGAGATTAACAAAGTGCTTTAGTGGATCTGTTTTAAAAGTTACAGCTTGGTCATTCATTAAACCATTAATTATTGCACCCATGTTCAAGCAAATATTTTTTTTTTATTTAAGAAAGAGAGAACTTTCATTTATTTTCTCTTTCAAAAACCTATTCAGAGGCTAAAAATTCCACCCATGCCGGGATTCGAACCCGCGACCTCTGGCCATCCGTGCCAGCGCTCTTTCCAACTGAGCTAATGGGCGACTCACCGGCATCAGTGAAATTTCGAACCACTTTACAATATTCTCTGTATTACGTACAGGCAGCGACTTCTGGCTGAAGTAATTTGCATCTCTGGCATTTGATTTATTTTCTCTTTTTTATGTACGCAGTCTTAGATAAGCAGTCGCAGTCGTACGACCCACTGCGGGCACACGCTTTCTCTCAGAGAGAGAGTACGGTCATAATTACCACGCGTGCCCACGGCGGAATGGCAATTTTAAGCACTGAGGTATTTGCTTATATTCTTTTTAATGCACTAACCCGTGCTAAGGAATATAATCATGTGGGTACAGCGATATCATTCCGATGTAAAAACCTAACTGCAACAGTAGGTACTCGGGGCTGCAAGTGATGCAAATTACCTCAGCCAGATGTCGCTGTACGTAATACTGAGAGTATTGTAAACAGGGTTTGAAATTTCACTGATGCTGGTGAGTCGCCCATTGGCTCAGTTGGAAGAGCGCTGGCACGGATAGCCAGTGGTCGCGGGTTCGAATCCCGGCATGGGTGGAATTTTTAGACTCTAAATAGGTCGTTAAAAACTGAGGTATTTGATTTGGTATTTGGTACTTTTTTTTACTACTTTAAATGTCATACCCTGTTTTGCAATCTAGAATAGAACAGAAAATATTTATTTGTCTTCCAATTGAACTGAAGTCCACTTTTGTGAAGTGTAGAATTAAAGAAGTGTAGAAGTGAAGAATACTATCTCGCTAGTGTTATGTGAAACGTTTGCTGTTATTAGTGGTACTGTTCTGCTATTGTTGGTATTTTATTTGTGGGCTGTCCATATATTGAAGCCTAAAATGTAGTATTATATTATTTCTTAAATGAGCATGTATTATTCATAATATGTATCTGAAATAATTTGAATTATTTGTTCATCTACTTCCTTCTCCAATATATTGCTCCAGTGCATTAAAAAGTTATATTATGATACAGGTGTATACAAGACCTGTATAGTAATTTTTTTTATTTGCATATGCGTAATGTTTGTCATAAGAGTTTTGTTTTCAGTTTTATAATCTTTTTATTATCAGAGTAGATACTTAAATTATAATAATTAAATCGATTCTTATTTTTTAGGTAGTCTATTTAAGTCTCACTGCAGTGCACAGGCCTTCTCTAACAGAGAGAGAATGTTTTTTGAACTAAAACTTTCGTAAGCACAACACATTGTAGACTTTTAGTCCGGATCTACTTAAGGGTGTTGTTATATCGGAAGAGTCCGACCAGGTTTCGCTCCGATTCACAACACCCGTAAGTAGATCCGGACTAAAAGTCTACAGAGAGAGAATGTGTTTAATTACCACACGAGCTCTAAGGTAGTTGAAAACCTCAAACACTCAGGTTTCCTCACGATGTTATTTTTGACGGTTAGCGAGTGGTGTTGCTACTTTAATATCACAAATGTATATTTTGAAAACAAAGTAATTTGTACATGCCGGGAATTGAACCCACGACCTCCCGATTGAGATGCCGTTGTTCTACCGCTCCACTACCACAGCTTATTATTAAATTTTGTAATCACACTAATATTATAAAGGCGGAAGTTTGTTAGTGTGCGAGTGTGCATGATTGTTACTTCTTCACGACTAAACGGCTGGAGGGGTTTTAATAAAATTTGAGTTAGCTGACACCCTGGATTAACACATAGGCTACGTTTATTCCCATGGGAAAATCGATAACACCGCGGGGCACAGATAGTTGGCAATTACTAACCACCAATTCGGGATGCAAAAAAAAAAGTGAACTGCCTGAATCGAAAACCATTTGGAGCTTAGCATCCAAACTACAGTATTTTTAATGTAAGATATTTTTATACTATAAGATGAGCCTTATTTTGAGTAAATAATAATATTTAAATGCCCTTCATATGACCTCTGAGGACCTCTATGATGACGTCACATGTTAAATCGTCTGTGGTAGTAGTTATTCTGTGGAAAAACTACCAATGGCCTGTCAACTTCATCTGTCAAACATCTGTCTTTTTACACTAAACCATAGACAAATCCAATCGCGAACTCTACCTATACAGAGTATGTAACATGACGTCACGTCGAATAATATTCATTTTAATTAAATAACAATGATAAAATCGATTAATCTCGAAAAAAATTAAATTAGTTTCTTAAAATCCGATCATAAAAAAAACTTTGCATCCCTAATTGTCGGGTTTTCCGGCGAATCTTGAGCACTGATTTTATAACAACTGCTATGTATTATAGCGGTAAATCGTTAGGAAATACGCGAATACGAATAGCCAAGTGAAGCGCTGACATTAAAAGAATTATGGGGTCTCCCGGTCTCCCCCAATAGTGCCACTTTATTTTAGCAATCGATCATAGAGCTGGCAAGCGTACTACGCTGCGTCTGCCAATTCGTCGTTTATGGGCATTACCCACCAATGATGGCACAACCTTGCGCTCATTAGGGGAGGGCTATGTACAGCGGTGGACTAATAAAACCTGAAGATGATGATGATGAAGAATGATTTTACCTCAAACTACGAACATTTTAAATCAATACTTTCCTCAAGTACATATTTTAAGACATAATTATCACCACTTCTTTTAGATTTTCTTCTGATGATGCCATTTGTTGTACTAGTAAACTTTTACTAGCTGCCTAATTACAAGCTAATTAGACTGTTCAAAATCAAAATGACAGCCATATTAAAAAAATCAATAAGCACTCCATGTGCCTAATGGCTAAGCCATTCCTCAGGTAATTATCATTTAATGAAAAATAAATGAGTATTCATTCAGTAACAAGAAAAAAGAAACAAGTCCTCCCTACTTGTTTCTTTTTTCTTGTTACTTAAATAGAGAATTAATCATTTAAAAGTAGATATTACAACAGATAAATTATTACATGAATGACTGTTGATGAAGCGAGATAATTCTGTCAGCATAGTTTGGATTATGTTTGCCCCTCCTGGACAAGGCATGATTACATGTATGTGATGATAGAAAGTCTTTGATTACTTTTACACACTAAGAAAGAAAATACAATAATAATATTACTTGTTGTATTCACATGCTGCAAAGACCGTTACTATGTAATTTCTGTATGATGTGTATGATTGTTTTAATGAAGGCTTTTTTTTTTTATTTAAAGACCATCCGGTTATTCTAACAATTTCATTGAGATGAAATTAATTTTATAATAATATAAATACATATATACTTATGTATACTTAGAAGAGTATACTTATTATATATAAGTATATACTCTTCGCAATAAATCATTTATGGCACTACCCCCTCTCATTATCCACATAACCCAAGGTTAGTGTGGTGTATCGAGGGTAGGGTGTGAAATAAGTGATAGTTAAAAGTGTGACAATATGAACGAGGGTGGAGGAGAAAAAGTGCTCAAGGCAGCAGTTCGCGATAACCTCCCAGCTATATAGCAGGTATTTAACATTGGCGACTGAGGAAAATTCGGAAAAAGCAGTGAAAGTGGCGGAAACTGTTTAGAATGGGGGACAATATTAGATTTGAGGTGTTTGATATATCAAGTGGTGATTGGGAGTCCTATATCGAAAGATTCGGGTTCTTTGTGGAAGCACATGGTGTGACTGAGGATGTGAAACAAAAGGCCATGTTTTTTGCGTCGTGTGGAAGTGATTTGTTCAATTTGGTGAAAACGTTGTTATTTCCAAATACAATAGCGCAAACTTCGATAACTGAAGTAGTTAGGAAGTTGAACGAGCATTTCAGTCCGCGTCCAAATGAGATAGTCGAGTCATTTAGGTTTCACACGCGCCGTCAGGGGGTAAACGAGTCCATGACCGAATATATTGCCGCACTGCGTAAGCTTAGTAGATATTGTAACTTCAACGATTTGGAGCGTACTATCAGGGATAGGTTAGTGTGTGGGGTTGTCGATGCCAGGTTGCAAGAGAGTTTGCTGAAGAGGTCCAACTTAACCTATGCTATGGCAGTGGAAATGGCTTTGCAGACGGAAAAGAGGGACAAAGACCTTAAGGTGATAAGGATTCCGGAGAATTCTACCAGCAGCTTTCCAGGGGAGACGGCGAGCACCAGCAAGGGTGGCGAACCTGAGCCAATGGAGGTGAATAAGGTGGGCGACGGCCGGCAGAGCAAGCTGAGCTGCTACCGGTGCGGAGGGCAACACCTATATGCTGCATGCAGATTTGCCACTGCGAGATGCCATACATGCAAGAGAACTGGGCACATCGCAAGGATGTGCAAGAGCAAGAAGAAGGAATCAGGTGAAGTGAATGAAATATTGGAGGAGGAGAAAGGATTGAATGGACTGCACTGCGTGGGAGGTAAGCAACGAGTGCCACCAATATTTATTCACATGAAGGTAAATAATGTGCCAGTAAAATTTGAAGTTGACTCCGGGGCTGCATATACAATTATATCTGAGGAGCAAGCAAACGCTATTTGGCCCAGCGGGTTACCAGTTTTAATGAAATCCAACCTGAACCTGCAAACATGGACATTCAACAGAGTACAGTTGCTCGGCAGTATTCAAGTTTCAGTTGAATATAAGAATATCAAAGAAAATCTTACAATGCTGATAGCAAAAGGTGGAGGCCAAAGTTTATTGGGAAGAAATTGGTTTGAGCCATTGGGAGTTTCGATTGAAGGAGTGTTCATGTCGGCAGAGGTGAGTGAGGAAAAGGATTCAATGGTGAAATTGATGAAAAAATATGATCAGGTTTTCAGGGATGGATTAGGTGAATACAAGGGGCCAGAGGTACAGATAAATTGTAGAGAGGGAGCGCAGCCGAGGTTTATGCCAAGTCGACCAGTGCCCTTTGCAATTAGAGATAAAGTGTGCGAGGAGATTGACAGGTTGGTGAGTACGGGAGTACTGGAGCCAGTAGCTTACTCAGATTGGGCTACCCCGATAGTGCCAGTCAAGAAAGCGAACGGGAGCATTCGGCTCTGTGGGGACTACCGTTTGACGGTGAACTTAGCTACTGATGTGGACACGTACCCTCAGCCAACCATCAATGAGTCTTTGTCGCAGCTAGCTGGGGGGAAGATATTCACCAAGCTAGATTTAAAGGAAGCGTTCACACAGGTCAAGGTCGCAGAGGAGACGGCAAAGATTTTAACATTGAACACACCAAAGGGACTGTACAAAGTGAGGAGATTACCTTATGGTTTGAAGGCATGCCCGGGGATATTCCAGCGTTTAATGGCTACTACGCTGGCAGGAATGAAAGGAGTTACAGCGCTGATTGATGATATATTACTGGCAGGAAAAGACGAAAAAGAGCACAGGGAAAGGTTGGAAGAGGTGTTGAAGAGGCTCAATAATGTGGGGCTGACACTAAACAAAAAGAAATGTGAGATTGCAACGAACCAAGTGGAGTTTTTAGGATTTGTGGTGGATAAGGAAGGCATTCATCCTTGTGAAAAGAAAGTGAACATGATTAAGGAAGCAAAATCACCACAAAATGTCAAGGAACTGCAGGCGTTCCTAGGCCTCCTGAATTTTTATGAGAGGTTTATAAAAAACAAAGCAACACTATTGGAGCCACTGCACAGGTTGTTAGACCAGGATGCGGTCTGGCACTGGGATAAGAAAGAGCAGAAGGTTTTCGAAGAAGCCAAGAGGGCGTTATCCAGTGACCAGACACTCACACACTTTGACAACGACAGAAAAATGACATTAACATGCGATGCTTCAGAGTACGGAGTGGGAGCAGTTTTGGCGCACGTGATGGACGATGGCACGGAGCGGCCAATAGCAATGGGTTCACGAACGTTGAACAAACACGAGCGCAACTATGGACAAATCGATAAGGAAGCGGCAGCTATAATGTTCGGTTTAGAGAAGTTCAACCAATATGTGTATGGGAGACACATAGTGATATACACAGATCACAAACCCTTATTGGGTATATTCAGCCCAAACAAAGCCATACCAAAGGTGTTGTCACCTAGGATGATTAGGTGGGCATTGAAACTTAACTCGTACAGCTATGATTTGAAACACAAAAGTGGAGTCAGCATTGTAAACGCAGACGCCCTCAGTCGTTGGCCGCTGGAAGGCCCTGAGGACAGTCACGAGGAGGAGGGCAATGATATACTTTTATTGGCTGATACACCAAGTGCAGTAGAGTATACGGCGACAGACATAGCTCAAGAGACAAGCAGAGATGTGGTGATGGCGAAGGTGAAGTATTGGATCCAACACGGTTGGCCAGACAGAATGGAGGACGGACAATTTAAAGCATTCTGGTTAAAAAGAAACGAGCTGTCGTTGAGCAATGATTGTATCATATGGGGAAGTAGAGTGGTGATACCACCACCCATGCGGGATTACATGTTGCAAGCGTTACACGAGACACATGATGGTATTGTGGTTTCGAAGTCCATTGCAAGAAGTTATTTTTGGTGGCCGGGTTTGGACAATGAAATAGAAATGCTAATAAGCAGCTGTGAGAGCTGTCAACAGACCAGGAACATGCCAGCCAGAACAGCGCATTCATGGGTGACGCCTACGAACCCATGGCAACGGATTCATGTAGATTTCGCTGGGCCCTACCAAGGAAAAATATTTTTTATTGTGGTCGACCCACATTCGAAGTGGCCTGATGTGAAGATAGTCGGATCGACATCAAGTCAGTGTGCGATTAAAGCACTGAGGAATATATTTGCAGAGCAGGGCCTACCAGAGATTTTGGTGTCAGACAATGGCACAGCTTTTACTTCAGAGGAGTTTGCTACATTCCTGAGATCGAATGGAATAAAACACATACTATCTCCACCCTACAGCCCGTCATCAAACGGACAGGCGGAGCGAATGGTGCAGACCGTTAAGAATAAACTGCGAGTGCTGCCAGACCAGGGCATGGAGATCAAATTGCCACGACTGTTATTTGCTTTGAGGACCGCACCAAGCACAGTCACAGGCAAATCACCAGCGGAATTACTCAACAAAAGGAGATTTCGAACCAGATTTGACATAATTCACCCATTATCTTCAAAGCCAACAGCAGAAAGACAGATAGAAAGCAACAAAGAAACACCACTTCGACTATTTAGAGCACACGATAAAGTGTGGCTAAGAAACTACGCAAGAGGGGAGAAGTGGATCAAAGGCAAAATAGTCAGAGTCAGAGGGCCAGTGAGGTTCCTGGTGAAAATGGAAAATGGACCACTGGTGTGTCGACACATCAATCAACTACGAAGACGTGATTCAGAGCAACAGCCGGGAGTCACAGATGAAGTGCGAGACCAGCTGGGCATACCAGCAGACGCAGAGGTGACATTAGGCAATGGCACCTTGCGGCATGATTAGGCATAGTTTAGGTTATGGGGAAATTAGGATTAGGATAGAATAGGGCATGTTATACTTAGGATAGATAGTTAGGTCCAACTGGAGGGAAAGGCATGTGGTGTATCGAGGGTAGGGTGTGAAATAAGTGATAGTTAAAAGTGTGACAATATGAACGAGGGTGGAGGAGAAAAAGTGCTCAAGGCAGCAGTTCGCGATAACCTCCCAGCTATATAGCAGGTATTTAACAGTTAGCTTGAAGGTTAGCTTGAAGAAAATACTTATAAGTATCAAGCTTGCCTTTGTACAAATCCCCTTTTTTGTGCAATAAAGAATTATTGAATTGAATTGAATTTTATTTCAACGTACAGAATTTACATTCTGTTTGCTGAATGTTAATGTACAATGTAAAATGTAAGCTGCTGCCTTCAGGCCGTAGTGTAGTGGAGAACTGCCTTCTCACCTTTACTCAAATAGAAAGCATTTATTGACATATTAAGACAAAAAGTCGGCGCTCTGCATTATTAAGTCATTGGTACATGTGATTCAAAGTCATAACCTCTTGCATGTGAGGTGCGGGCTCTACTCATGCGCTACTACCGTTCGTATAGTTAATTTAACATTATGAAAAATAATCATTTTAAAAACCTATTTTAGAGGCCAAAAATTCCACCCATGCCGGGATTCGAACCCGCGACCTCTGGCTATCCGTGCCAGCGCTCTTTCCAACTGAGCTAATGGGCGACTCGCCGGCATCAGTGAAATTTAGCACGAGTTAGTGCATTAAAAATAAAAATAGTATAAAAATAATCATTGTTATGTTCTTTTTATGCTATACTAAAACATGTGTGAGACATTACAACAATGATCATACTAACTGGACTTGGATAGACAAGCAAACTAGATAATGACTGGATGAACAAATTGAACTTGAAAGTAACTGGTAGATGATAATGAGAAGAGAAAGTTTCACTAAGATCTTTTGTCTGACCGCCATGTGCAATTTAGCTTTGGAAAGCTAAAAATAAACAATCTGCTGCATGAAATCTATTATTGTATCGATTACTTTTGTCTGAAATTAAGCAATATTGCTTACATTACATCTAGTTTTCTTAAGAAATTTGGTTTATAGATGGCAATAATAAAAAACAATACAGTAATAAAATATTCCATAACTTCAAAATCTGTGCAAGAGTGATTATTATTATTCACTTTAACAACATTAGGTAATTACTTATGTGGAACATAAGTAAATGAAGAATTTCTTTGCCACCCCTTTGGAAGGTCGTAGTGATTCAACTACAACCTACCTACAAAGGGGTGGCAAAGTATAAGTTACGCAGATAATAGCATAAGTTACAATTCATATGAAATTATCAAAGTGCTGTGACAAGAGACTCAGCGTTTGACACGCCTATGCAAAATGATTCATCACAGATCACCACTTTACAAACACAACCAGCATGGATTGGATATGTTTACTAATTTCCTACAGTATTTATAACTCTGTATCTACTAGTGACTGATTGCACCTTTATTTTTGTATATCACTAGTTCGCCCTGGAAACATTGTTTTGTTTATTGTTCATTTATAAACCTATGACCAATTATCAAAGCTGCCAAATAAACACAAAAAAGTCATAAAAATTTAATAAAGAAGACTTTGACACACAATTTTCACTATTAGATTTTGTCTAGAAAGTTGAAGTTTCTCATCTGGAGATGTATGTGTATGTGTTCACACTAGTTCCCGGTTTCTCAGACAATTAAAATCTGTGAATGTAGTGTTAATAGTGGTCAGTTTTTTTTTTTTACATGTAATACTTTAACCAAACTACAGCTGTTAACAGTAAATTAACAGATTGTTAGGATACGGGCAACTGGGGATAACTGTTTGAGCAGAGGCCTGTACCCTGTGATTCACTCTCGATGTGATTGTTTTTAAAATAGCTCAACCAACAAATGCAATAAATCAGAAATGATCACTAAGTAAAAAGAATGTAGCGGAAACAAAAGGCATATTTTTACTAAATTATGAAATAAATGCAATCAGCTAAATAAATGTTGAAAGTAGCAGAGGGGCTGCTGCAGGATTTATGGATTGCGTGTGCCAGGCTTATTAGTTAGCAATTGTACTGGTCTTCCATGAAGCTTGGATGAAAAGTATAGTATTATAAGTTTATAAAGATAAGAAGAACAGGGAGGAGTGGAAAGTGGAAGCAGAGGCCTTTGCCCAGCAGTGGGACACAATCGAAGCTACAGAAAAAAAAAAACCTTTGTTTTTTTAGAAAAACATTCTAAACAACAATGTTCAGACTTAATAAAGTAAGGAAAGAGCTACCTTACTCTCAGAATAAAAATTGTAGATGTCTGAGATTCTCTACTCTTTCGTAATTCAGACATTCCAGTCATGTTAACATGCGTAATATCAACCCTGGTATGGAGTCTTTTCTTGAATCTTTAAAAGCCGTCATGACAGAGTCCATAGGGAAGCCAGAATTGAATTGAAAGTGCATTGTACCTTGTGACATCATAGCTCGCGAAAATGAGAGATAGATTGCACGATAAAAAATAACTGAAGCAGTCGGTGGTGTCAATGCCGCGCCACAGTTCGCCGCTCGACGGCGGTAGCACTGATGCAACCGTTTGCAGCAGTTTGCACCCAACGTACTTATATGTCGAAATACGACTAAGGTTTCATGCGCCTTATGCACGCATCATCCTAGAACCAATATTTAACTAGCAGTGACCTTATACACCTACCTTTTCGAAGCGTTGTCTGTATTCTGCCTTCTCGATCTTATCATTCTCTAACTGTGATATTTTCGCTGTTAGCTCTTGCAATGCTTGGTTCTCCTTTTCTGTTCGCACCGCAAGGTTCTCCAGCAGCTCCAGAGCATTGATAACCTTCGGCAGGAGCGCTGTGACGGCGTCAGCACCGTATTTCTCAATTATTATCTCGCACTCCTTCCCAATGTCCGAAGCTAAGTCGTATACATCAACCACGGTCACTTCGTCGTCGTAGTCAGGCATTTTTACGGTCAGCTGCCTTCGGTACGACATTAGTAACAATTTATTCCACTTCACTACATATAAATATAAAAGAAATGCAAGGTTTTGATTACGGAAATCTGTCCACCTTTCGCAAATACGCCATTTTTCAAACAACACAACACGCACGAACACAGACGACTCGTGAAATGAATGAAATGTCATGTCAAATAAAATTAGCTAGTGATGAACTACGTTATGAAATCTTGATAACGCTTTTAGCAACGAATACCGTTACCGAATACCATGAAAATAACGGCAGATAACGCGCATCCAAAGACAAACTTTATTTTCGTTCCCTAGTCGATCAGTCGGTCGGAGAGTCGGATCTTTATGTAGTCTGTGGTCGGATCCGGAAATGAAGTTTAGGCTAATAATAATTTCCACCTAATCAAATCTGAATCAATAATTAATTTATCCTTTAGTATTGGGTACCTACTCTTTGAGCACCACGAAATCGCACGATTATAGTGCGATAATAGTGAGAGCCAATTCGTCAAATAACGCCATGTTACTTTAAATAGCTGAGTTAGATCGAGTGAATGTTGTGTGCTGAGGGCACAAGCAAGACATCCTTGGGCACAAGTTCCAGTTCCAACAAACCAAGTTGTACTTCCAGCGGCTACACACAGAAGGGACGTGGGACGGGGGCGCGGAAACTACGCGACGCGTTGCATAGAAATAGCGCCCTCGCCCCTTCTGTTTCCTGTGGGCATCGTCCCGTCTTTTCGGTACATTTTGTATGAAAGTCTCTTTTCCGCATCTCTTCTGTGTGACTGCTGGTTGAAACCAAATTAGGGAGCTATTCAACTGCATGAGGCGAGTTTAACGGGAGTTTTCTGTAATAGTAATATTACCCTAGTTGTTGCCCTATCAACAATTTATTTTTATTGGCTTATAATGTTTGATAAACTTATCAATTCCCTCTACATGACTACAACTTAGGCATTTTAGTTGATTACGTATACTTTATTTTCAAATTGGAACTTATCAGGTCTAGACGAGTCGGGATAATGAAATATAGTACCTACTCCTATAACATTACGCCCTCTATATCCTGAACTATTCCAATCGTATAATTCCATGATTAGAATCGCTCAGGATAAAGCGCTCATATTTACTTACGATTTTTAAGATTGTAAATATGTATGAGTATAAGCACGTCCATACATACATACATACATACATACATACATACATACATACATACATACATACATACATACATACATACATACATACATACATACATACATACATACACCCTTACATACATACATACATACATACATACATACATACATACATACATACATACATACATACATACATACATACATACATACATACATACATACATACATACATACATACATACATACATACATACATACATACATACATACATACATACATACATACATACATACATACATACATACATACATACATACATACATACATACATACATACATACATACATACACCCTTACATACAATTCAATTCAATTCAATTCAATTTATTTCAACGTAAAGAATTTACATTCTGTTTGCTGAATGTCAAAGTACAATGTAACATGAAAGTGAAAGCCGCTGCCTTCGGGCCGTAATGTAGTGGAGAAAAAGGCAGCGGGAAAAAAAACTCCACTCTGACCATCTTTTCTCAAGTCTTAAATCTAATACATTAGATACCACCTATACGCATAAGATTCCATGATTGCCATTAATAACTTTAAATGTTAAGGCATTATTAAATAAATATACTTTTTTTACATAGGCCGTGAAAACATGACAAGTGCTGCGGCCAGACACACGAACAGCACTCGTTCACGAGCATAACGCAGAGGTCAGCCATCATCAGTCTCAACCATTTTGGAGGGAGATAGATGACCCGGCCACCACGCCACCATTCGAATGACCTTTAGCAAACTTGCAGATTAAGTTTTTGTCAGTTATAGAATGTATGATATATTTACTAATATGCAATCACGTCGTCTGTACAAACTTAAATTAAAATATGACATACATAACTAACACTGAGGATTGCAGTGATTCGGTTGCTACATATAAAATATTTATTTAATAACTATGATTTACTCGTTGTGGAATTGGTCTACTGCCAAGGGCTTACATCATTTATAAAGTCATCTATTCTATAATAGGCCTTTTTACACAGCGCCTTTTTAATGAAATTTTTAAATTTGCTGTCAGGCAGGGATAGAATATGTTCTGGAATTTTATTGTAGAAACGTACACTTAGTCCTACAAAAGATGCATTTACCTTGGCTAATCTGAATTTAGATAAAGCAACTTTGTTTCTGTTTCTAGTGTTTACGTTATGGATATCCCTGTTTAATTTAAATGTTGTTAAGTTTTTTCGTACATACATTATGTTATCGAATATATATTGGCAAGCCATCGTTAGAATTCCGATTTCCTTGAAAATATCCCTTAGCGATTGCCTGGTAGGTAAATTGTAGATAGCTCTAACAGCCCTTTTTTGTAGAATAAAAACTGTTTCTATATCTGCCGCACGCCCCCATAGTAACAAACCATATGACATAATACTGTGAAAATAACTGAAATATACAAGCCTCGCAGTTGACACATCTGTTAGTTGCCTAATTTTTCTAACTGCAAATGCGGCTGAACTTAACCTACCCGCTAGATTTTTTATGTGTGGACCCCATTGCAGTTTCGAGTCTATTGTAATACCTAAAAACACCGTGGACTCTACTAAGTCTAGTCTGTCACCAGCTATAATTAAACTTGTGTCCACTTTTTTTACATTGGGCAATGAAAACTTTATACATTTTGTCTTTTTCGCATTCAACATGAGATTGTTTACAGTAAACCAGTTTAACACTTTAGAAAGGGCGTTGTTTACATCGTCTAGATTAGATTGACCTCTCTTGATTTTAAAAATTAGAGAAGTATCGTCTGCAAACAATACTATTTGTGACAATTTCTCAACTAGGTAGGGCAGATCATTTACATATACTAAGAAGAGGAAAGGCCCCAAAATAGAACCCTGAGGAACTCCTATTTTAACATCAGATCCAGAAGACTTAACCCTATTTATGTCAACTTTCTGAACTCTGTATGCTAAATATGATTGAAGAAGAGCTAGAGATCCATTACTGAGACCGTATCTATTCAATTTACAAAGGAGCGTTTTATGGTCTACACAATCAAAAGCTTTAGAAAGGTCACAGAAAACTCCGATAGCATCCTGCGCCTCCTCCCACGCGTCAAAGATGTGATTCATTAATGCCACTCCTGCGTCGGTCGTTGAACGACCCTTAGTGAAACCGAATTGTTTTTTATGAAAGAGTTTATTTAAACTAAAGTGTGTCAACAATTGGTGTAAAATTAGTTTCTCAAACACTTTACTTAATACCGGTAGTATTGCTACGGGCCTAAAATTGTTTGGATCCTCATTATCACCTGCCTTAAATAGAGGAACTATTTTACTAAATTTTAAGAGATCCGGGAAAGTCCCATGATCAACACATTTATTAAAAATTGTAGCAAGGTGTGGTGCAATAATATGAATTACAATAATATGAATTACATACATACATACATACATACATACATACATACATGGACCAGGGACTGCCACTTGCCACGATCCTGACAGATCACCTTCGCTTCATCAACGTTCATAAGTCGTTGCATGCACGCACGCCGGTTCCGGGTACTTTTTATCTTTCCCTTTGCTAATACATCCCCTATTTGGTCGATGTAAGTCCGTCTGGGAGGTCCCTTACCAGCCCTTCCCCTTCCCCTCACATTCGCAATATATAGTATATATTTGTTTCGTCAATCTTTCTTCCTTCATCCTCTCCACATGTCCAAACCAACGCGTCTAGTCTAGTCACTACATCCTCTTTCAGTCCACAACGTTCTCTAATCAAACTATTGCGTATCCTGTCATTCAAAGTAATACTACACATACTTCTCAAGGACCTCATTTCAACTGCATTAATTCTACTTTCTTGCTTCTTTTGCCACACCCAAGTCTCGCTACCATACTCTTGCTCTTCATGGTTAATAAATTTGGTACCAGAATGACACAGTAAAGGACGTGGTACTAGGAGCTGTACTTATAACTCGGTTATGTCAGTATCTATTGCTAAAAAGAGCAGATTAGCAGAATGATAGTGTATGGGAAATAAGGGCTAATCAGATTAGGCACTCCACAAAACTTGTTGCTTAACGTATCTAACCTATCTCAGACTTTTTATTTAAAACTTCCACAGACAACCAGAGTTTGTAATAGACATGACATAATAATTATAAAAACAATAGAGGATGTCAGTGTCCGAAATTAATTCTAAAGTCAACTCAACGTTAAATGAGAAACGCCTGCCAAAACTATCATAGCAACCTGTATTTACACCGTTTTCACTTTTCATCCACCAGTCAACGCGGTTACATATTTGAACTAATGAACGTGTCTGATAAACCATCCGTCGTCACAACATATGTTTGTAGGTATTTCAAGTGTGTCGGGTTGCTAGAATATCGATTAGTTGCCGTTGCCGCTAAGAGCGAAGCAACAGTTGGATGGTGAGAGTGGACGCGAACGCGCGGCATTTTACGCGCCATTTTCTAAATTCATAGATATTATACTTTTTCTTTCGTTGTTTTTTTAAGTGCCAGTATGAATTTCCAAAGCAAAGCTAATAAGTTCGTCTGTCCGAACGATAGGCAGTTGTCTTTGAGAGCCAAGTAAGTGATTCTGATTATGTTTTGCTCGAGTTTCTTACATGTGCATGGGGTTGTTGGTATGTTATTGTTGTTTGTTCAGTTTCTGTTCATGTTTACTAATAAGTACAAAGATTGTTTATGTTCATTTAAATAATTATATACCATTTTTTTTAGATTACTTTATTTAAATACTATAAGTTGTAAATGTTTATTACAAATGTTATTATGTTACTATTAGAAACTAATTTTATTTTTATATTTTTTTAATTTTGGGTGCCATACCAAAAGTGGCAGAGGGGACCCTGACTAACACTATGCCTACGACACGCCTGAATGTCTAAGCTTTAAAAGAGCTTTATGTCTTGAACTGTAATAGATAGCCGGTGATATTTTCAGAAAAAAGTATATGTGTTGTTGCGGGTTGAAAAACAAATAATAAAAAACTAAAAATGGCGGGGTTCTCATACAAGAACGATTTGAAAAGGATTTTTTATTACCTTTTCTCCGTCATAAGGTAATAAAATACTACTGCAAGAGCCTAGCTGGGTGTAATAAAAACCTGTCGGGGCACTGCTTCATAGAACTACAATTCATTTTTACTATGACAATTGGTATCCAAGTGTAGGGCCAGAAGGAATGTATGTGCCTGTATGTAAATGTTCTGTTGTGTTAATTTGACAGATATTAAAAAGTAGGAAGACTCGGCTTCTCAATGTAGGATAGTCATATTAAAGTACGATTTGTAGTTTTTTGAATCACGCCTCTGGTTCTTGGAATCTTTGTCGTGGATCGTGGATTCGAATAACTTTGTTTCCAAAGTTATGTACGAGTACATTCGTGAAGTTGTAGTAGCAATGCCACTCGCTAAAGGAAACGTTTGTGAGGAAATTGGAGAGACTGCCGTGTAGCACAGGCCATCCAGCGTCACCCAGCTTTCGACACAAAATAAGAAGACATACTTCAGCGCTTGAAATTTTTGTTGACCCACGCGTGGGCACGCGTGGTATTTAAGCCCATACTCCCTGTCTCTGAGTAAAGAACTGTGCCCTGCAGTAGGATATATAATACCTCTAGGCTACACAAAAAATATAAGGTATTGACTTATTGCTGTGCAAAAGCAAATTAGGTTTTTAGTTCATAACATAACAAGAAAATTAAACTACATATCATTTAAAGAATTCAAAAACTCTACACAAACGCATGTGGCCTGTTTCAGGTTTCGTGGAATTACTGATTTAAAAAATCCTATGTACATAATCAGCCTGATTAATAAGATAACATAGGTGTTCAATTAGAACAGTGGTTCTTAACCGGTGGTCCGCGGAGCACTGGTGGTCTCTGTTTTCGCGTGTTTTATTTATAGATAAATAAAACCATATTTTATTTATTTATTTTTAGGTTCCGCATGTTACCTACCAGTCAACCAACGTGGTCCCTGACAAATTAGAAATTTGGTAAAACCATCCCTCATGCCTAAAAGGTTACGAACCACATACAATAATGTTCAAAATCAGTAATGGTGGAAAACTTTTAAATTTGGTTCCTTATACATTTTGTCACAAAGCATTGCATCCAAAAACGTCCTAGGACGTTGGTAGAGTAGGCGACTAGACTAGACGAAGGTAAAAGTCCTATCTCGACTCTTACTTTGAAAGAACATGCATACTCACCGCAAATTTGCGACTTAAAGTTCTGTACAGTCTGTAAGCTTTTAGATTATACCTCTCTAGGCTCTAGAGTAGGCCTCGGCTTCGGTCGCAGAAAGCACACGAGTGTAATACTACTTCCTGCTCTGTATAAAACTTTTCTTCACTATTTTGAAGTTATGTAATGTTGTGTTTCATATTAGTCCCGAAATTTCTATTACACGAATATATTTCTACCCAATAGTAGCCGAGTTATATTCTAAAAGCTAACAGCCTGTAGATATGTAGGCAATCAAAGAAAATAGTTGTCTCACGAAGCCTTTTTCAATTAGTAAAGGTTACGGTATTGCTTCACAAACGTAAAACAAGCAGATAAATCGGCATGGATGGAATTTTTTGCCTTTAAATAAGTTTTTAAAAATTGTCCTTAGCACGGATTAGTGCATTAAAAAGAATATAATCATGTGGGTACAGCGATATCATTCCGATGTAAAACCTAACTGCAAAGTAGGTACTCGGGGCTGCAAGTGATGCAAATTACTTCAGCCAGATGTTGCTGCCTGTACGTAATACAGAGAGTATTGTAAAGAGGTTTGAAATTTCACGGACGCCGGGTAGTCGCCCATTGGCTCAGTTGGTAGAGCGCTGGCAAGGTTAGCCAAAGGTCACGGGTTCGAGTCCCGGCATGAGTGAAATTTTAAGCCTCTAAATAGGTTTAAAAAGATAAAACGAAGTTCTCTTATCAATACCAAAATCGAAAAGTTTCGTTACTATTCAGCATGTCGTTTGTAAACAAAAACCAAACAACTTAGGTACGTACTTATTCAAATGAAGTATAAAAATAGCTGAGCAGGAAAACGCCACAATCAGCTGAACCTTGGGCCTGACATTACCCGCTTATCTCTTGCGGTGCGTCAGATCCGGTTCCGGAATTACGAACTCTTTCAACTATTCACATACGGATTGTAGGTACGTTTAATAACAAATTAGTTTAAAAAAAACAAATGTACCTAGGTACATGGTTAAAGTGAGCCCTCTCGGAAATAAATCACCATCATCATTCAGCCATAAGAAGTCCACTTTTCGACAAAGGCCTCCTACATGGATTTCCAAAAATACTGGTTGGAAGCGGCTTGCATCCAGCGTGCTCCTGCCACTTTGTTGAGATCTTCTGTCCATCTTGTGGCTGGCCGCCCTACGCTGCGCTTGGCGATATATCGTCTCCATTCGAGAAATATTCGGCCCCATTCGCTATCAGTTCAGCGTGCTATGTGCCCCGCCTATTGCCACTAAGAAGTAAATAAAATGTCACAAAACACAAATAAATTACGAAGAATGTGTCGTATTTTACAGGAATCAGGTTTTTTTTATATTTTATTGATATATTAAAAACAGAATATAAACATTATCAAGTTCACGGAAGTGACACACATCAATTCAATGCAGCTTATGTATTAACTAATAGTAATATAAACGTAGAGAATATACATTTTACATGATTATATTATTATACTATTTTTATTTTTAATGCACTAACCCGTGCTAAGGACAAATTTAAAAACCTATTTAGAGGCTAAAAATTTCACCCATGCCGGGATTCGAACCCGCAACCTCTGGCTATCCGTGCCAGCGCTCTTCCAATTGAGCCAATGGGTGACTCGCCGGCATCAGTGAAATTTCGAACCTCTTTACACTGTTCTCTGTATTACGTACAGGCAGTGACATCTGGCTTAAGCAAATTGCATCACTTACATACAATAAGGAGGTTCGAAATTTCACTGATGCCGGTGAGTCGCCCATTGGCTCAAAGGGTTATTTATAAAAAAAGTAATTAGATAAAGAAGAAAATGACTCAAATTGAAGTACTTAGTATATTTATTTTATTCTCATCTAGTCTATAATAAATGTCTATGTAATTTCCATTTTGATGTACTTAGAATAAAGTATACTCTATCTCTTTCTACACGTATGTATAAAAGAAGCTAAGAAGTAGTTTATACTATTTTTATTTTTAATGCACTAACCCGTGCTAAGGACAACTTTAATACTGTACGTAAAACAGAGAATAGTGTAAAGAGGTTCGAAATTTCACTGATGCCGGTGAGTCGCCCATTAGCTCAGTTGGATAGAGCACTGGCACGGATAGCCAGAGGTCGCGGGTTCGAATCCCGGCATGGGTGGAATTTTTAGCCTCTAAATAGGTTTTTAAGAAGTAGTTTGCTCATCTTAGTGCGTTCAATCGTATCATTATTTCAAGAAATATCAACCCCCATTACAAATTTCTTGACATTGAAAGTATTAAAAAAAAATAAGACTAGTCCTAAAAACGGAACACTCAATTTTTGTTTTTTAAATTACAGACGATGTCAGAAAGTAACTCCTCCAAAGTCCGCATAATTGACTAGAAAGGTCTCCGCGAACTTGGAGTCCTTTGAGAATTAAAGTATCATCAAAGTGTTTATCTCATAAAATAATCTAAAGTATAATTGTTGCCTTGGGCCGGAAAAACCGGTGTTAACCTTGGCACAAATTGTGGAAATATCTCCGGAGGATACTTAGTTTCAATTTTTGCTAAGACGTATAGGTAAATTGTGTGAAGCAGCACTGTTTATAAACCGTCTGTTTTTCAGTCTATATACAGGGTGAATAAAATTACAATTATCTTGCGTAAAAGAGTGATTCTATGTTTACTAGAACAAGACCAATCACTTTTAATCTGCCATATTATTAAGAATTAAACATTTTAATGTCGTCCGTAAGTGATAACTTTACTACGGAAAAATATATTTTGTAAATTATATTTATAAATTGTATCTCACAGTTTTAAAGGCGATTTTAATATAAAATCGCCTAAATATTTTAAAGATAATATTAAATATTTAAAGATTTTAATATACTTTATATTGTGAAATCCATGGAATTAACACGAAGTTTTGTAATTATAATTCATAATCAAATTAGTAGGTACAATAATTTTACCTACTGATTTGATTTAGAATTATAATAAAGGACCAAATTATTGGTCTCTTACGTAGGTAAGTGACGACTTCAATATGGAAAAGATTATAGGAAATAATTTTGCATTACTTTACCCTGGTTTGTTGCGAAACTGTGGAAAATAACTACGTTACAGCCATCCTACGACACCGATTTCTTTGATTTTATTGTTTACCAGATTTTGCTTAAATACGACACCAGAAAGTTTCGTAAAGGGATCGGATAATTGAAATCCATTGTCGGTTGTTTGAAATTAATTATTAGTGCCAAAATTTTAATTCTGTTTGTATTGAAAGATCGTTAGCTGCTACTAATCTGCCATTCATTACAAAGCTGAATTGAAATAACATTCCAACATTCCAATCTCTCCGACTACTAGAAAACATTGATGTCATGACAAAGACATAGACATAGACATCATTTATTGGTAATATTCATTACAAGTCAAGACTCCGTACATAATAACAATCCAATATAGAAATAACAATCAAATTTACAAATGTCAAAAAGAAATGTTTTATTGTATGCGCGTTTTTTATTCAAATTACATTTTAGAAGATTTTTTTTTTAATTTTATGTGATTTGTTTCTTTTTCGAAATCTTTTCGAATCTTTTTTCGAAAGAAGCAAGAAAGTAGAATTAATGCAGTAGAAATGAGGTCCTTGAGAAGTATGTGTAGCGTTACTTTGAATAACAGGATACGCAATAGTCTGATTAGAGAACGTTGTTGTGGACTGAAAAAGGATGCAGTGTCTGGAATTGAGAAAGGAATGTTGCGTTGGTTTGGTCATGTGGAGAGGATGAAGGAAGAAAGATTGATGAAACAAATATATATTGTGAATGTGAGTGAAAGGGTTGGTACGGGAAGTCGCAGGTGGGCATAGATCGATCAAATATGGGATGTATTAGCAAAGGGGAAGATAAAAAGAAACCGGAACCGGCGTGCGTGCATGCAACGACTTATGAACGTTGATGAAGCAAAGGTGATCTGTCAGGATCGTGGCAAGTGGCAGTCCCTGGTCTCTGCCTACCTCTCTGGGATACAGACGTGAGGTTATGTATGTGTTTATGTCGTTTATGAGAAAAGTCGATGCCCAGCAGTGGGCTCTGCTTATATGCTGGTTTCATAGATAGATCACTTCTGTGAGAGGAATAATAGACTGGTAACAAATAGCCTTAAACAAAACTTCTTTTGGTAACTAAATTATGGATTCTAATTATTTATAAAATATTAATATAATTGGACATTGAAAAAAGATCAAAATCATTTCTAGAGCGCAAAATGTTCGTAATCTTTATATATAAATACGTAATTTAAAGACTTTGTTTTTATTTTTCGTACAAGTATGTTAGTAACATGACTGCTGGTAGATATCAAAACCGGTCAAGTGTCTATCACGCGCAGTATAAGGTTCCATAGAAGGCGGGGTTTTTAACCTGCTTCTTTAAAGCAGGTCATAAACTTCATCATAGTAATTGTCTCTAGAATATGTACGATTTTTTTCTTTAAAAACTTGGTCGCCTAGCACTCATTAATTTGAAAAGTCTATATAGGAGTGATAGTTTTCCATTTAAGTTAATTATATTTATGTGCTCTCAAAATATAGTTGAGAAGACAAGCTTAGCTGCTCTTATTGCAAGTTATACAAAAGGGTTTGGTTTACTTTGTTCTGTAATAAAATAAAAGTATACCAATGTTAAAATTAATAAAATAATTATTATAATAAAGTACAAGACTAAGCGATTTTTAGTTGTTTAGCTGACTAGAATAACAAACGAATGTATTCTGCTAATGAAATAAGTACTTTTTTACGTATTTCAATAATTATAACTACTACATACGTATTCCCACGTATAATAATTTGTTATCAACCCTTGTATGTTCCCACTGCTGGGGCACGGGTCTCTTCCTGTATCGCAGGAAGGTTAGGCCATAGTCCACCACGGGGGCCAAGTCCGGGTCGGTGGAAGATTGTAAGACAGTGGAGTGGAGACAGTGGAGACAGTGTAAGACTTACTGTCAGAAGTAATCAAGCCGCCCATAAGGCCTCTGACATGGCTTAACGACTGCCATTATATGACAGCCGGCACCAACGGCTTAGCGAGCCTTGCGAAGCACGGAAGCGCTCGGAAAAATGCCACTAGCGGTAGTCACGGGACGCTCATCCATCCTGTACCTGACAACGCCTGTTGTTGCTTAACCGAGTTCGCCTAGGCCACGAGCGCCTCCATATAATAATTACAAACTTATTTTCCTAGAACCATGACTAGGAAATCAACGATTTAAGAGATATCAAATTTGATAGTTGCCCTTTATTCGCACATTTTTATAGAGATTGATCCACGTAGTATAACAAAATATATCGATCTAATTTAAGGAACCCTATCTAAATTCTTATCTTTTAAAAAAAAAATGATATTCAACACCCAATGTATTCAAAGTATCATGGTCATAGCGTAGCGCTAGGTTACACATACGCTCTTTTCTATTTGAACTAATAAAATAATAGCCCGTCATGTTGTGACGGCTGAGCACTGCTACGGATGCGCGTAGGCAGCTACGCGTTGCAACGTGCTACGAAAGCGTAGGCGCTCGTAGCTGGATTGACACGCACGACCCATTTCGTTGCATGCAAATCGCCGTTTTGTTTTTCTTGTGTTTCATTAAATAGAAACAGTGGCTGGGAAACATTGGTAAAGGAATAAAACATAAACAACAACCCCACTGCTAAGCATTGACTACTAAGCAGGAAGGACCCAAATTTAATAATGTAACTAATGAGTTACATTACCAATGGCGTGGAACCTAGGTTGGTCAGCCTGCCTAATATTTAATGCTTAGCAGTGGGTTCGTCGTTTTTTATTTTAGTTTTTTTGTTTCGATTCTTGGCGAAACGAAGCTGTCTCATTGTGTTTTTTCTTCCGTTTATTGTTTAGTTGAATAACAGCTTTTTAAGAACCTCATATCTCCTTCTTTCTATGATCTGAGTTACGAACATTTAGCAGACGATACACCTCACTTAATCTACCTTCTGGGAGCCATCGTCGGGCGCAAAACTATCGAAGCTCTTCAACAAAGTGTAGTTTCCTTGTAGCTTCATTAATGAAACTAAATACTCTTTACGGGATGGAATAGAAAATAAGCCCGGCTTACATTGCCCACAAAAAATGCCCGAATCTACAATGTTGCAATAACAATATGTTCGAATCTACAGTGGTGTTGCTATGCCAGAACTAACCTTTTCAGGGAACATTACGAGAAATTAACCCCATTAGGATAAAAGACTGTTAAGACCAATATTTGTAACTATGGCAGAGTGCCGCCTGCTGAGAAGCCAGAACTAGGTTTCTATTTAATCGCTTGCGAACACAATTATTGGACTTAGGCTGCAAACATACAATGTCAGTCACCTACATACTTTTTGTTTACGCAGCCTATATAAGTCCCAATGCAGGGCACAAAGCTTTCTCTAAGAAATACCTAAATACTTACTTACTACTACATTTAACAATAATAATAATAAATAAATATTCATGGACATATTACACAGATCTCGTTAGTCCTATACTAAGTTCAACTAAATGACTTGTGTTACAGGTGCTAAGTCGACGATAGATTTAATACAATAAATACATAGATAACATCCAAGACCCCACACAAACTAGAAAAGTTCGTTTCATAGTTTGACCCGGCCGGGGATCGAACCCGAGACCTTCGGTTTTACAGTCAGCGTGCCAAACCACTGCGCTACTGAGGCTGTCTCGCAAACCTTTCATTTAAAGAAAAAAACGTTCGGTTTTCCCGCGTTTGACAGTAACACAGGGCCTAAAACACGTTAAAAGTTTAATTTTTTTTTTATGTAGCCTCTATATTTGTGTCCCACTGCTGGGCAAAGGCCTCCCTCAATTCAAAAGTTTAATATTACACAAATATAACAAACCGTTTCTGAGATCTTTTTATCTTTTTTTAATGACTTATGAATCGGTTCAAGCAATTGAAAGTTATAGTGGAGCGAAGTAAAACCATCAGTCTGAGTATATTGTTTTTCGTGTCCTTACCTGGTTACCATAATACAAAGTATCCTAGTTTGGGAAGGTGTTATTATCATATTCTCTTGCTTATTCCAAGTGCGGGCATGTACCAATGACTTTGTTTAATTTCAAAGTGACGTACATTTGCGAATTTGTAGTCGCAATACCACACGCTAACGGTGAAGGAAAACATCGTGAGGGAATCCGCGGCTTGGTTGGCTCCGCACGTATTAACTAGTCTTTCCTGTGGGCTAGGCTGACTAAGCTGTCAGGATGGTATAGGTGCTGGGTAAGCCTACACCATCTAAAAAAACCATGTCCCAGGCACTACAGCGTCGGAGTGGTCCCTTCACCCATCTAGTGTAAGTGAAGATGCCACTGGACGCTGTATAAATCATCTCATTAAGTAGATGCAAAAGGCCAATATTATTACTTAAAAGAGCAGAGGAAAGACATTTTCCTTTTTGTTATTATTATAAGTACCGTGTCCTAGGCACTACACCATCCGAGTGGTCCCTTCACCTATCTAGTATTAGTGGAGATGAGACTGGACGCTGTATAAATCATCTCATTACGTATATGCCGAAAGGCCAATGTTATATAAGTACATGAACATAAAAACTAAACCTATCTCATCCTCAGGGGAGTAAAAAAAGAAGTACCTAACATTATTTGTTAACAACCCTGCGGCAACAGCTCATAAAAACTCTTGAAATGGAATTTGCCATTTTAGAGTTCTATGTTCTAGGTGTACACACGGAACCATATGGCTACGACATCTGAGTGTCTTTCGTTCTGTACTTGTATCTAACCTATAAAACTCAACCGTATCCTTTATTATGCCGCTTTATTTTTCGGTCAAAGAACCAAAAAAAAGCTACTTACCGACTATATTGCTCACTGTAATCAACTTCATACAATCCCTAGGATAATTGTATATTTATATATAAGAGTTCTGGGTTTGCATGTAAGGTTTCTCTATCTATAAAAAATAAAGTTTTTATTATTATTATAGTATACTCCCAACAATATCTGTGTAATTTCCATTTTTATGTACAATAAAGTGTTCTCTATCTATCTATTTATCTATCAATATAACATTAAATAAAGAAAACACGTTTAGTTTATACATCACAAGAAGAATGAAAACTTATCATAACACAATACAAGACCACATCACATAAACTCATACCTATATCCCGGAGGGGTAGAAGACAGACACCCGGGACTGCCACCTGCCACGATTGCCACAATTAAAGCCTTAAAATAGTTATTCTCTTGGATACTTACAAAGAAATAAATTTGACTATACTTTTTATGATATTATGGACGGAACCCACGGTGTGGGAGTCCGACTCGCATTCAACCGGTTTTTTTATGCTTTACAAAGTAGAAGTAGCTATTGAAGTTTAACTTCCGCGCGAACGGCCCTGACTAATAGAAATGCTAGAATAAAAGAGGAATTACGACGGGAGCAGGGGTTGCCCCCTTACTCTGGATTCTAATGAAATCCGCAGTTTTAAATCTTCTACTAGCTGAACTTGCATTTACTCAATAATCATTTGTTGTATTAAAATCTAAGAATATATCAGTGTCAAATGGTCAGCTTATATTCGTCCACTGCTGGACATAGGCCTTAGCGTACGCCACGAAAACAGTCTGTTCATGGGGGCTTGCCCGTAATTCATACCCTACCCAGGGCTACCCCTGGGTAGGGTATGAATGGGTAGGTGCAAATCTCTACTGGGTTCCCCTGATGCAGTAGAGATTTATTCTAATGCACGAGAGGTACCGCTACCGACATACTTAATTCTCCTTAGTCGCTTCTTATGACGTATAAAGCTCATTTAAGACCACGGCAATTTTATGCCTCAACCAGAATACATCGTATAAAAACAAGAAAATAACTAACCGGGACTGAGAAGCTCAAACCTAACACCTTCTATCCGAAAGCTCCCCGCTGTTCCAACCGCTGGACCTGTTCTGCAGGCCTGCTGATAAGCAAATAGGAAACTGCTCCTCCTCTAGAAGTCTTAGGACTTCTCAGCGCGCAGCCTCCGCATTGAAACACCAAACGGTATTTAATATTGACGCCGCCAGTAGGGAGGTTGACTTGGCAGGGAATAGTTTGTAAGTATTTGATATTTGATTGTGACTTCGGGAGAGAAGGGAATACCTCTATGTACTCGTATACTGTCCACTGCTGTATTTATTTGGTTCATTATACAGTAGGACCGAGTTACATAAGTCTTTAGTTATAAATTTTCAACAATTTATGGTATTTTTTGATGTTTCCGAACACGTCAGACACTAGGGTTTCCTCACGATGTTTTCCTTCACAGTTAGCGAGTGGTATTGCTACTATAATTTTGCAAATGCACATACTTAGAAACCCACACAAGGGGTTTGGTTTATTATTAAATGACATCTCATAGCCCAAGCATCTAATTATTCCGACTTGCTGATCCCGCTTCATAATACTACAATTCTTAGTTTAAACGGCTTAGTAGCCGTTTAGTACGTCTTCCTACTTGCCAATCTGTGGGTTATATAGGCGGGTATGCAAAGTCCTATGAAATGGGGCCCAGGTATATTTATCTTTCGCATTGTTCATTTACTTTAAATAGGTATTTAAAAACGAGCCAAGCGCAATTTAGGGTACTCTAAAACTACCTGCTTAAAAAAATGTTCTGTTGATATTTGATTGATTGATATGTATAATTTAGCATAGAATTACATGATAATTTTGCATTAATAATATTTATGCTAAATTTTAGTTTTCTAGACAGACAGATAGACAGAAGATGGACGGACCGACGGAACCCTAAAAACCAGACAAATACGAATAGGACTCGTGCCCTAGGATTCAAAATAGACTAAAATGAAGTTAAATTTGTAGTCAAAAACAATGCTCTCACAAACAATTGGATTTTACCACTGTCAAAACAGAAAAAAAATACTGTTAAACGTTGAAATTGGGACGGCGACGATGAAGCAGGTGCCTTTCCCGGACATTTTATAAAATAATCTCAATAAAAGTATCCCGGGGAAATTCCCTAAAAAGTCCCCGTCCGCCCATCAGTTAGTAATTCCAGGCGTTAAGTTGCAAATCGCTTAAAATGCCTCGCCTCCTACGCAATGTAAGGATCCGACACAGGTGTTTTACAAAGCGGCTTCCGTAATGCCGTTGTGATTGAGATAGATTAGCTTGGAGCGTGGCAAGCGGAAAGTAGCTTTCGTCAGCTTTCTCGATAGAGACTAGGGCTTTAATGACCACCCTTTCAGTTTGCTCTTTCACTGTCCCAGCTGCGCAATTACGAAACAAGGTTCCGAACTTTATTCAAGTGAGCCCTTGTAGTAATGTTTCAAATTCAGAATTCCGTTCAATGCATCCGATTCCACCCAGAAGCTGGCTGGAATCGGATGCATGTAAACAACAATGGTATTGTTTGTAGGGAGTCGATTCCAATGGAAGACTCCTGTGTGTTTTGACCGGTTTACAGCAGGATCTCCTGACCGGACTCCGGTCAGGAAATTATACTGCAGAATTTTAAGTACATATTGTATTTTAACATCTCGCTGTATTTTTTTTCTATCAATAAATAATAATTAACGCTTGTTGTTGCTTAGACGTAAAACGTTTTACGCCTTGATATGGCTTTTATTCCGTGCTTCGCAAGGCACGTTAAGCCGTTGGTGTCGGATGTCATGTAATGGCAGTCGTTAAACCATGTCAGAGGCCTTATGGGCGGCTTGATAACTTCTGACCGTAAGGCCCGCCACTGTCTTGCAATCCTCCACCAACCCGGACTTGGCCCCCGTGGTGTATGGCCTAACCTTTCTGCGATACAGGAAGAGCCTACAGGGTTGATATCGATCGATGGCTTTTATTTAATCACTCTTTCTCTGTCTGAGAAAAAGTCTGTGCCTTTCATAAGGACACAATGTAGGCTGCATATGGCTTTAAATTGGCTTGCACTATAATAGTTCTGATGAGTTACCGCTACACATGCGCAAGTTACCAGCCAAAAGTTTACTGATAAGATAATCTATCGTGTTGGATTAGTGGTTGCGTTATAGCAGTATAGACGGTGACACCGACATTCTTTTTTTATCGGTTTTTCGGCAGAGCTTAATGAGACTCTAGATTACCAATCTTTTGTCACTTTTTTGCCAAGACCCATCAAAGACTGCTTGCGCGTTCTACATGATGTTGTCGAAAGTTCTGGTGCAACTTAAAGGGATTATTCTACTTATCAAACTAAATCAATCTTTCTAAGAAAGACTGGATAGCTGTTTATATTAAGGATTGTCTTAAACGCCCAAGTTTTCTTTCGAAGTTTTCCTCCATCGTAAGCAACTGGCATTGTTTCTATAAATTCAGAAAGTGAAATCGTCGTAAGAAATATCAGGATGTGTATAGACGCTAAGAGACAGAAAATATGGAGTTACGAGACATGTTTCTATAATATTAAGCATTAATTTCACAGATATACCATGAGATTAAGTTTTTTTTTATGTAGCTTATACACGTCCTACTGTTCATCTCTTCCGCAGGGCACAGGTCTTCTCTCAGAAAGAGAGTGAGAGTATGGACTTAATTACCACGCGTTCTCACCGCGGATTGGCAATTTCTAGCGCTAAGGCAGTTAAACATCTCAGACACTCAGGTTTCCTCTCGATGTTTTCCTTCACAGGTAGCGATAGGTTTTGCTCAAGAATCCTTGGTTTTGCTACTATAACTACACAAATGTAGATAACTTAGTAAACAAATCCTAAATAGAGGTACATGCCAGCATTCGAACCCACGACCTCCTGATTGAGAAGCCGGTGTCCCACTGCTCCGTATTAAGTAGGTATTTCGTGTTAAGTTTAAAACGCTAAACGACTATAATATTCAATATAGCTGATATTTATGGCTGAAGTTCCGATGTATAAAAAAACCTGTAGTAATTACCTACTTTGTTTGCTGCGTGAATAACAGGTAATAATAGAGCATAGGTACTTGGTGTGATATGCGATGCGATCCGCGCAGTGAAATAAAACGTTTACGATAGTTGGAAAGCTCTTCACGGAATTGCAGAGGGTTGAGTTTCAGTGCAGCTGCACTGGCATTAAAGTGTAATAGGCGGACGATAGCGCCCTCCTTTGTTCGAATCGCTCAATCCTAGTGGTATTACACCTAAGCTTTGGTTAAGTAGTTCTATCGGTCGATTACTGTGAAATGAGTGCCTTAAGTCTTTTTCTACTTTTATCTATGTTTCGTCTCAGCTCAACTGCTTCGCTGGACTCGATTTTCTGACTACAAGGCTATCACTTTCTTATTATTTTAGCCAAAGCGAGACGTTTAAGTCCCCAATAGCTAATTTACCTGACTGTTAATCTATAGTTACCTACTTAGTAAAGTTGTTAATACTTTTTTTACTTACAAAAACGCTCGTGGCCTATGGAACTGAAGGCCACGAACTGATTGATTGGAATTAATTACTTGGGTTAAACAGCAACAGACGTGCCTGCGCTGCTGGATAGGTGACCATCCCGTGGCTACCGCAAGTGGCATTTTTTCCGAGCGCTTCCGTTACGCCGTTGGTGCCGGGTGTCATGTAATGGCAGTCGTTGAGCCATGTCAGAGGCCTTATGGCTAGGTTACACAGTGCGAGCTGGCATGCGAGCTAACCTAGTCAGTTACTGAGGTGCAGCGACTCACACCGTGTAACCGCATCATACGTATTACTCTCATGTGCGAGTGGGTCAGGAGCTCGCGTCCGAGTTACTACAACATTATTTGTTTTTACTCGCCACTCGCCTTCTCCCACCACGCCACAAGCATCGGCTCGCAAGCCGCTCGGTCGTCAACTCGCTCGATTTTGCGAAATGACAGTAGCTCGTACGCTCAGGCCCACGCCGGGTCCAGTGTTTTTTGTTTTGGTGTGAAAATGGCGGACTGGTGAACTTCCGATCACTTATTCGTGTATTTTGCGACAACATTGCACTAGACATGATTGGACTATGCGAGTTCATTGGTACAGTAGCTGTCTACCGCGATGCCAGCAGTTTGCATTGGTGTGACCGAGCACGGCGAGTCGAGCTACTGTCATGCGAGTACACATACACAGCAGCTGTCTACTGTCACATCAGCTGCTCGCACTGTGTAACCTCGCCTCTAGGGGCGGTCTGATAACTTCTGACATAAGACCTGCCACTGTCTTACAATCCTTCCACTAACCCGTACTTGGCCCCCATGTTGCGTCACCTTTCTGCGATGCAGGGAAATACCCGTGCCCCAGCAGTGGGGTCATACCAAGGGTTGATATCAATACTTTTTAGACACTTTTGAACAACTGTCAACTGACAGCTGTGTTGAACAACTGACAGCTGTCAACAGTAGAATAATGGGTTTCTACTTAAGCGCGAGGTAACTCATCACTATCAAGTAACTGTTTCCGCAAAATACTTAACTTTCTAATGTGACTCTGCTGGCATTATTTTAAGGAGAGCAGCAGCTACGTAGTGCTCATTCTTTCCAGGTTCAGGCTCTAAATATCCATGCACTAAGGTCTTAAATTCAGATACCAACAACCGATACGTTACGGGGATTTTGCAATATACACGTGTATAGAGCTACATAACCATGAACCACGCTGGATTGATTTACTGTCGACTGTATTAATAGTTCGGTACGGAGAATATTCTCCACTTGACTTGGATCGTCTGGAGGGTATATTGAATAGGTCTACTTTACGAGTAAAAAGTGAAAACAAAACACTCACACTCTAATGTCTCACAATCAAGTTCAAGTCTACTTGTAATAATTTGTGCCGTGTTTGTTTTTTTCTGTTTGTATGTAGGTATTAAGATTTTGTGTAGGTATAACTTCGTACAGCCACAGAATCATTTACCCGATTATTGTTACCATGGCAACGCAATAAATAAATGTGTAAGAGTTGGGTTTGAAAAAAGGTGCGCAATAAAATGGTATGCCACGGGAACCCATTACCGGAATATCAATTATCCTAATTCATGTAACTCTTCAGGCGTTATGTTGTGATCGAGTAACAAAAATCACATTTATAATACTGGTAGAATAGGATATTATGTGTTAAGTATCAAAAATCTAATGTAAAATTGTTCAAGTATCTAGCAAACCGTCCATTCATTACTAAATCAATAAATGGTCCTATTATATAAAAAAACACATGTTTACATGCTTAAAGTATAAGGTTACGAGTGATAATAAGGCCCCACAAAACCTATTGCTTGGCTTGACTCTGGGAGCAGTCTCCCTTACAATATTTTTACCACAGATTTTACGTAGCATTTTACACAATGATTGCACTCTTGCACTTTCTGATACTTAAACGATTTTGTTTTTATAATGGCAAAAATTTTTTTTAATTAAATTTAATGATCTTGTCTTCGAATGCTTTATTCCGGCAATTCGCGGAGCTCGGATGAACAAATAAACGCTATACTAACCATATCTGTGCACCTAGCCGATTACGTAACATTGACGCTCTGATACGATGAGAATTACATTACACTACATTACATTACATTCACTCAAGCCTGTATCCTGGAGGGTTGACATAGACCATGTTTATATGGCAAAATATTGTCTCTTTCGCTTCAAAAACACGGTGAGAAAAATAAATAAATAAATAAAATGACGACGTAAAACAACACTTCTTGAGCTAGTTATAAGAAAAAGAGTTAATCATCTCACAAATAATCTATATAGGTTTCAGATTTTTTGTATTTAATTAATATGTATTCTGTAAATGTCTTGAATAAAAGTTAAAAAAAGGTATCAAAACGCGTATTGATAACTAACGTGCTGACCGTACTGATGCGACAGGGTGAGCGGAGGTTAAGAGGGCAGGCAGCATAGCCAGCATAAGAGGCAAAAACGCATTTCGGCGAGGTACACGGATATTGTGACCTATTATTATATAAAAAATAAATCGGATTTTATTCATCATGCAAGTTACAGTAGAAATAGCTCTTAAATACCCTGTTATGTGTTTCGTGTGCAACGTTGTGGAACGTTGGGTAACTTTTATAATAATAAATAAACTCTGGAACGACTTTAGGTGTGGTTTTATTTGTAGAAATGTATAATCCTTTAATAAAACAGAAAAACTGGATAAAAACGGATAAGCAGGTAAAAAGTCAGATCTGGTCAAAGGGTAAAGTAGTAGTGGTGAAAAATTAGGGAAATTGAAGAATGTGTGACGTAAATAATTTAAATATTTGAAAATGATAGATGGAAAAAGAAATAAAAATGGTGTAAAGAGGTTTGCACCGTTACACTACCCGGGGGCAACCGGTAAAATTTTTTTTTTTAAATATATTTATTTAAAAAAATATATGTAAAAAAAAATTTTTTATTATAAAAAAAATATTGTCAAGTAAAATTATTTAATTTAAAATTTAAAGTCTAGAGTCCAAAGTAAGGTCGATGAAGGTCGGGGATGTGGGATGGTAAGTAAATATGGTTATTCTTAAATATTAAAATAAAATATAAAAGATGGGCGATGAAAAAAATTTAGAGTGTGTGGGGTGATATTTACAATGAATTTACATTAGGCAGTTCCACTTTTATTCATCATCTATCATTCATCCCTAGCATGCATCATCTATCATTGTCTTCAACTAAAGTAAAGGTGAAGACGTTCACTCATTATAGACAAAATCTATTTTTATTAATTAGATTTATCTGTGTTGGCTGTGTGGTGTCGGCCTAGAGAATAGCACCAACCCAAATTCTTCCCGCGGGTGTCGTAAAAGGCGACTAAGGGATACAAACCGGGGGGTGGGCAGCAGCGCTCCCTGCAGTACAATTCCACCAAACTGCGATCCCCAACCCTCATGCCCAGCGTGGGGATTATGGGCATTACCCCCCAATGATGGCACTACCTTGCGCTCATTAGGGGAGGGCTATGTCCAGCAGTGGACTAATGAAGCCTGAAGAAGAAGATTTATCCAGAAACTGGCCTAAATTAGTAATAGGCTTATTTAGCCAGTTACCACCCGCTGGTATTCGGTAGAGGTAAGGCTTATTTAAGAGTCACAATCCGCTCTATGAAAAAATATTTACATTTTAAAAATATTTATAATATTGGGTACATAATACCCAACGGGGTAGATTCCGTCGTAGTTTTGCTCTGAAGAGCTATGGTGTGGTAAACACCGTAACGCGTAAAGCGATTGATAAGTAAATTAATTGACCTAGGCTTATTTAACGTGTTGTCGCCGCACCTGATTGAATGTTTGGATGTTATAAAAAAAATTGGTTAGCAAATGTCCTGGAGGATAGTGGTGTAAGTGTATAGTTAATAAATAAATAGACAAATAGTATGACGCAAATGTGTCCGAAAAGGTAATGTGGTGATTATATATACAGAAAATTAAAACTATAAAAAGGTGGCGTTGGTAGGTTTTGTACAAGTTGACAGTTAGAATATTTAAAAAAAGTACGGATACTATAAAAAAAGAGGTTAAGAAATATTTTAGTAATGAGGTAAGGATGGGGTGAGGGTGAGAGTTATTATTTTATTGCCAAAGAGTTCCTTGTAGGTTTAACCTGTGGAGGTTTTGTTTTGAATTTTGAAAAAAATTATGACAATGAATGGTGTCAGAATTACTGTCGTCTAGAAATGTGGTTTGCAAAGATTTTGTAAATAATTATAATTTGAATTTTAATAATATAATATTGTTATCAATAGACTGTATGAGTGCAGTTTCGCCTTACCTTCGAGTCGGCCTCGAAGACCTAGAGGGTAAAGCTCGGCTGTCTACGTGTAATTACCCAGGATACTCTCCTGAGGCAACGTAAGTTAGTAACCAGTCCCACCTGGAATTATAAATTTCAGGTTACCGAGGTCTATGGAACTGCTAGTGAGCAGCCTGTGGTTGTGTAACTGTCTGATAAATGCGTGTAGAAGTTATTGATTGTATACTGTTGGTGTATACTAACTGTGGTATGTTTCGGTTAGGTGGGGTGCAGATATATAGAATAAGACTTTTATTAGGGCCAAAAATTTGCTAATGGGTGAATCTAAATAGTGAAGAATGGTCAATGAGTAGTTATGATGAATTACCTTGTGGTCCAGAAGTCAAGTCGCACTTTAAAATTAATTCAATATTTTATTTATAAAACACTTAACAACACTTAACAAAAAAAAAATCTTGCAGGCCTTCAGAACTGGAAGAAGTCCGACAGAACCCTTAAGCAAGGCTGGGGAGCTCCAAGGGATGCGTATGTGATGAATGAGGTCGTGGGTCGTGGGTATGAAGCAGTAGCAGCAGTTCGAAGATTGTGCACACGTATAATCGTGGTAATCGTACTCGTACTCGTATTCGTATTCGCCTTCGCACTCGCAGCGTAGTCGCGGTGGGTGGGCTTTGTCGCCCCACGTTGGGCGCCAGTGGAACGTTGGGTAACTTTTATAATAATAAATAAACTCTGGAACGACTTTAGGTGTGGTTTTATTTGTAGAATTGAATAATATTTTAATAAAACAGAAAAACTGGATAAAAACGGATAAGCAGGTAAAAAGTCAGATCTGGTCAAAGGGTAAAGTACTCGTAGTAGTGGTGAAAAATGAGGGAAATCGAAGAATGTGTGACGTACATAATTTAAATATTTGAAAATGATAGATGGAAAAAGTAATAAAAATGGTGTGAAAAGGTTTGCACCGTTACAGTTGTATCTCAATAATTGAATAACTAATAGTTATTAAATAATAACACTTAAATAAGGAGATGATGGTAATGAAAGGTCAGAGGCTCAAAAGTTGCTCAGGCACAAGTAACATATCAATTTAAAAACCTATTTAGAGGCTAAAAATTTCACCCATGCCGGGATTCGAACCCGCAACCTCTGGCTATCCGTACCAGCGCTCTACCAATTGAGCCAATGGGCGACTCACGGCATCTGTGAAATTTCGAACCTCTTTACAATATTCTCTGTATTACGTACAGGCAGCGACATCTGACTTAAGCAAATTGCATTACTTACAGCCCCGACTACCTACTTTGCAGTTAGGTTTAACATCGGAACGATATCACTGTACCCACATGATTACACTATTTTTTTTTTTTTTAATGCACTAACCCGTGCTAAGGAACAAATTTAAAAACCTATTTAGAGGCTAAAAATTTCACCCATGCCGGGATTCGAACCCGCAACCTCTGGCTATCCGTACCAGCGCTCTACCAATTGAGCCAATGGGCGACTCACGGCATCTGTGAAATTTCGAACCTCTTTACAATATTCTCTGTATTACGTACAGGCAGCGACATATGACTTAAGCAAATTGCAAATTGATGTCGCTGCCTGTACGTAATACAGAGAATATTGTAAAGAGGTTCGAAATTTCACAGATGCCGTGAGTCGCCCATTGGCTCAATTGGTAGAGCGCTGGTACGGATAGCCAGAGGTTGCGGGTTCGAATCCCGGCATGGGTGAAATTTTTAGCCTCTAAATAGGTTTTTAAATTTGTTCCTTAGCACGGGTTAGTGCATTAAAAAAAAAAAAATAGTGTAATCATGTGGGTACAGTGATATCGTTCCGATGTTAAACCTAACTGCAAAGTAGGTAGTCGGGGCTGTAAGTAATGCAATTTGCTTAAGTCAGATGTCGCTGCCTGTACGTAATACAGAGAATATTGTAAAGAGGTTCGAAATTTCACAGATGCCGTGAGTCGCCCATTGGCTCAATTGGTAGAGCGCTGGTACGGATAGCCAGAGGTTGCGGGTTCGAATCCCGGCATGGGTGAAATTTTTAGCCTCTAAATAGGTTTTTAAATTTGTTCCTTAGCACGGGTTAGTGCATTAAAAAAAAAAAAAAAAATAGTGTAATAACATATCAATATTTGTAGAAACTAAAATAATAAATGAAACTATGGTATACCTAAGTGAGAATTATTGCATTAAAAACGTTCTAAATTATATGTTTGTCTGCTCCACAGACTGCGCACGGGATGGAGCGCGGCCCGGAGCGAGCCGCCCCTGACACCTGGCGAGCGGGAGGCCATCGCGGCCGTCGTCCGCCGCGCCGAGAAACTGGAAGAGGTGGAGGCCAAGCGCGTCGGCCGGCTGGTGGCCAGGCTAGAAGGTGAGAAAAGTCACTCTATTGAGTGACGATGAGATCGGTGTGACGACGGTATCAAATAATCAAAGATTTAGAGATAGAGATAGATACCTATAGATAGAGAACACTTTATCTACTCGTATAATATGAAAATGAATCGCTGAATTTGTTGGTAAGCGCAAATCTTGGGAGCAGCTGAACCGATTTCGCTAATTCTTTTTTTAGAATATTCCTTGAAGTACTGGGATGGTTTTTACGGAGAGAAAAAAATAATAATGAATCGACTGTTAGGCGGTACGAAGTTTGCTGGGTCAGCTAGTTGTACATAAAAAAAGGAAACTACACAGATAGAATATTTTCGGAGCTTAATCGCGTAATCCGAGGGAGCGAGCATACTTGCCGTAAATTAGGGGAGTGACAGACAAAGTCGGTTCTTTGCTAAAGAAGTATGCAATCAAGACAGTTTTCACTCCACTGCTCAAGATAGCAGCGCAGGTAGGAACAGTCAAGGACACCATACCCTATCAAACACCAGATGTGTACAAAGTCGATTGCAGTTGCGGTAGTTCTTATATCGGACAAACTAAGCGGACCATTGCTGAAAGAGTCAAGGAACATATCGCAGCTGTCAAAAACCGCCAGGTGAGAAATTCAGCGATAGCGGAACATCTTCTTGAATCAGGATCAAACCACTGGATAGAATTACACAAACCATCGGTACTTTCCAACGATCGCCATTATTATAGCCGAATTGTGCGTGAAGCGGTTGAAATTAAGAAACACAAAATTTTTAATCGGGAATGTGGTTCAAACTGTCGCAAACGTGGTACCCGGTCATCAAGATGTGTTCGAGTGGCAAAAAGTCGCATGGCTTATCGTCCGACATTGTCAGTGTAGTGTGTCGCAACCCTAATAGTGCTTTGTGATAGCTGATTGAGGGTAGTCTGAAACCTCATCAGCCGAAGATGCGAACGGGTGCCAGCCATCAGTCTTCTCGTGACCACGATGGCTGTAACGTTGTCGAAACGTCGAGGTAAAATAGCATTAAATTACTACGCGATATTAAGCCCCGAAAATATTCTAACTATGTGTACAAGTCGCGAAAGTTTAAAATATGTTACTACACAGATATTTCTTAATTTAAGAGTACAGGCGGCGGCCTTATCACGAATTATTTTACGATATTAGGGAAAAGTACCTACATTTGTACACAAGGATTTAAAACACTGATTTAGTTTTAGAAAAAAAAGGGATTACCACTATTTCGAATAAAATAATTGATTATCATACTGCTTTCAGCCATTTTGACTCCAGTAAATACTCGTATACTTATCTATGTTTCGACTGAAACACCCATCACACCGCGTGACGTCACGCTAAGGTTAATATTGGTAAACTTCACCCCTGTTTTGTTGTGACTACTAGCGATTACGATGTGGCGTGACGGCAGATTCGACGCCATGACAGTGCGAGCTGTTTCTGCAGTTTCTACAGTTTTAAAATATTTTTTACAAAAATAGCTATAGCCTTCGTTAAACTTTAGTCTATTACTAAAATATAGCTTTATTGCAAATAACAAATGTGTCCCTACACTATGGAAGAGGATTTAAAAATCTTTGGTCATGCAATTCAATGGTCATGCCTATTACGCTGCGCGGGCGCAAGGCCATCGCGGCCGTCGTCCGCCGCACCGAGAAGCTGGAGAGGTGGAAGCCAAGCGCGTTGGCCACCTGGACACCGATTCAGGCCTGTTAGTGCATTAAAGTACCATTGAAAGATACATGGTCGTGTCACGTGTTTTTTCATCCTATTGACGCCTAGAAGGTTCGATGAATGTGCACGGGTAGACTTGAAGCAGCAACAAAATTAAATCGCCATGCTTATGCAGTTGTCATTGTATCTCAATGCATCAGCAGAATCTAGGCCCTGGTGACCAGGCTAGAAGGTGAAAAAGCACGCGAAGCAGGGTCAGCACATTCCGAGTGATAATTTAGTAACCCCAGATCGAAATCCACTTATGTGCAATATATAACGAACATTTTCCAACCATATCTGAGAAATCAACAGCCTAGGAGATATTAAGGTTTCAACTAATAGGTTTATAACCATTTATAGTGTGTAGACAAAGTAGGTAATCATAAGATCTCGTTTTTGCTCTTCGGATACTGAACCTTATTAACTATCACTGTACCAGGCTCTCAATCAGCCCGTACTCGCCCACTGCCGGACGTAGGCGTCCCCCAAGCACCCTCATTCTTTCTGTCCTGAGTCATCCTCATCAAACTACTGCTTGCAATCTGCTTCAGATCGTCGCCACAAGGAGCGACTTAGCCCTGAGAGGCGATGGCTTTATCGGAACCTAAATAACCGAACTTTTAGTATTTCTTAATAATTCGCGGAACTCATCTGCGGCGAGTACCTACTCACACATAGTAATATATTAAACGGGTCTAATCGCGATTATTTATTAGGTGAAACCTAATTATCTTAATTCCCGGCGTTTCGGCACCGTTACAGCTGTAACTGCAACCTAATAAATAATCGCGATTAGACGCGTTGGACATATAACTATGTATGAGTACTCGCTGCGACTCGGCAAACGTAGTGTAGGAAGCCCTCCAACTAGGTGGGATGACGATCTGCGAAAAACTGCAGACAGATGCGGCAAGCTGAAGACAGGGCGCTATGACGCTCATTAGAGGAGGGCTATGTCCATGGACTACATAATATAACCAGAAGAAGAAGAACAGATATTGTGGTTACGATCAATCGGCTTAAAAATCCTTTATAGGGTGTTGTAGGTAAATTTAAAAAGGGGTCTTATTTGCACTCTTCGGATACTGAACCTCATTAATTATCACTGTCCCTGACACTCAATCAGGTCGTACTCGCCCACTGCTGGAACCACCCTCCTTTCTGTCCTAAGCCATCATTATGTAACCGCTGCTTGAAATTTGCTCCAGATCGTCGGCCCAGCGAGCGGGTTAGCCTTGAGAGGCGATGGCTATATCGGAACTAAAATAACCTAACTTTTTCCCCACAGGTTTGCGTCGCTCAGCCCAAGGGCCGGCGCCGCGCACCTGCTTACTTTGCGGCGACTCTGCAAGGCTGCTGGTGCCCCTGCGCACCTGTGCTATCTGCCGTAACGCCGCCTGCAACAAGTGTGTGATCGAGAATTCACCGCACAGGTTAGATCCGTCTCAGCGTTGTTGACTGAGTACTCTGATTATACCGGATTATACGCCCGGTGGTGCGTACCATTACAGTATCAATAGAATACGTACATACATTTACACACATGTGAAGCTCAATAAAATTTGTCTTTTTATGTTTACGAAGGGTGGTTAGACATTGAAGATAAGATTAAAGAAAAACAAACGTAAAGTATTTACAGCGATACAGTACAAACCAAACCTTACCTAATGTAGATTGAAATAAAAACCATACATTTTAATACTATTAATATGTAGCGAAGAAATTGTTTTGTAATCGGATCTTTATTGCGGGGATTTACTCTGTGTGGCAAAGTACAGGTGGAAATGAAAGACTAAAAGGGCTCCCAGAGGGCTTTGCCGAGACACAATGATGCCTAAAATAAAAAAAAATGCATTGGAACATTTTTTTCACAAGTAGCATAATTATTATGTTAGAAACAATATTTCCGTTACTTTGAACATCCATTACACGGGTCCCTACATTGAAGGAAAATTGCTTCGAGCACTTAAAAGGTGTAATAATACCTTTTAAGTGCTCGAAGTATAAATTCTTACAATCAAAAAAAATATTAAGTAGGTTTTTTTTAAATTTCTCGTTTTCTCTGATGTCAATCGTGGTATGTGACTCGAAAGCAGGTGGTACGTAGTTAGCCATAGGCCCCCATGGTCAATTTCCTCAACCAATAGGGGCACAGGTCCCCGCTCCGTTCCAGAGAGCAGTACATCTGCAACCTGTGCGCGGAAACCCGCGAGATGTGGAAGAAGTCAGGCGCCTGGTTCTTCAAATCCCTCCCGAAGTACATCCTGCCAGAGCGGAGACCAACCGGCCGTTATGCTGACACGGAGCTCGCTAGAAGTCTACAGGTGAGATTGACGCCAAATACTAGAAACTGATTGCTACCTCTTTGGCGAGTTAGTATTCCATAGCCATTTGCTGAATAAAAAGTTAAGAAGAAAAAAAATTAAAGGCATTTTTAGGTCTTTTTGTCGAAACAGCCAGTCTACATTACAATTTCACGGCCAAAGAGGTTTAACTTACATAGAAAACTTGTTTAACTGTCAATTTAGTTTTAAAATCTATAAATTATCCTCATCTGGTCCAAGGATTGACAGTTTAGCTGTGCGAATCTCCGATGCAAACGAAAATTCATTAAATCTAAGTCGACAATTAGAAAAGTTTTCTATGTAAGTTATGTGATAATTATTTATTATATGTTTGGGGTACATATTTTGTCAAATCTTTGGGGTATGTTTTCATGTTGTATTTATTATATCTGTTTGTTAATAATTTATACAGGTATTTAGTTAGCGTACTTTATTTTGTTATACGTATATAAACCCGTTTTTTTATTGATTTTCTTACTCTTCAAAATTACCTGGAAAAATGTCTTACAGAGATAAGCTCGCCCTTTCTACATGTTAGTCCGTGTGTAATATGCTGTTCAGTGTTTCGTGTGCAATAAGGTATAATAATAATATTATCTTATCTTAATATTATAATAATATTATCTTATCTTAATATTATAATAATATTATCTTATCTTATCTCTAGTTACCTCCGGGTTGCCTCTTAATCGACATGCCTACACTACAGTCTGTCTAAGTCCCCAGTTTCGTTCTCAGAGAGCTGTAGTAACTTTGTGTCTTCGATGATTAAATATTTAACTCTATACAGTCTATACTATACAGTCTGTTAGCTTTTAGAATATACCTCGGGCTTTACAGTGGGTTTCGGTTTTCGCCGAAAGCACACAAGTGTAATTCTACTTCCTGCTCTGTAATAGTGTGTGTGTGTGTGTGTGTGTGTGTAATATTAGTTCCGATATTTGTATTACACGAATATATCCGATAGTCGCCGAGGTATATTCTAAAAGCTAACAGACTGTACAGTTACTTACGCATCGTCCATTGGGCCGATATTTATATTGATACTATAACAATAACAATTATATAAAACAAATCAGGGCATCACTTCAAAAAGTAAACGTTCCGTCTCACTGAATTCGCGAGGGTTTTACAGTATTTATTCAATCAACTTCGCATTGGGCTCGTGTTGTGTGCACAGGAAAGAAGAGGACAATATAAAACGCAATTGCTTTCCGTCAATAATTGTATGGTCTCCAGAATATTAACTTTTACGCTTAAGGCGCTTGGTGGTGTTAACTAGCGCCACCAATGGAAAAAAAATCATAACTTGTGTTTTTATCTAAAAGTGATATACGTTTTTATCTAAAAGTGAATATGAGAAATCTTAACAACTGTGACAACTATATTAGAACGGTCAGTCAAGAACCTAGAATCGACAACCAAGATCTTTTTAATTACGTTTTAGCTTAAGCTTGCACCCTGCTCAATTAATATTGACTGCCTCGTGGGTCCGATTTCTACTTGGGTCCGCCGTACATTTGTAGAAATGATCTCGGTCTTCTTCTTAGTATATTTAGTTCTCAATATAGTTGTTGTGTCCTCTCCTGATTACCATAGTACTGGGTATCCTAGTTTGGGACCAGGCCAAGTGATTGTCTTACGCATCAACTTATAGTGTTGTAGAACTTTTATAATTAATAAAACTCGAACGACTTTAACTTTTTTGTCCTTTTTTATAGTATGTTTTATTGTTTATTTATAATAAAAACAGAAAACTGGATAAAAATGGAATACGCAGGTTAAAATAGTCAGGTCTAGTCAAGATATAAAGTAGTAATGCTAAAAATGAGAGAAATCTCGAAAATGGGTGACATAATTTTCAATTTTTGAAAATGATAGACAGAATTAAAGAAATACAAAAAAATGGCGTAAAGAGGTTTGCACCGTTATAAACTGTCGTACAGGTTGTCTGGAAGAGATCACTTTTAGTGATACGCCCACCGTCTGTACTCTTAGGTTAAGAAATATCTGTGTAAATTCCATTTTTATGTACAAGAAAGTGTTCTCTATCTCTATCTCTCTGTCTACTGTGTGACTTGACTATACTATGTGTGTGACAATGTAACGAAACGAACAAAACTGCCCTGCTGTCAGGGTGATGTCACTATATATTTTTTTCAAATTTTTAAAGTAATATCATTAAAGAAAATTTCGCTTATCTTCATGAAATCAGATCTTACAATCCACAGTCCACTCTTTGTTGAAGTGTCCACACCCTGAATGTTGCTATGCAACTTTGTACAATGAGGATGAAGTGAGTGATGAAATCTGTTTTAATGCCTGCTTGATCTGATTACCAAACCGGGGGTCGTGGGTTCGACTCCCACTGGGGCCCGCTCCACATTTGTATAGACCCTACAGTCTAACACTTCAATAGAATGATGTAAGCACGACAATGGCTGTTATTTACCTCAATTTGGTGGGCTACAAATTAATAGCAGTACAATCTAATTTCAGGGGTATAACCGGCACAAATTAAATAGGCATCTCTCGCGAAGAAGATCGAATCACGCGAGGCGCCGAGTTAAGTAGCACGGGTTATACCATTGCAATGCGATTTATTACCAGACTACCGATAGTGTGAATGAAACGGCCATTACTGGACCAACATGACTTTCGATTTCAGCCCTGTATGTCCTCACTGCTGGGGCACAAGTCTCTTCCTGCGTTGCAGGAAGTTCAGGCCATACTCCACCACTGGGGCCAAGTACGGGTTGGTGGAGGGTTGTAAGACAGTGGGGTGCCTTACTGTCATAAGTTATCAAGCCGACCATAAGGCCTCTGACATGGCTTAACGACTGCCATTACATGACAGCCGGCACCCACGGCTTAACGTGACTTGCGAAGCACGGAACATGACATGAATCTATTGAACAACTATACATTTTAGAGACTCGCCCTCCAGGTCTGTGGCCTTATGTGGACCTATTGCCTGTGGGCCTATTTCCATGTTTTGATACCCTTGCCTGGTTACCGCAACACACATTGCCTGGTTCCCGCATTGTGAGCGACTTCGCCGATACACCCGACGACACGTCGAACTTTATATAACTGCACTCTAATCAGTTAGCTTACGGGTGACCTCAAAGAAAATGTAAAGGTTGCTTTCGTCTGTGCTTAGATAAGTAGGTTTAAGGGTATTCAACCGCGCTTATTAAAAGTTAAAGGAGAGCCCTCATTTATGAAGAACAAGGGAAGTAACTTTTCTACTTCAAAGGGCGCTCCCTATAAAAATGCAAATCGCTATAATGGCTAAATTATCTCGGCTTCCACGACATTGGTGGTGCGGACTTGATGGAAGCGTGTCAGAAATCTTCTTTTCATGAGTAGAACGTCCATCAAGAACTAAGTGTATTATAGATATAAACCTTCCTCTGGAATCACTATATCTATTAAAATAAACCGTTTCAAAATCCGTTGCGTAGTTTTAAAGATTTAAGCATGCTTAGGGACGGACAGACAGCGACAGCGATTTTTTTTATACTAACTAGTAATGATAATGATGATAGTAATCTAGTAATGATGATAAACACCTATTTTATTTAAAAATGTATTTTACCCGCTAACACAAACGACGGAGACTGCACGACTGTCGTACCGTGGGCAACAATAAGCGAGTCCCTAATACTGAGTGGCAAATTCTTTCACATAGTCATATATTAAACGGGTCTTCCTCTCTCTTCAGGCTATATATTAGTCCACTGCTGGACATAGCCCTCCCCTAATGAGCGCCATAGCGCAAGGTTGCGCCATCATTGGGGGGTAATTGTCCATAATCTCCACGCTGGGCATGCGGGTTGGGGGTCGTAGTTTGGTAGAATTGTTGTGCAGGGGGCGCTGCTGCCCACCCCCCGGTTCGAAACGGTCTTATCACGATTATTTATAAGATAAAACGTAATTACCTTATTTCGCGACTATGTATGAGTATCGCGAATCGTTAAGAAATACTAAATTCTTTCACTACGATGGCTTGCCATCGACACGCTAGTAAAATGACCCGCTAACGAAAAAACATATAAAAAGTAAAGGTATGTAAGTGTGGTAAGGTATGTAAGAAGCGCTCGTGGCCTAGGCGAACCGAGTGATTGGAATCAATCACTTGCTTAAGCAACAACAGGCGCGGTCAGGTACGGGATGGGTGAGCGTCCCGTGACTACCGCTAGTGGCATTTTTCCGAGCGCTTCCGTGCTTCGCAAGGCACGTTAAGCCGTTGGTGCCGGCTGTCATATAATGGCAGTCGTTAAGCCATGTCAGAGGCCTTACGGGCGGCTTGATAACTTCTGACAGTAAGGCCCGCCACTGTCTTACAATCCTCCGCCAACCCGGACTTGGCCCCCGCGGTGGAGTATGGCCTAACCTTTCTGCAATGCAGGAAGAGACCCGTGCCCCAGCAGTGGGGACATACAAGGGTTGATAACTGATGTAAGTGTATTATTAAAAGTATAGGTATGTATCAAAATTAAAATTTGCACGGGTCTTTCTAATTTACTTCAGCAACTTTCCATCGTAAGGTTGTCTGGAAGAAATTGCTTTTAGAAATAAGGCCACCAATTGTACCATGTATATTCGTAATTATTTTGTATTTGTTGTTTTTCCAGTGTAGGTAGGTACATTAAAGAATATACTTATCTTATAAATTCTTGTGTGACCTAAACTCAAAAGTGCCTGGCTACATAGCTCTATCCTAGCTTAGAAGCCAGTAGGCACTCATGTAACTTAACTACGCAGATAAATAATTTTCATAGTGCTTTTTGTTGCAAAATTCACGCAGCTATTTTCAACGGAGTGAACGGATGCAGAATCTCTCTAGGGGTGTCCCCAGAGAAATTCTACATCCGTTCACACGGCATGTGTAATGGGCGGGGGAAAATATCGGAGAATTACTTGCATGGAGGGAACTCAGTAATAAGTAATTAAGTAAGAAGTAATTAACGGAGAGTTCTTTCGAAATGCGCAGGTATAATTGATGTACCGTGGCCGGGAATATTCCTTGGACATGAAATAACTTCAACGAAAGGCTAGCTCAGTGAGCTAGTTAACATACGCTGGAGGAGTCCAGTCTAATGTCAGAAAAAACATCGTTTGTGTACTTTTGTTCCAAATTTGTGTCTGGGTCGCGACCGTCGTGTCTGGGTCGCGACCGTCGTCGTGCCCAGCGAGTCGATGGGCAACTTAAGCTACGTCTGACCCGCTCACAGGGTAACACCTGGCACTGACTGAAAATCAGTGCTGACGGCTTGTCCCTCAGCATATTGCTTAGTCAGTTTAAATCCCGACTGCGGCGGAGCCCAAAAGGAGGGTTATGTGTTTGGGTCGTACGTATGTAAGTGTGTGCAACTGTATATTTCCTCATAACTCCTTAACCAATGATCAGATTTTGACAAATAAATTCTTAATATATTCTTCATGCTTGCGCTAGTATACAAGAAAGTCTATAAGAAAACACTACAACCAAATAAAATATAACTAAAATACATGCCTCCGGTCTGTATCGCCTAAAAGTCAAAATGCCATGATTTTGACAAAAACTTAATATTACGAATAATCGCGATTATTTATTAGGTAAAACGTTATTATCGACGTTTCGGCAGCATTACAGTTTTACCTAATAAATAATTGCGGTTAGACCCGTTTAATGTATAACCATATTAACTACTGAGTGGGCGAGACCTAAATTCACCAATGTAACTCATTGCGAAGTGCTGGGTTGGTGCCGCCTTTTTAGTAGTCAAAGTTCAGCAGTCGGGTTATCTTTTTTATGTCCTCGCGTTGCAGACACGTTCCAAAGCACTTCCAGGCCGTGTTTGTTAAGTGTAACAAGTGTCTAACGTCCCTGTCACCCCCAGGAGGCCGGGAACAGCAGTGCCGACGGCAAGACGGACTCGGAGCCCGGCTCCCCGCTGAGCGTGACCGCGCCCGCCTTCTCGCGCCAACCCAGCAACACTGACAGCCGGAAGTCCATCGTCTCGCCGCACGTGAGTTGCTTACACAACACTATTAATTACTTAATTTATTTATTTTGTTTATTTGGTATAGATACAGCTTCTATATCAGCACATTCAATTGGAGATATGACATAACTTAAGACTAAATACACAGGCTACTTACGAGTTATCACGCGATGCAAACAATAAGTGCCTTCTGCAAGTAGAATCGGCTTAGAATATAAAATACATCATCATATTACACTATTTTTATTTTTAATGCACTAACCCGTGCTAAGGAACAAATTTAAAAATCTATTTAGAGGCTAAAAATTTCACCCATGCCGGGATTCGAACCCGCAACCTCTGGCTATCCGTACCAGCGCTCTACCAATTGAGCCAATGGGCGACTCACGGCATCAGTGAAATTTCGAACCTCTTTACAACATTCTCTGTATTACGTACAGGCAGCGACATCTGACTTAAGCAAATTGCATTACTTTCAGCCCCGACTACCTACTTTGCAGTTAGGTTTTAACATCGGAACGATATCACTGTACCCACATGATTACACTATTTTTATTTTTAATGCACTAACCCGTGCTAAGGAACAAATTTAAAAATCTATTTAGAGGCTAAAAATTTCACCCATGCCGGGATTCGAACCCGCAACCTCTGGCTATCCGTACCAGCGCTCTACCAATTGAGCCAATGGGCGACTCACGGCATCAGTGAAATTTCGAACCTCTTTACAACATTCTCTGTATTACGTACAGGCAGCGACATCTGACTTAAGCAAATTGCATTACTTTCAGCCCCGACTACCTACTTTGCAGTTAGGTTTTAACATCAGAACGATATCACTGTACCCACATGATTACACTATTTTTATTTTTAATGCACTAACCCGTGCTAAGGAACAAATTTAAAAATCTATTTAGAGGCTAAAAATTTCACCCATGCCGGGATTCGAACCCGCAACCTCTGGCTATCCGTACCAGCGCTCTACCAATTGAGCCAATGGGCGACTCACGGCATCAGTGAAATTTCGAACCTCTTTACAACATTCTCTGTATTACGTACAGGCAGCGACATCTGACTTAAGCAAATTGCATTACTTTCAGCCCCGACTACCTACTTTGCAGTTAGGTTTTAACATCGGAACGATATCACTGTACCCACATGATTACACTATTTTTATTTTTAATGCACTAACCCGTGCTAAGGAACAAATTTAAAAATCTATTTAGAGGCTAAAAATTTCACCCATGCCGGGATTCGAACCCGCAACCTCTGGCTATCCGTACCAGCGCTCTACCAATTGAGCCAATGGGCGACTCACGGCATCAGTGAAATTTCGAACCTCTTTACAACATTCTCTGTATTACGTACAGGCAGCGACATCTGACTTAAGCAAATTGCATTACTTTCAGCCCCGACTACCTACTTTGCAGTTAGGTTTTAACATCGGAACGATATCACTGTACCCACATGATTACACTATTTTTATTTTTAATGCACTAACCCGTGCTAAGGAACAAATTTAAAAATCTATTTAGAGGCTAAAAATTTCACCCATGCCGGGATTCGAACCCGCAACCTCTGGCTATCCGTACCAGCGCTCTACCAATTGAGCCAATGGGCGACTCACGGCATCAGTGAAATTTCGAACCTCTTTACAACATTCTCTGTATTACGTACAGGCAGCGACATCTGACTTAAGCAAATTGCATTACTTTCAGCCCCGACTACCTACTTTGCAGTTAGGTTTTAACATCGGAACGATATCACTGTACCCACATGATAACACTATTTTTATTTTTAATGCACTAACCCGTGCTAAGGAACAAATTTAAAAATCTATTTAGAGGCTAAAAATTTCACCCATGCCGGGATTCGAACCCGCAACCTCTGGCTATCCGTACCAGCGCTCTACCAATTGAGCCAATGGGCGACTCACGGCATCAGTGAAATTTCGAACCTCTTTACAACATTCTCTGTACCTGTTCTGTTAAAACCTAACTGCAAAGTAGGTAGTCGGGGCTGAAAGTAATGCAATTTGCTTAAGTCAGATGTCGCTGCCTGTACGTAATACAGAGAATGTTGTAAAGAGGTTCGAAATTTCACTGATGCCGTGAGTCGCCCATTGGCTCAATTGGTAGAGCGCTGGTACGGATAGCCAGAGGTTGCGGGTTCGAATCCCGGCATGGGTGAAATTTTTAGCCTCTAAATAGATTTTTAAATTTGTTCCTTAGCACGGGTTAGTGCATTAAAAATAAAAATAGTGTAATCATGTGGGTACAGTGATATCGTTCCGATGTTAAAACCTAACTGCAAAGTAGGTAGTCGGGGCTGAAAGTAATGCAATTTGCTTAAGTCAGATGTCGCTGCCTGTACGTAATACAGAGAATGTTGTAAAGAGGTTCGAAATTTCACTGATGCCGTGAGTCGCCCATTGGCTCAATTGGTAGAGCGCTGGTACGGATAGCCAGAGGTTGCGGGTTCGAATCCCGGCATGGGTGAAATTTTTAGCCTCTAAATAGATTTTTAAATTTGTTCCTTAGCACGGGTTAGTGCATTAAAAATAAAAATAGTGTAATCATGTGGGTACAGTGATATCGTTCCGATGTTAAAACCTAACTGCAAAGTAGGTAGTCGGGGCTGAAAGTAATGCAATTTGCTTAAGTCAGATGTCGCTGCCTGTACGTAATACAGAGAATGTTGTAAAGAGGTTCGAAATTTCACTGATGCCGTGAGTCGCCCATTGGCTCAATTGGTAGAGCGCTGGTACGGATAGCCAGAGGTTGCGGGTTCGAATCCCGGCATGGGTGAAATTTTTAGCCTCTAAATAGATTTTTAAATTTGTTCCTTAGCACGGGTTAGTGCATTAAAAATAAAAATAGTGTAATCATGTGGGTACAGTGATATCGTTCTGATGTTAAAACCTAACTGCAAAGTAGGTAGTCGGGGCTGAAAGTAATGCAATTTGCTTAAGTCAGATGTCGCTGCCTGTACGTAATACAGAGAATGTTGTAAAGAGGTTCGAAATTTCACTGATGCCGTGAGTCGCCCATTGGCTCAATTGGTAGAGCGCTGGTACGGATAGCCAGAGGTTGCGGGTTCGAATCCCGGCATGGGTGAAATTTTTAGCCTCTAAATAGATTTTTAAATTTGTTCCTTAGCACGGGTTAGTGCATTAAAAATAAAAATAGTGTAATCATGTGGGTACAGTGATATCGTTCCGATGTTAAAACCTAACTGCAAAGTAGGTAGTCGGGGCTGAAAGTAATGCAATTTGCTTAAGTCAGATGTCGCTGCCTGTACGTAATACAGAGAATGTTGTAAAGAGGTTCGAAATTTCACTGATGCCGTGAGTCGCTCATTGGCTCAATTGGTAGAGCGCTGGTACGGATAGCCAGAGGTTGCGGGTTCGAATCCCGGCATGGGTGAAATTTTTAGCCTCTAAATAGATTTTTAAATACATCATCATATTTTAAAAACCTTCTTACTGGCACGGTTAGCCAGAGGTCGCGGGTTCGAGTCCCGGCATGGGTGATTTTTTTTGCCTCTAAGTAGGTTTTTAAAATTATCCTTAGCAGGGGTTAGTGCATTAAAAAGAATATAATAATACATTATCATAGTCAAGGCAAAATATGAAGATATATACATAATCATCAAAGAAAGGGAGTGGGCAAGATATAATAGACTGCCTCGTTGGTGTAGCCTTTAACGCGCTTGACTACCAAAACGGAGGTCGTTGGTTATATTCCCACTGGAGGCCACAGTACATTGCCGCCGTACGCCGTATCCTAGCTTGGGAGCAGGTTAAGTAGTTATATGTGGAAGTTATTATTATTATTTGCCTCTCGCTCATACATTATTGCTTACTTCTCCAATATATTAGTCCAGTCCGTCCAAAGGTTGCCGTCTGTACGGCGGCCTTATCGCTAAAAGTGATTTCTTCCAGACAACCCTTAGATGGACTGGATTAATATTATATTGAATAAAGGAAGCAATAAGATAAGATGAGATGAGATGAGATGAGACGAGACGAGACGAGACGAGACGAGACGAGACGAGACGAGACGAGACGAGACGAGACGAGACGAGACGAGACGAGACGAGACGAGACGAGACGAGACGAGACGAGACGAGACGAGACGAGACGAGACGAGACGAGACGAGACGAGACGAGATGAGATGAGATGAAGTTTATTCGTCCAAAGCCCAAGTATAAGTCACATTGTACGTTACATTGATTTATTCATATGTGAAGTAATAGTTGCTTGGTAGTCATACTTAATAGGCTACAAACCTGTGTTATGAAATACCAGCTCCTTCTTTTAACAGTATTTTGATAATAAATGTGGCTACGTGGTCGCACTTACAAACGATAAACTTGAGGCAAGAATATTTTAGCCAAGTCAATCTTGACTTGAAGACAATAAAGTAACTTAACTACTGAAACTAAGTACCTCAGTAAACATTTTTAAGAGCAATGAGTTTGTTTTTACATTATGCCTTTTATTGTGTATTTACATTTATATAAAGTTTACGTTTTTTTCGGAATTAGTAAAAAAGACCACCAACAGGTCACTTTATTGACCTCTTGCTCTAAGGAATCGTATTATTACGTCTCTATATTTATACGTCTGTATAAACTCTTAGGTTAAGAAATAACTGTGTAATTTCCATTTTTATGTGCAATAAAGTGTTCTCTATCTATCTATTGCTGTCTATATTGTGTGAGCGAGCGAAATAGTAAGCCAATCCCTTTCTTTAATACGATGCCTCGACTGCCTCGTTGGCTTAGCAGTATATCGTCTGATCACCATGCCGGAGGTCGTGGTTTCGATTTCCAGTGTGGGGCCACCATATGTTTGTACAAATGGCCTCGTGGCTGTGTGTATTTCTTACTCACTTAAGAATCGTTTGTTTTTACTCACATGAAACCCATCGCTTCAAGCATTTACAAGTTCCCTGTAACGTTGGTAAAGAAACTAAAATAAGTCTGAGTCAATTTCCATATTAGTGATGTCCTAGACTGGTTACCGTAACACAGAGTAACCTATTTTGGGACCAGGATAAGTTAGTGTGATGTGACAGAGTTATTAAAAAAAATAGTCACTCTAAGAATGTCAAGATCATAAACATCTAATTAAAATTGCGAGTAAAATGGAAATTTTATTTTGTTTTACTTTTGGTGTGTAAAACAGATAACGAACAATAATATAGACTCTAAAAGCACGTAGGTAGGTATCCCGAAAAAATATACACATCAAATTTGCTACGCGAACATAGTCGCGGGCAACAGCTAGTATATAAATCATATTTATAACCTACCACGGCCTCCGTGGCGTAGCGGTTTGGCACGCTGACTGTAAAACCTAAGGTCTCGGGTTCGATGCCCGTCCGGGTTAAACTAGGAAATGAACTTTTCTAGTTTATCTCGGGTCTTGGATGGAGGTAATCTAAAGTATTTATTGTATTAAATCTATCGTAGAGTTAGAACCTATAACACAAGTCATTTAGTTGTACTTAGTATAGGCTAACGAGATCTGTGTAATATGTCCATGAATATTTATTTATTTTAAGTTTTTAAAAGCTACGCTATGTTTATTCTAAAGCTGTCATCGACACTCCTCGAATGATCCAAGTATAATGTACCGTGGCCAGGAATATTCCTTGGACACGTAATGACTTCAACGAAAATCTAGCTCAGTAAGCTAGCTAACAATACGCTGGAGGCGTCTAGAGTATTGTTAGAAAAAACATCGCTTGTTTTGCTGTAAAATTTTTGTCCGGGCCGGGACCGTAGTCGGCCCAGCGAGTCGGTAGGCTACCTACGTCTGTGACGATCGCAGGCTACCACCTGGCATTGACTGAATATCATTGCTGAAGACTTGTTCCTGAACATATTGCTGAGTCAGTTGCTATTTGTAGCAACAGTGACACACCGAGGCCTTTCTTTTCCATTAATCTAGATCGCCAAATAATTTTCAGTACTAGTAAGTCAAATTGAATTGAATACGTACGTTGATCGATATCGATATCAACCCTTGTATGTCCCCACTGTTGGGGCATCGCAAGAATGTTAGGCCATACTCCCACCACGAGGGCCAAATCCCGGTTGGTGGAGGATTGTAAGACAGTGGGGGGCCTTACTGTCAGAAGTTATTAAACCGCCCATAAGGCATTGGTTTAACGATGACCCTGCAAAGCACGGAAATAAGCGCTCGGAAAAATGCCACTAGCAGTAATCACGGCACGGTCACCCATCCTGCACCTGACCACGCCTGTTGTTGCTTAACTCAAGTGATTGATTCGAATCACTCGGTTCGACTAGGCCACGAGCGCTTCTAAATACTGTTAAATATTATTATTCATTATACTATTTTTATTATTTAATGCACTAACCCGTAATGTACGTAATACAGAGAATAGTGTAAGGAGGTTCGAAATTTCACTGATGCCGGTGAGTCGTCCATTGGCTCAATTGGTAGAGCGCTGGCACGGATAGCCAGAGGTGGCGGGTTCGAATCCCGGCATGGGTGAAAATTTTTAGCCTCTAAATAGGTTTTTATATTATTATTCATACAATAAAGTTTAACCACAATAAATAGGTACGTACAGTCTGTTATCTTTTAGAATATACCTCGGCTACTTTCGGATAGAATCGGATATATTCGTGTACATAGGCTGCTACTTATGTATGCGGAATCTGGGATTCCAATAATTTTAAGCGCAATGTCTGACCTCCATGGTCAAATTCGTTCTTTTTTAAAATACTGGCCGCTAATATTTTTCTTTTATATACGTTAGTGTTTTGTTTTTGTTGGGTTTAAAATGTCATATCGCTGAAAAAATGGAACTCACTCGTGAAAATATTCGTGCTATGATTTATTACGATTTTCGACGTGGTTTAACGCAACAACAGTGCGTAGATCAATTAACTTCGACTTTTGGTGGTGAAGCTCCATCAAAAACGACTGTATATCACTGGTTTAGTAAGTTTAATCGCGGGCGCAGTAAGCTCACGGACGAAGTTAAAGAAGGTCGCCCGAAATCTGTGGTTGTGCCACAAAATATTGAAGCTGTGCGAAAACTAATAATGCAAGATCGCCATGTTACGTATCGCGAGATAGAGGCTATTCTGGGCATATATATGACGAGCATTCATAGGATATTACATGAACATTTGTCTGTAAAAAAAATTTGTTCGCGTTGGATTCCGCACAACTTAACTCAGGATCAAAAAGATGCTCGCGTCGAATGGTGCAAGAAAATCTTAAAAAAAAATTCAACGGAGGCGACTCAAAATCTGTTTATAATATCTACACAGGTGACGAATCCTGGATCTACGCGTACGATCCCGAAACTAAACAACAATCAACAGTTTGGGTGTTTCAAAATGAGCCGAACCCTACGAAAGTGGCTCGTGCAAAAAGCACTGTAAAGCAAATGGTGGCCTGCTTTTTTGGTATTAATGGCCATGTGGCTACAATACCACTGGAGAATCGCAGAACGGTTAATTCGGAGTGGTACACAACCATTTGTTTGCCGGAAGTATTTGAAGAATTACGCCAAAACAACCAGCGACGCAAAATCATACTTCACCATGACAATGCCAGCTGTCATACATCTCAGGAAACAACTAAATTTTTGGATGGTCAAAAAATAGAATTGATGGGTCATCCACCGTACAGCCCTGATTTGGCTCCCAATGATTTCTATTTAATCCCAAATGTAAAGAATAAATTAGGTGGTCAACGACTTTCGATCCGTGAAGATGCCGTAGATGCGTTCAAACAGCACGTTTTGGAGATACCTCAATCAGAGTGGAAAAAGTGTTTTACAAATTGGTTTCATCGAATGCACAAGTGCATCGATCATAGTGGAGAACTTTGAAAAACAATAAAAGCATATTTAGCCATATACATTTGTTTATTTTTTCTATTGCGCATACATAAGTAGCAGCCCTCGTAGAATAATATATAGGTATAGAATAGGATGTAATATGACACTTAACTTTTCAATATAATAAAGAAAAGTTTTATACAGAGCAGGAAGTAGTATAACACTCTTGTGCTTTCGGCGAACACCAAAGCCTACTCTAGAGTCCGATGTATATTCTTAAAGCTAACAGACTGTATATACGTTAAAAAACGTCGTTAAAAGACGTTTTTGTACAAATTTTTATAATATGTGTTTTCTTCTTCTATGGCAATTCGTCGCCTCTACTCGAGAACATTTGTACTGCATCGGCTATTGGTCCTTAGGCAGATGTGACACGTTAACTACTACTTCCACATGCGAATCCTATGTCAATAGACTATGTCAATCACCTAAGTTCTTTGACGAATTGTTCCATATACGGTCGGTATGCAGACACCAATTAACACAGACAATCCCCTCAGCTTTCACGCTTTGTTACCCGATTAATTTGTTGCATGGAGTGAAGCGTAACTCAATATACCAGAGCAAGGCCACAGTGCAAGGCTCCCTGTTACCGAGGGATATTCAGTAACATCAAAAGATACGCTATTTTGTTCAGTTTTCGCACTTAAAACAGACGCAATAAGAGCTACGAGTTAGCAGCGTCTGTCTGGTATCTCTGGACGCAGGGTTAACCGTGGGGTCATGGAGGACACAAGTGATTCAATTTACTATATGTTGTGTATATTTTCTACCTTGACCAGAGATGTCCAACCTTTTCCAACAAGACCTTGTTAGTGTCAACCGATACTATTGCTTGTTAAGAGCCAAAAAGAAAAAAAGGGTTGGTAATCTGCTTTCGGCTGTCATTTATTTGATAACTTGACGCGGCCCGCGGCCGGATTCGTATGACTGCCTCTAGGTATATCCGCGCAGCCTATCATGAAGAACTCCTACCGTTTGCTATCTCTATTATTAACACATTGAGAGTTAAATCCTTAGTAATCCTTCAGGGTACTAAAGTTAATTTGTAGTCTAGTATGCATGTGTAATTAATTTTTAATATTTAATGAAAATTTCTTAGTAATTGTGATTGCTAATAATAAAAGTGAAAAAAAATATTATTTAGATACTCTATGTTAATTTATACTTTAAATTCGTATGCTAGTAAATGTAATGTCAATGTATACTGCAAATTCGCATACTAATAAAGGCTTGATTAATCCTTCAGGCTTTGGTCCGCACAAATATGACAGTCAAAACCTGATGCATTTCTAGGTCGCAAAAAATGGCGTGATGGGGAAAAGGCTATAATAATGATGATGATCAATGATTCAAGCGCACAATTAGGCGGTTCAACGCCAGGGCTCGCCCTGAAAGGTTTAATCTATCAAACTCTAAATACCTACACTAATATGCAAGGTGGGCTCTTCCCTTCCGAACCTACACCATCGGTCCCAAAACAATTTTATCTGTTGTCAGCTGTGACTTTGTATAAATTATATATTTTTAGTAAAGTATATTTCTTGGAAATAACCGGCTAAGTAAAGTTGATTAGGAGGCCTCACGATCGTTGCCGTCTCCTTTTAATTCTTTGTGCTTATTAGCCAGTCTGTCTGAATAGCCCCGAGCATAGGCAAATTAATCAGTTCCAGAGCATACTTACAAGATTTTATTAATTAGTCACATCTTATGAAAAAGGCCAAAAAAAAGCACTGTTACGCAAAAATTGTAGATAGTACAACGAGGGATAAGCACATTGATGAAAGCCATTTCACGGTTTAATTTTAAGCCCTTGGCTCCATTAGCTTGGAGCTTACAAATGTATGTGTAGCTACTCGCGGATCTTCATTTCCAGATTTTCCGGAATTTCTGAATAAACCTTCATTTCACGCTGATAATTGAACACACTGGTAACATAGTTTTATTGTGTTCAATTTATATACCTTTTATTTTTTCTTATACTTATCGTACATTTACATTTCACATAACATTAAGTTTACATTTCGTCGACCAAATAGGGGATGTAGAAAAGGGCAAAATAAAAAGTATCCAAAGCCGGCGTGCTTGCACGAAACTTGCACGAGGAATTTGTTAGGATCTTGGCAATTAGCAAACCTTCGTCTTTGGGTAGTCCTCTGGGATATAGGCATAAGTTTATGCATGTTTGTGTATGTATTATTGTGTTCTACATTTATTTACCATAGCGAACGGAAAAAAGTTATTGTGTTAACAGCTATATAAACAAAACATAGAACTAACCCTGTATAGAAAACTAAATATAATAATATATAAAATAACTTTTAACCCACAACACAATCAGCTGTCACGATCTCAAAATAGGTCACGCTGTAACCAGGCAGAACATCACAAACATGGAAAAATACACAAATTCAGACCATTTGTGCAATAAAATCAAGCACGGCGGCCCCAATAGGAATCGAACCCACAACCTCTGTTTTAGTAGTCAAGCGTGTCGTGTCGTGTCGATTGTCAACCGCTAGACCATCGAGACAGGCAAATATAAAATTCCCCATCATCGATTTTTCTGAATTTACGTGCTGAAATGCGACGGAGTCTCTCTCATATAGACGCCATAAATTTTCCTCGTAAAAGAGTCAGCTGAGTGGAAGGTCAAGGCTGTCCTAAATATAGAGTACGCTAATCCTGAAATAGCTTCGTTATCACGAGATAAAACGAGATTATCAACCCTTGTATATTCCCACTGGGGCACGGGCCTCTTCCTGTATCGCAGGAAAGTTAGGCACCACGGAGGTAAAGTCCAAGTTGGTGGAGGATTGTAAGACAGTGGCGGGCCTTACTGTCAGAAGTTATCAAGCCGCCCATATTGCCTCTGACATGGCTCAACGACTGCCATTGCATGACATCCGGCACCAACGGCTCAACAAGCCATGCGAAGATTATCCATCCAGATTTTACCAGTATCATACGAAGAAAAAATGATCGTCGCGGATACTGGTATCCAAGTGATAGGGATTTTTCGTTTTATGTAACCGAGTATCAGCTCAGGAAAATTCACTTATACTAGGAAGAGTTTTCTTGCAATGCAGCTATTGGAATGTGTTCTTACGAGTCTGTATTTTGATCTTGAAGCATTTATAAACTGGAAAGTCTGGAAACTCTACGTAGATTCAGGTTGTTCCCCTTGCTCCCCGTCTCAAATAAGCCCCTATATTTTTTCCCTCAACCACTATCTCAACCAACTCCCCAATCCCGGTCACTACCAATATCAACCCCTATATTGGACAACAAGCTTTTGTCCGGCAGTGTAATAGCTTTTTGCACCTAGGTAGAGTTTTATTTTTTGACCACAATTGTCAGGAATCAATGTATAATCTAGGCCGAGACGAGACTTATTGGTCGTATCAAACCCGCTTGTATTTTCTTGTATAGTCTCAGTCTGGGTGTATTTCCTTATTTGTGACGTCCTTTCCTGGTTACCATAGTACAGGGTATCCTAGTTTGGAAACAGGACAAGTGATAGTACTGTGTGGAAGTTACTATTATTAATACTAAAGTTACTACCTGCAGCAATAACATAACTATATGATGTAGCTGATATTTTTCACCATTTTAAACTTACTCCCACAGTTAAACGTAAATTTGCATAAAAACTTCATAGCAATGCATAGCAAATTTATTTGTATTTACTATTAAAATGCCAAATATGGTGAGGAACAAGACTACGAAGAAATACATTTATATCGCCACATATACAAGACGTAAAATACAAAGAAAAAATTAAAAACATCACACGCGGCAGAACACAATATGATTATGCGAGATATCCATGCGACGATAAAATGGCCTTAGGCTTAGTAATTGCTACGGGTTTGATGCCAACAGCACTGAGTCATTGAGTCACTGGACCAGGAGGCTTAAGAAGTGCAATTATACAATACAAGACTTTGAAAAGAGTGTAAAACAAGGAGACCCGCTTTCCCCTAAACTCTTCACAAGCACCCTCGAAGAGATGTTTAGAAAGCTGGCGGTCCCATGGGAGAGCAAATGCATGGAATCGAATCAAATCCAATGAAATCAATTTATTTCAATGTAAATAATTTACATTCTGTTTGCTGAATGTCAAGGTACAATGTAACACGTAAGCCGCTACCTTCAGGCCGTATTGTAGTGGAGAAAAAGGCAGCGGAAAAAAAACTCCTCTCTGAACCTGTTTTCTGAAGTCTTATCTTTTAGTCTTTCTCATCTTAAACCAAATACATCAGTTGCATACCTAATAAGATTTCATGATTGCCATTACTACTCTAAATGCATTAATCAAAACATTAGTGAAATGTCTCACAATAGTAGGGGAAAACTTAAGTGCTGCGGCCAGACACACGAACAGCACTCGTTCACGAGCATAACGGTAGATATCGGTAACACCCTGTGTGTACGATATTGATTGTTTTATTAGAGGGTATACGCAGACTGCCACTGTGTCGTAAGGCGAAACTATGCTGCTTGCTATCATGCTTAATCACGACGCGTATGAGGAAATTGTATTTATAAATGAACTCATTCTCATGCGGGTAAGAACCGGGGACCTTCACTCAAACATGAGCACCGCTCATCGGAAGCCAAGCCAAGGACGGCTACTAAAATAGATTGTATTATACAGATCAATCACAGAAAATTTATTTACTGTCTAGCTTGAACGGGAACAATTTTAACTTCACCTAAATTGCTTAAAGGTTCTATTCAATATTTTACGTTAACGGGACAGGCTAATTTGTTGATAATATTATTATACTAAACTAATTTAAACACCCAATGCTAAGGTTGGCTGGAAGAGATCTCTGTTAGAGATGAGTTCGCCTTTGAAACAAATTTTATGCAATGATATTTCGATTTTACTGTTTGCAATAAAGAATATATATTATACTAGCTGTGCCCCGCGCTGTTACTCGCGGTTTATCGCTTTTCCCATGGGAATAAGATATTTTTCTACTGTAAAACGTAGCCTATGTGTTAATCCAGGGTACCAACTGACTCCATACCAAATTTTATTTAAATCGCTCCAGCCGTTTAGACGTGAAGAGGTAACAAACACACTCAAACTGTCTCCTTTATAATATTAGTAGTGTGAATGTGAACTGATGATTGTGTGATTAGTGTGATGTGATATGAAGTGTGATTAAAAGAATTTGGTGAAAATAAAAGTTAGAAATAAAACTAAAGGAAGTGATAGGCCGAAGCATTCACCTGCAAAAGAACATGGAGTAGGTATTTGCCCTTACTCATTTCGTCGAATTCGACAACAAACAAAGCCTAGCATAGAACCGAACATCGTTACGAACATTTTTACAATAATTCTAGCGAACGATCTAGTAGGGCGAAACAGGAACAAAATTGCATTAAAAAGTTAAAATTACTTTGCTGAGTTCCGCCAAAAATCCCACAAGCACCATGCGGCTAGCTAATGCACCGCCCTCCCACCCACTTTTTCAAGCAAGTCAAATGACTTGCATTTGGGAGCCTGAGGATGCCTCGTGTTAGAGGCGAAACGCGTCGCGTGTTTTCTCACACAAGTATTGGTGTTGGTGGTGGTGTGTTCGTGTCTTGCTTCTGCTTGAAAAAGTGGGAGGGAGGGCGGTGCATTAGCTAACCGCATGGGGCTTGTGGGATTTTTGGCGGAATTTAGCAAAGTAATTTTAACTTTTTAATGCTATTATGGATTTCCGCAAAGTAACGCCTGATTCTATACAACATAGGAACAAAATTACTCAGCTCATCAAAAAGCTCGAAGCAAATTTATTGTCGTTTCGCTATAATTCTTGCTAGAACGTTCACTAGATTGCTCGCTAAAAGCCCCTCGCTTATTTTGTGACCTTTTACCAGTAAAATACCATTCGCTAGAATGCTAATCATTACACAAGTGAATGCTCAAGTCTATCAGCAGCTTTATAAATATGAAAACCTTGTTCGGATAGTTTTTAGTTTTTTATTTGTGTGACAAGCGCGAGTAGGTAAATAATGTAATGCAACCATGCTACCATGCAAGGGGTCCTGGGTTCGATTCCCGGCTGGGGACAAAAACATTACATGTTTGTGATGTCGTTGTTTCTGGGTCCCACGACACAGGGTATCCTAGTGTGGGGCCAGAAGCAATGTATTTGCTTGTATGTAAATGTTAATGCATCATAAAACATTCAATGTTAAAGAGAATCAAATAGTAGATATTCTACTTCAACCTATGGAATAGCACTTGAGTTTCAAAAGGATTTTTTAGCAATAAAGGAAATAACTGAGAATTCAGAAATAATGTAAAAGTGGTAAATCATACATTTTTGGGAAGATACCTTCCCAAAAATAGACATCACACCTACCTTCACATGAAGAAATAGACATCACATCAACCTTCACATGAGTGCCCTCAACTCAGTTGCGTTAGGCGAGCTTGCAACAAAATTATAAACGTACAGTAAAAACTGTTTTATATAGTTTATTTTTAATTAGTTTTTTTCGTGTAAGAGCTCTATCCATTTTACTGCTGACTGAGTGTCTAAAACCGCGACGTGCACGCCGCGGCGAGTTCACTGCACAATCGCATAGCTTTCAAATCGCCAGTGTGATAGGGCTCTAAGCTCACAAAATAAACTCATACCCCAAAATAAATTATTAACTTCACTACAAAAAGTGAATAATATCGTAGCAAAATCATCGTAGCAGCTACGAGGCAACGATATTCAAACAAATCTCGCATTGATAAATTATCCTTCTATCCAACCAAATCAAATTGTAATCCCGGCTTGATAATTGTCTCTCTCCATTTCAAATTCAAAACCAACATCGGTTAATTAAGCAACCGCGGCCTCACATGCTCCGAGTAATAGAAATAGAATCAATTCCGAACTGTAACAACTTCATTGGGCCCGTCCCAGTGAGGTCTGATACGAAGTTGTAGAGTTTCAAACTATTTTGATTGAACTATACTATTTCAATACCCAAGTTATTTTATTCAAATTAGTCGCAGTTTTAGTTTAGTTCTTACATTTTAAATTATTCTTAATTTTTTTCATTAATTTTTATGATGATAAGTACGAAATAAATAAGTCGCTGCCTGTACGTAATACAGAGAGTATTGTAAAGAGGTTCGAATTTCACTGATGCCGGTAAATCGCCCATTACCTCAGTTGGAAGTGCGCTGGCACGGATGGCCAGAAGTCGCAGGTTCGAATCCCGGCATGGGTGGAATTTTTAGCCTCTAAATAGGTTTTTTTTAAATTGTCCTTAGCACGGGTTAGTGCATTAAAAAGAATATAATCATGTGGGTACAGCGATATCATTCCGATGTAAAACCTAACTGCAAAGTAGGTACTCGGGACTGCAAGTGATGCAAATTACTTCAGCCAGATGTCGCTGCCTGTACGTTATACAGAGAGTATTGTAAAGAGGTTCGAAAGGAGACGGATACACTTTCATACATTCTTGGGCTTGGGTGTAAAAAGGTGAAAGATATGTCAATTTACAGCTTATATATTAGCAAACCATCTCAGATAATTCTGCGGATTTTGGCAATCTGAGAGCAGAGTTTTATGAGATTTAGTAAAAGTGAGGCTATGCAACAAACTGACAATGAAACTTGTAGGTTTTATTAACTACCCACACATGTAAATATACAAAAAATATACTACATTTTCCTTCTTATAAAAATAAGCTAATACAAAAGAAACCAATACGCTCCCATAAACTATATAAACATTTTAGCCAATTAAGTAACAACGTAAACTTATTTCGGTGGTCTTTCTTACTTGGTGATCTTTCTCATAAATACTTTTTTTTAATACGTTACTTATACAAAAGAAACAAATAAGCTCCTTTAAATTATAAAAACATTTTAGCCAATTAAGTAAAAACGTAAACAAAACTTAATTCTTGATGATCTTTCTCATACATGCATTTTATTTTGTTTTATCTTGGAGCTGATCTATAATTAAGTAGGGCCAAGTAGAAATCTGAGCCAGAGTTCAAACATTTTGCAAGTAACGATTTAATCGATCGCACGGCACGTTCACTGCGACCATTTGACTGAGGATAGTTAGGGGAGCATGTAGAATGCATGAATCCCCATTCTTTTGAGAAAAACCTAAATTCCTTTGATGAATAGGCAGGGCCATTGTCTGAAATTAGTTCCCGCGGAATCCCATGTCTAGCAAACTGATCTTTCATGGCAAGTATTACGCCCTTGGACGTCATTGAATTCAGTGGACTCACCTCCACAAAGTTCGACAAATAATCAACTAAGATTAAATATGACTTTCTATTGTATTCAAAAATGTCAGAGCCAACTTTTTCCCATGGAAGAGACGGAATCTCATGCGGCAACATGGGCTCCTTCTGCGGCATGGCAGCGTGTGTAGCACACGTTCTGCACCTGCGCACAGTATCCTCTACATCGCGCGACATCCCTGGCCAGAACATGACGTCGCGTGCATGCCTCTTGCACCTATCGATGCCTAGATGACCTTCATGTACCCTGGCTACCATCTCGGCACGAAGTCCCTTAGGAATATAAACTAAGTTGTCTTTAAATAATAATTCACCTGCATATTCAAATGATTCCTTGTAATTCCAGTGCACTCGCATGCTTTCCTCCATGAATTGTTTATCTGTGGGCCAACCATTACAAATGTAATGAATTACCAGCTGGCACTCCTTACCTTTACTCACCTCTTCTTTTATAAATGCTGTTCTTATGTCGCTAAATCTTACATTTCTTAACAAGAATTGTGATTCTTCCTCCACCTCTTGGACGACTTTTGTGTGCATGACGTCAGATAGCGGAGCTCTAGATAATGCGTCAGCTATGAACATATGTTTACCTGGCTTGTAAGTAACGAAAACATCATAACGCTGTACTCTAAGCATCATTCTTAGGAGCCTCGCCGGCACAGAGTCCAATGACTTTTTAAAGAGTGCTTCTAATGGTTTGTGATCCGTCTCCACCGTGACGCCACTTTTCCCGTACACATACTGATGGAAACGCTGTAACGCAAATACGATTGCTAGCATCTCTTTCTCTATTTGTGCGTACCTTTGTTGAGTGTGGGTGAGTGTCAGTGAAGCGAACTCGATCGGCCTCCCCGCCTGGAGCAGCACCGCGCCCAGTGCGCGCGACGACGCGTCGACCGACACGAGCACCGGCGCGCGCACGTCGTATAGCGCGAGGACTGGCGCCTCACACACCGCGCGCTTCAGCTCACTCACCACCTGCTCCTCACAGGCTCCCCAAGACCAATCAGTATCTTGCTTCATAAGATTACGTAGCGGACTTACCTTTTCCGAATAGTTTGGAATGAATTTGCTTACGTAATTAATCATACCTAAGAATCGCTCGAGGGATTTCTTGTCATTTGGAATAGGCATCTCGGTAATTAAAATGTTGACAACTGCGGTACTGAAAGTTTTCCTGTACCACGAAATACGCAACGACAGCTGTCGTCGATCAAATGACGCCATTACTGCATACGTGTGACAAGGACAGAGATAATAATCGCTCACTATCGCAATGTAACTCAGTAACGGTCCGTTTGTTTACATTTTTTATCTCGTCTCATTGGCTCTCCTTTAAACGATGCGAGAATGACGAGTGATCATAGATTAAAGTCAGGGAGCATGTTTTTCTTGGCACAGACACAGATTAAAAATACAGTTGACAAACACGGGTAATAAATTTAGAAATATTTTCATCAAGTTAATATGTGGATTTTTTTAAACTGTTGATATTAAGTATATTATAATGTATTTATTTAATTTGATTGAATCAATCATCTGGTGCAGGTGTTTTTTCATTAATACATTAAAGTAATCGGTATCCTATTTTTATTACTTATTTTTAAGATTTCTCGTCTTCCAGATTGTGAATTAAGCTCATTTTTTATATTTTAAAATAGAAAAGTACAACGCTTTTTTAAAACCATATCTCAACTATTTACAATCGGGCCCAGAAATCCCCGTCTCCTTTCACTGATGCCGGTGAGTCACCTATTAGATCAGTTGGAAGAGCGCTGGCACGGATAGCCAGAGGTCGCGGGTTTGAATCCCGGCATGGGTCGAATTTTTAGCCCCTAATTGGTTTTTTAAATTAAGATTAAGTAAATGAACTAAGTAACAATAAAACTTTACTGTTCTAAGTTTTTTTCAACTGTAATTTTTTATAAAATCCACGTAGTTGTGGATTAGATTTGGAGTAATTTTCGACATTAAATTCCTTCATATTTAACTTCTGCGTTTTGGAAATAATTTAATATGGATAGGTACTGAAAAAGACTGGTCTGTAGGTTTTGCGTTACTTCAATATCACGTCCTAACCAAAAGCATGGCAACATAAATGACACATCGTTATGCCATTCAACCTTGCCTAGCGACCGATATCTACACAAACTGCCACGGAACACCAAGCAACAGATAAAGTTAATCATTTCCTCGCCTCATAAACTTGTCTCGACGACGGCCAGCAGGCGCGTCGCTACGTCACTGTGGATTCACACTCTCGGGAAAAGCATTTTAGACCTGTTCTGTTCCCGACATTGTACCAGACAAAAAAAAACACTGTACATGTTATGAATAAAAATGTGTAATTTGCATTATAGTAACTTCATATAATGAAGATACTAGCTACAGGCACTTTTATATTTTTATGCATGCTGTGTTAATTTGTACTCGTAATTAGCTGTACGTCTAGTTTAATAAAACAGCTGTCCTCTTTTTAGCATGTACCTAAGGATTTTGCAACCTTTGATGAACATAATTAATTAATAAAAACCCCGCTAGTAGTTATCAGCGGCGGAGAATGTTCTCAGAGAATATTATCTTTTAATGAGAACTTATCTTTATTAAAATAAATATGTATTTATTTACTATATTTCTGGGTTACATTCATCATCAACCCATTATGTCCCCACCGAGAGGCACGGATCTTCCCAGAGGGAGGCAAAGGCCATTCTCCACCACGGTGGCCAAGTCCGGATTGGTGGAGGCTTGCAAGACTAGTGGCTCGTCTTACTGTCAGAAGTTTTCAAGCCGCCCTAAGGCCTCTGACTTGGACGACTACCATCTATCGTCAGCAGCCGGCACCAACTGCTTAACGTGCCTTGCGAAACACGGAGCCGCTCGGAAAAATGCCACTAGCGTTAGTCATAGACGGTCACCCATCCATGTACTGAACGCGCCCTATGTAGCTTAACTTTCGTGATCTTTTAAGGTCACTCAGGCAGTCGGGGCTACGAGGGATTGGTTTACATTGACTATGACTAAATATGACGTATGTAGTAAATATCATCTATAAAGTTTTGGGTCTGGTCATGCAACAAAATTCTCGCAGGACATTCTCTATGGCCCATCTCTTCTAAGTACAACTCCTAGTGCACCAAGAGTTCATAAAAGTCTCAGATTTGCTGTCTATACCAAATCTTCTAATTTTTCTACAGCTATGAAAATGGAAGTCTATATGAATAGACTAATGTAAAATCGGATATGTCTAACCGGGGACCCTAGCCATAGTGAGGAGCTATTTAAGTTTTTATTCGAACAACTTGGCATAAACCAAAGTTGTAAGTTTTTGCTTCCATTTTGATATTTATTGCCAAATCCAGGTGACACACATACAATCTTTGAAGCGATAAAATAATAAGAACACCATTCAAAATCAAGACTTCCTTGCCATTTAGCGCGTTAAAATAATAGATTGTTAACTGAGGATCGAAAGAATCAATTCCCGAGGTAATTAGACTTAGGAATTGATTCTTTTATCCGTTTTAAACACTCTACTTTTCATTTCGAATATGAGGAAAATAATACCGGCCCTTAGGTGAGAAGTAATTTGAATGAGTTTTTCCCTGTCTATGGAGGGAAGCACCATTTTCCACCCAAAAATAAGATCAAAACTACTTTCAGAGTAAAAGAAATTAAAAAGATTTATCGAGTTCTGTACATGCTAATATATTTCATGCCCGTGAAGAAGTAAATGGTACACAGTACACCACATACATGCTGGTGCCGTCAAATAGAGAGTGTGTGGACGGTTATAATAACATAATAAGTCCCGTAGCTAGCCAACAGGATAACTTTCGGCTCCAATATTCAAACTCATGTTCAACCTAACTAATGTATGTCGACATTTGAAATACATTATGCGACTGCCATCTCGTGGGAATCTGGTATGGTGGCAAAAAATCATATGAATACTTACTCCCTTCTGACCGAAATAATATTAACATATCCATCCCAAGGTTGTCTGGAAGACATCGCTTTTAACGATAAGACCGCCAATTGTATACGGCAATACTTAGATTTGTAAGCCTTTCTATGTATTTTGTTTTCTGATGTACTGTTGTGTACAAAAAGAATTCTAATCTAATCGAATCTAACTTAATTATTAGCTTCATTCCGGATTCACTTTCTTTATTTTTAGTCGGAAGATGCCGACCAGGTTTCGCTCTGATTGCATCTGAATGCTGATTCGCATTATCTGATCAAATTTACACCAAAGTGATATACACATATCAGCTTAAAGCTGTTTGTGTATTAATTAATATGTAAATTAAATTAAATATTTTTTTGCTCATTTTTGTCGCTTTATAAACAGCCTATATAATATGTTCCACTGTATATCACAGAGCTTCTCGAAAGAGACACAAAGCGCAGTCACCGCGGATCAGTGGTAATAGCTGGGGAATATGAACACCGCAGACATTAATTTAGGAAACGTCGCGGTATACTCGATTTTATTTGTATAAGGTTGTAAATTATTTGTATAAGTTGTCTAGCAAAGATTGCTTTTAGCGATAAGAAAGCCAATTGTATACGGCAAAATTTAAATATGAATGTATTTTGTTTTCTAATGTGTACAATAAACAGTTCTAATCTACTCGTAATCTATACAAAGCCTAAGTCTGGGTGTAGTTCAATATTTGTGATTTCTTTGCCTGGTTACTGTAGCACAGGGTATCCTAATTTGGGATAAGGTCAATTGGTTGTGTTGTGTAGAAGTTACTATTATTATTATGAAGCATATTTAAGATCCGTGTCGCCTCCTTTGATTATTGAGATCACCATATCCATGTGGTAATCAGTGACGCTTTATTAAATCACAACTCCCACGTGGAAAGTTCGTCAATCTGGCAACGACGTCAATGGGCGGTAAACACTGTTCCCTAAGCTCCTATACAGGCTACAGGCTGTAACAAAATCACCACAAATATCCGAAAACGAGAGGTTCTATTGTCGGTACACACTATTTTTAGTGTGGGAAACGTTAATATCGCGAAAAAATATACTAATTGATGACACAGACGGAAACTCTGGTAAAGCCAACAACATAATTATATTATTGAAAATAACTGAGCCGCGTTTCATTTTTATTTATTTATTTATTTATTTATTTCCTCACAAACTATAGGTTTTAGAAACCTACTTAGACGCTAAAATTTCCACCCATGCCGGAATTCGAACCCGCGACCTCTGGCTATCCGTGCCAGCGCTCTTTCCAACTAAGCTAATGGGCGACTCACCGGCATCAGTGAAATTTCGAACCTCTATACAATATTCTCTGTATTACGTACAGACAGCGACATCTAGCTGAAGTAATTTGCATCACGTGCAGCCCCGAGTACCTGCTTTGCAGTTAGGTTTTTACATCGGAATGATATCGCTGTGTGGTGTCGGTCTATAGAATAGCACCAACCCAAATTCTTCCTACGGGTGTCGTAAAAGGCGACTAAGGGATACAAACCGGAGGGTGGGCAGCAGCGCCCCCTGCAGTACAATTCCACCAAACTGCGATCCCCAACCCGCATGCCCAGCGTGGGGATTATGGGCATTACCTCCCAATGATGAACCTTGCGCTCATTAGGGGAGGGCTATGTCCAGCAGTAGACTAATATAGCTTGAAGAAGATATCGCGGTATCGCTGTGTAAAAATTCAACATTTTTGCCTCTAAATAGATTTTTAAAATTGTCCTTAGCACGGGTTAGTGCATTAAAAAGAGTATAATATATGTTTTAGAGCACAGTAAGTGCCTGAACGCTTCACTAGGCAAGGCCGTGCTGAAGTGATCAGATTCCATTATCATATAAAACACATCAACAAACAGCACACCACATAGGTTTGACAAACTGACATAATGTATAAATACGTAAACACAATAGAATATAATATCAAATAACATAATAATACATAAATGATATATTATACTTATCATGTTATTATATCCATTACTAGCTTTTCCGCATTTGCAATACCCATGTTCTACATGTAAACTGTAAACTACATTCATAAAACTACAATTCGATGTACATTGCGTAGCTTGTAGTGTAGCTGAGTGTTCCTTCTTATTAATCTGTTGAACGGCTTTCCGATGTACATTGAATTGCCATACATAATAAACTACGAATTATAGCTTTGTAAATCACGCCCCTGATTTTTGCCATTTTACCCATAGTATAAAAAAACTTGGTCATATTGACGATTTGAGTCTCCTATTTTCGGATGTAGATATGCAGCTAACATTGTTCATTGTACATTTAGCAAACAGAATGTATTTTTTCCGTTGAAATAAATTTTACTTTTCTAACTTTTGAGAGTTTTATTTCCCGAATCGAACGATTGCCGCTCCGGCCCGGATTTTCTTTTTTCCGTGTGAAGTTTCTGTTACCTTCCTTCAATAAGCACTCAGAAACCTGATTAAACTTTGTTATTAATGCGGCACAGTATAGAGTATCTAACACTCAATAAGAGGCGTCATCACTTTAATATTGCCTGTTGACATTTCCATTGGCACCACCCCTTATTTCACTCCGTTCACTTTCAGGACACACAGCGCGATTCCTGGAGCGAGACAGACATCTTAACGCATGGGATCAGCGGGCTCAGCCTTCACAGAGCTGATAGCTTCAGCCAAAGACCCTTAACAGCCCTGAAGCGGACCAGCAGCAAAGGCAGCGCTTACAGCCTAAGAAGCGTAAGGAAAGACCACCCAAATCCAGTGACACAAATCGAGAGACCGCCCACGATACCTGACTCAGGGTTTGGTACTCTAGAGATTAAGTTGGCGTACGATCAGGGCACTTCTTCGTTGGCCGTCACTGTGCTGAGGGCACGAGGGTTGATGGGGATGGATATGACGGGCCTGTCCGATCCGTTTTGTAGGCTAGAAGTATTCCCAAGAGGTAAGTCTTGATTTTCAAAGTAAATACGACCTTACACTAGAAGAGAATGCATGTGAAGAACATTTCATTCAGCTTACGGAACGCGATGGCGATGTCAGGTTCATAGCAGCAATTCCCTTGAAGGTATCTCCTGTGGCGTTAGGCATCTCTTTCGAGATAGCTAAGGGTAGGTTTCTGTCGCTGGAGAGAAATGTAGTCTTCAAGGAACTCCATCTTTCAGTCTTCAAAGAACTCCATCTTTCTTTGATGGGCTCTAGGTCACGTGACTGAAGTCAAAAGACAAGACAACGACTGTACGACACAGACATTTGATGAGTATTTCCTGCTGCATCGCGGCCTGTAATAGTGTTTGCGTAAGCGGCTTTCTCCTTTAAAATACTTCTCAGAGACAGTTAAATCAGTGGTTACGTCGTTCCCTTTACCACCGACTATTTAAACTGCATCGGAAGTGTGTTTTAAGCAATCGTTTTATTTTTAAATTGGCCTGCCTATATAAAACCCCCTGTAGGCCCTCTCCCGGGGAGAGAGTGTGGGCTTAATCACCTCGCCTAACTCTATGTGTGGCAGCACTTAAGGCGACAGCCAAAACGTGCCAACTCAAATAAATTATTTTCATTGAGCCTTGCGTGACATACAAATAATATGCAGGCATAAAGTCTCTATTTCTGTCTCAGTCTGTTGCTCTTTGAACTACCTCCCAAGGCTTAAAAAGTGTCACAATCTATATAGCTTCTAGATAGCTTTCATTTATCAATGTTCATTGTTCAACATGACAGCTTTTACGACTTAAACACATTGCGTTCTCTTTATGACATCATCAATCCACTTTGCGGTAGGCACTTGTGGAGCAGCCGGCTATCGATAAAATTAATACCACTATTGTGTATAGATCCCCCGCTGAGCCTCAGAGAGCTTAGGAAGTAATAGCTCAATTAAAAACGGATTACGGTCAATGAAACCGATGGCCATTTTACTACAGCTAAGTACTTCTACTTACTAGGGATTCTGAGACCGAGAGATTAATACACAAAATACATCTCCATGTTTCAATATTTTATTATTTACTTCAGATTAATGATTTTTCTATTGAATATTGCATATCTGTCAATATATACTGCTCCTATATTACGCGCATCAAATCCTGAACGATTCCAATCATCTATCTTATTTCATACTAATAAAAATAAATGAATAGAATGGTAAAAACCACGTAAAACCCTTTGTATGTCTCCACTGCTGGGGCTCGGGTCAAGGTTAGGCCATACTGCCATACTCCACCACGGGGACCAAGTCTGGGTTGGTGGAGGATTTTATGACAGTGGCGGGCCTTACAGTCAGAAGTTATCAAGTCGCCCATAAGGCCTCTGACATGGCTTAGCTACTAGCTAATAATAATAATAATACTTTATCCATTTATTTGTTTTTTAGTTCGTACAGGGCTACAGAGTAACACCAAATATTACTGGAATTACAAAAAGGAGATTCTTTGACATTAGTATTAGTGACCTACTAAGTTCAATCCGTAACGTCAGTAGGTGCAACCCAGCCCTTCTATTCCACTCTATCGAGTGAGGCATTTAGACAATTCCAAAGTGTCAAAAAATGTATGCATTTGACAGCCGGAGTAGCTTAAAAAAAGTAAAAATCAACGTCACTCTCAACTCAGTGGATACTTACATAATAATGCCCCTGGTCCTCTCGCTAGCAGTGATTATATTCTCTGTACTCGCTAAATAGCATGTGTGGAGGACATCAGTGAAATACTAATTGTTAAATATTGTAAATGTCGGGATTCCATCAGAATTTGATGCACGAATCCTGACGTTTGCATTAGAAATTAGTTTGACAGCTAACCGTTAGGAATCTTTCAGGATATGGTGTGCATAATAATTGATTCGTAGGTAAGTTTTGTTAAGACACTAATGGTCTTATTTATAAAAAAACATTCCTTAAAACACTCTATAAACGCCGACTAAAATGGTGGAGATTTGGAAAAGAAAATGAGTAACCACATTTTACATTAATAGATCTACTTACTGCCTTCCCTTTTTTTTCTAACTTGTATAACATGTACGAGATGACGTATTCTATAACCATATTTTTGAAGTAATACTGTGAAGAAAGCCCCGCTATAGTTGACTCTGCATGTAATGACATTTTTGTTGCTGTAAATATCATTAAACTCAATAATTATACTGAAATGTGCCAGGGGAGCCAGCTCTTCTAGCTAAAATTGTTTCTCAGGCATTACAGTGTCTGAGCGGTCAGTAACTAGTACCTTAGGTACCTACTCTAGGTGAGGGTAGCTATATTAAATAATAATAATAATAATTTCAAGAATTAGTTAAGGTATTTTTAATTTCAGAAAGTGCTAGTGTGCAATTCTTACAATGTTCTTACGTAAAATTGTTGGTAATAACTATTTGAAACAAGAGTGCTGCCACACTCAACCGTTATTATAACATGATATAACATTATAACGTGTTCCTTTTAATATTAGTAAATAAGTACTTACGAAAAAAAAGTGCTCAGTATTCAATAAACTTTCAGAAGGGACTTATTCGAATCGTTTGCGAACAAAAACCGTCCACAAGACCAAAAATCCCGAGTACAATGAGACGCTGCATTTTTTCGGTATCACGGAGTCGGACTTGGCCGCAAAGAGCTTGGAAATTGTGCTCTTTGATGACGACAGGTAACTATTAATCTTCTTCTTATATATCTTACATAATGAATAATTTCTGTTCGTTTGTCTCGCTAAATCTCGAGAATGGCTGAACCGATTTGGCAATTAGATTTTTTACATTATGGAGGTCAAGGAAAAGTTTAAATGGTGACAAAAAAGATAACTTTGTGATTGCAACTTTATACATTATTTACCCACATACGGCTATATTAATTTTTTAATGCACTCACCCGTGCTAAGGACAATTTTTAAAAACCTATTTTAGAGGCTAAAAATTTCACCCACGCCGAACCCGCTACCTCTGGCTATCCGTGCCAGCGCTCTTCCAACTGAGCCAATGGGTGATTCACCGGCATCAGTGAAATTTCGAACCTTTTTACAATATTCTCTGTATTACGTACAGATATGGCTGTGACGAAATGGGTTCTGCAACCGTCCCGCTCCGTGAATGCACCAAGGCGCCAGCTCAGCTGCGTTTGGCGCTCACAGGTCCAAGCGACACTGAGTCTTCCGGACCCAGGATCCTACTTGCCCTCTGCTACAGCACAAAGAAAAGAGCCTTGATTGTCACTGTCTGCAAAGCGGCTGATCTGCCCTCCCAGGATACCAACGGGTTCTCCGATCCATTTGTTAAATTGTAAGCTACTCACCTACATTTTAGGGTTCCGTAGTCAACAAGGAACACTTCTAGTGTTGTCATGAACGTCCGTTTGCCTGTCTGTCCTAGGAATCTGAAATTTGGCATGAATATACATTTTAATCACGCTGGCAAAACGTTCGATTAAAATCGTTAATTTTTTTCTTTATCCTTTACTACACCTTGGTATGATGTTGGCGAGAAAAAAAGGGATCCCTATTCCTTTTTTTTCTCGTGAACACCATACAGATGAAAATATTTGATTGTTCATTTAAAAATATTGTAGGTGTAGAAAATTCATTTGTCGATTTAGGGATCCGTTTGCGAAATAATAAGCTTTAAATCGCAATCTTTTGTGTAGACCGTCCCCACCACAGATTAAAAAGATTCCACCCTCTCAAGACTTAATGGTTGACTGTCTAAACTTAAAAAAAAATCACGGCAGTAGCACATAAACTTATTGAAAACTGTCACCCATTGGGCCATCACCATCCTGTGTGCGAGTTCGAGGTGCGATTAGTCGGTTTTTATTTTATTCGTTCCTACTTATGGTACGGGACAGACAGTATCAAGTTTTTGATATTGTCTGTCTTTGAAATGTGCTGTTAACTGAAAAGAAGAAGTAATCACTCACTTTTATTAAATAAGAAACGAGGCGGAAAATGAAAAGCGGAAGTACAACTAATGAGTTCGTTGAAACCGGAAGCGTGAAATTCATACCTACACCGTTTTATTTTTCAGGCATCTAGACCCGGATCCGTGTCACAAGAAGCACAAAACGTCAATAAAATGGAGGAACCTGAATCCGGTTTGGAACGAAGAGTTCGTTTTTGAGACGCGTCCCACTGAGCTTACCCGCCAAAATTTGACATTGACTGTGTGGGACAAAGACTACGGGAAACCGAACGATTTTCTCGGCAGTCTCGTTTTGGGAGGCAGCAGCAAGGGCAGAAGACTGCAGCACTGGATGGACTGTATACGAATTCCTGACCATCGGCATAAACAATGGCACTCCTTGACCGATACTCAACATTTGTAATTTCAAGTGACCGAATGATAAAGCAGATGGGCTGTACATTTATTACGTAAGACAATTTAGTAGGGGAATGGGGTCCAAACGAAAGTTTAATTATTAAGTAATAAAATAAAATTAGCTTAAAATTTATTTTGAGGGGAGCCTAAAATCTTCTTCTGATCAGAAAATGGTTAAAATTGTCGGTATGTAAATGGACAGCCTCAAGCCCATTTTGAGCTAGGAATATTAAAAAAAATCTTCTGGGTTGAAAGGATCAAAGCAAATGTTTCCTTCGCCTATTCGCTTGTCAAACTTTTTTTTTTGTTACCCAGGAGAAACCCCAATTACGGGTACCACCGGCTCGGGGGAGCACAGTGGTTATGTCGGACTCCCCGCCCTGAAAAGGGCGGTATACCGACTAAAACTCCTGGGGTGTTCGTCCGCACCGCAAAGGACGGGGCCACGGGGAAGCTTACGCACACTTCCGCGACCCCGTCTGCGGGCGCCCTTTCGGGCACTCCTTCGGCGGCGCCCCTGCCCCATCGCATCGGACCGAACGACGGGGCGAGGGAACGCCGCATCTCTTCGTTGGAGCGCATAGTGGCCAAGTGCGACAGAACTTGGCCACCACACGCCCCAACGCGCCGCTCCTTGCATCCCATCGTTACTTGGACCAATGGGATTAGAGAAGGGTGGCGCACCTCCTCGTTGGGGCGCATGGGGGCCAACAGCACATTGGCCCCCATGCGCCATTCTGGCACGGAGGGGGCCCGCGCGGTCGCTCACCGCCTTCTCTGCTTTCAGAGAGGCGCAGGTGGGCGACGCGACGGGCCTCGCGTGTGGGGCGCATGGGGGCCAATGTGCTGTTGGCCCCCACAAGCGACCGCGTGGGCCCCCTCCGTGCCAGAAGGCACCCTCGGAACACGCAAGGGCGCCCTCCGGCCCGCCGTGATGGAGGCGGAGGGTCCCCCGACCCTCCGCAACCCGGCGATCTGGCGTCCACTCTGGTCCGACTGGTACGAGACGCGCGCGCTTCCGCGCAGCGGCGCCCCCCCCCCCAGTCGGTCCTTCATTCGGTTGGTCGCCTGGGTCCCACTCCACAGAGTGAAACAGGGCCCACGCGACCCCTCCCGCCGTGATGGAGGCAGAGGGTCCCCCGACCCTCCGCAACCCGGCGGCCACTCTGGTCCGACTGGTACGAGGCGCACGCGCTTCCGCGCAGCGGCGCCCCCCCAGTCGGTCCTTCAGTCGGTTGGTCGCCTGGGTCCCGCTCCACAGGGTGAAACAGGGCCCACGCAACCCCTCCCGCCCGATTTTTTGCCGCTGGTCAGCAAGATCCCATAAAGAGAAGTTACTGACCAGCGCCCAGGGTGCACCGGCCCTTGCCACTTACCCTTCCCACTGGTTCAAGATGAATCAGTAGGAACGGAAGCGGAAGGGCACACGGGGAGGTAATCTGGCATCGCACCCCTCGCTTGTCAACCTTCATCAACTTTGTTGGCACATCAAATACGGCTTATACGTAATTTCTAACGTGGTAAAATTAAACGTATCAACAGTTGAAGGAACAGTAGGTATTTGGTTGGTATGGATTTTAAAAACCTATTTAGAGGCTAAAAATTTCACCCATGCCGGGATTCGAACCCGCAACCTCTGGCTATCCGTGCCAGCGCTCTACCAATTGAGCCAATGGGCGACTCACGGCATCATTGAAATTTCGAACCTCTTTACACTATTCTCTGTATTACGTATTACGGTTTTTAAAATTTGTTCCTTAGCACAGGTTAGTGCATTAAAAATAAAAATAGTATAATGGTATGGATTTTATCAACCATTAATTGAATTTTAAGAAATTGCTACTTGTGATGATAATGATAAGGTGCAATCACGAATTTAATGTTAAAACAATTTACCTACTTATCTACCCATAATTATTTAGTAGGTAATTCCTACCTGTAAAAATGTTTTGAGATATTTATATTTAATCGTATTAAATGTTGAGAATTTTCAAAGATTTATTATGTAGGTAGATAAAGTAGTATCTAGATTATTATTTAGAGCTTGGCTACATACCTATAGTCAAAATTTATGAGTTCTGTTACTTACATTGAGTTACAAATAAAATGCAATGAGCCGTTTTCAGAACAAGCTCACAAATCAATTCATAGATGGCGCTTACAGCCGTGGCCATACAAGAACAGTCAAGTCTGTCTGTCAATTTTTTCTCAGCGCAGATTAATTTTTGACAGCCGTATTCTGGTTGGCCACGTCTGTAAGCGCCATCTATGAATTGATTTGTGAACTTGTGCTGAAAACGGCTCATTGCTTTTTAATTGTAACTCAATGTAACAGAAATTAAAGGCTCATTGGCAGGACAAGGATGAGATTTTTTTTTAATTACTCAGTTATATAAATATCCGACAGATGATTATACAAATCAAAAGCTAGGCACCAATTACATAAAAGTAATTGTATTGTAATCAGATAAAGAAAGAATGTAAATAATCGGAATTTTCTATTAACCATTATTTTATAATATATAAATAAAAATATTCCGTGCATACATAATTATTTTAATATTTTTATTTTTTGCCAAGCTCTATTATTTTTAGGTAACTAAGTAAGTGTGTGCCAAACATAGTTCTTATTTGAGATGTAACAATGACTGCCTGTAATAATTACATTTATCTAATTCAAATAAATGTTATCAATATTTTCATTGAATTTATGAATTCACATTATTTGATTTTTTGTCACTTGCACTCCATTGTGTACAGCTAAAACATTGGGTGTGGCAAAAGAAGCAAAAAAGTAGAATTAATGAGATCCTTGAGAAGTATGTTGTAGTGTTACTTTGACAGGATACGCAATACTCTGATTAGAGAACGTTGTAGACTGAAAGAGGATGTGGTGACTAGAATTGAGAATGGAATGTTGGTTTGGTTTGGACATGTGGAAAGGATGAAGTAAAAAAGAATTGAATTGAAGAAAGATTAACTAAACAAATATAGGTACTATTTTTAATTTTTAATGCACTAACCCGTGCTGAGGACAAATTTAAAAACTTATTTAGAGGCTATTTAGAGGTTAGTGCATTAAAAGTAAAAATAGTATAATCATGTGGGTACAGTGATATCATTCCGATGAAAAAACCTAACTGCAAAGTAGGTATACAGTCGTTTTACCATTTTGTCTGGAATTACAATCCGGAATGTCCATTTATAAAAACTTGATGTGCTTCGAACATCCTTGGTCGAAAAGCTACTTAGTTGCGTTTGGTTGTCAAGTAAGTAAGAAAGCTTTTTGTGGATCATAATTATGTACATAAATACCACCAAAAAGTTATCTAACAAAATAACTTTTTATGCAGTTAGATTTTAATTTAAAATTAGAAAAGCGCTATGATGTGTGTATATTGAGTAAAGTAACCTATATAGTTGGAATACAGAACAGAAACCAAACGCATTAAAAAGTTTGCTTTGCTTGTTTCTTGTTTGACATGAATAGAAATCGTGTGAAAACTTTTATAACAATTTGGACAAAGAAACAGTGAAAATAAATGAAATTTTATCGGTAATGTTTACTTACGAAAGGTAGTTACTATGGCGTTTCTGTGTCCAGTCAGAATCAGGCGCGGAAAGAAGAAGAAATGTAAGTAAATTGGAGCTTTCGTTCGTGGGAACTTTTATGTCAATGACCTCAGAAGTTCGTACATATACTTTTTGCTTCACATAGCCTTATTTGCAAGAAGGCCCTTCGCAAGCATTGTCTACCTCTTTCCTTGCACAAGATATAGCAAATCAATTTTAAATTATGAATAAAAAGTGACTCACTTTTTTTCAGCCAGCAGTGGCGATTCTGACAAAGACCTCTCCCGTCCTGGCTCTGGATTGAGCCCTGGCATGGGACGTATTACAGGCTCAGCCAGTATAGAGACCTTAGTGCGAGTAGGCATAGAGAAAGAGCATGGCCTTAGTCCGGACTCTAAAATGGTGGTGCTGCACGATTTTGCACCTTGTGTGGATGACGAACTTGAGGTAAGCGAAATACTAATACGAATAGTTAATCTAGCTAGTTAGGCCTTAGATTTCTGCACCTAACTTCATATTATAGGCTTATAATATAGGAGGACTCTGAGAACTCTCTAGCCAGCCTATCTCTTGCCAGAAAGTCAACAGTGCTCTGATATCATTCCTGGCCTCAAGACAGGATCCTAGCTTCTCAGTGATGGTCACCTGGGTGGGTGTTTCCTCTACTTTAAAGCATCCTCTACTTTAAAGCATCCTCTGCATAGAAGGCCCTCGTCTGTCCCATGGTGTGAAAGTGACTATTCAATACCTCTGCTTTATAAAGTTTGCATTTCCGCAGGTTGTGTGAGGGGTTTTGAGACTGTTAGTAGAGCCTTTGTTGTTGTTTAGTACCTACTGAGAGTAAAATATGGGCCACTCCGTCTATATAATAGATAGGCCATTGTAAGCTGTTGCTATGCAGACAGATTAACCTTTTCGGAATCAATCTTATATTTGTAAGATCTAATCCAAAAAGGTTAGTCTGACCTGTGTGTATATTTCTGATACGTCTATTCCCCAATGCCTGCTCTGTGGAAGTGGCTTTAATACTGAGAATGGTTATCTTCGAGGGCTGAAGACAAGGAAAGATAATAATAACTTCCTAGTTCCAAGAATACCTCATAACCACTTGTCCTACTCTCAAACTAGGATGCCATGTGTTATGTTAACTATAGAAAGCTAGTGGGAATCAAACCCTTGACAAAAACTTTAATTTTCCCTTACTTAATAAAATTCTATTAACATAAGATAGCATACTGTCCTAGACAAAACTATTAACCACATGCCCTAATTTCCAGGTGAAACGAGGACAGATAGTCAATGTTCTTTATCGAGAAAACGACTGGGTGTATGTCATTGTGGCCGAGTCCAGACGGGAAGGTTTCATACCACACTCTTACTGTGCGCCATGTGAACATCATGATTTGAAAAAAAAGCTGCCAAGAAGCCGGTCTCCAGCTTGCGGTCCAGATTTGCAACACAGAGACGTTTCACAGTGAGTCATCCTCTCTGTAATGTTTTCTGAAAGCATTGATATAATTCTTTTATTTCATTATTTCTAAGTTATCCCTATAACAAAAGTTAATATCATATGATCTTATAAAACCACTATAAAAACAGGATTCAAACAATCAAAAAATGCTGAGTAAAATGATGGTGGAGATATAAACAACACTACAAAGGAAAAATAAATTACTAAGTATTTAGTTTGGTTGTTGTAAAGCCATGTCAGAGGCCTTATGAGTCCTCCACTGTCTTACAATCCTCCACCAACCTAGACTTGGCCCCCATGGTGAAGTATATCATACTTCACAACCCTCCCCCAGCGGTGGGGTTGGTATCGAAGTCTTTAGTTTTGCGCATCCAGTGTTGCTGACCCTTTGACAGATCGTCAGTCTATGGATGGTTACCTGCCCACACTTCATATTTACTCCACAGGTTGTCTGTATCGGACGGTGCGACGAACGACGGGCATTCGGAGATAGGCAGCGAAGGCGAGGCCTGCCCGTTTAGCAAAGACCCGTCGGGTCGCTATGTGGTGCTCTACACATTCACCGCCCGAGACGAGAACGATGTAGACGTGGAACGCGGCGAGTTTGTCACTGGTGAGAGTTAGGGTTGTTAAGGAACTTTTTATTAGGAAGAGGATGAGGAAGAGGTGGTGCATTGAAGAATTGTTGTTAGGAAGAGGAGGAGGAAGAGTTGGTGCATTGAAGAATTGTTGTTAGGAAGAGGAGGAGGAAGAGTTGGTGCATTGAAGAATTCTTGTTAGGAAGAGGAGGAGGAAGAGTTGGTGCATTGAAGAATTCTTGTTAGGAGGAGGATGAGGAAGAGTTGGTGCATTGAAGAATTGTTGTTAGGAAGAGGAGGAGGAAGAGTTGGTGCATTGAAGAATTCTTGTTAGGAAGAGGAGGAGGAAGAGTTGGTGCATTGAAGAATTGTTGTTAGGAAGAGGATGAGGAAGAGTTGGTGCATTGAAGAACTGTTGTTAGGAAGAGGATGAGGAAGAGTTGGTGCATTGAAGAATTCTTGTTAGGAAGAGGATGAGGAAGAGTTTGTGCATTGAAGAATTGTTGTTAGGAAGAGGATGAGGAAGAATTGTTGCATTGAAGAATTGTTGTTAGGAAGAGGATGAGGAAGAGTTGGTGCATTGAAGAATTGTTGTTAGGAAGAGGATGAGGAAGAGTTGGTGCATTGAAGAATTGTTGTTAGGAAGAGGATGAGGAAGAGTTGTTGCATTGAAGAATTGTTGTTAGGAAGAGGATGAGGAAGAGATGGTGCATTGAAGAATTCTTGTTAGGAAGAGGATGAGGAAGAGTTGGTGCATTGAAGAATTCTAGTTAGGAAGAGGATGAGGAAGAGTTAGTGCATTGAAGAATTGTTGTTAGGAAGAGGATGAGGAAGAGATGGTGCATTGAAGAATTGTTGTTAGGAAGAGGATGAGGAAGAGATGGTGCATTGAAGAATTGTTGTTAGGAAGAGGATGAGGAAGAGATGGTGCATTGAAGAATTGTTGTTAGGAAGAGGAGGAGGAAGAGGTTTTTTTTTAAATGTATTTTGAGGAAAAGGATGAGGATGTGGAACGGGACGCAAGAGACTTCTCTCTCTCTCCCTCACACATTTCGTTTCAACAAAACTTATAACTCTCCTTTCTATTAAATTCCTCTTAAAATATGAGGAAGAGGAAGACGATTTTTTTTAAATCAATTTTGAGGATGAGGAACCTAAAAAATATGAGGAAATTCCTCATTTTGAGGAAGAGGAATCCTCATCAACCCTAGTGACAATGTAAACATTTTTTATAAGACACAGTTGCATAAGATAAGAAACAGTCAATAGTGATTGTATGGTCAGCATGTTAGGGGTAGTTTCCACTTACTCAAAGCTCTGACCTCTTAGTATACTAAACAAAAGCTCGAACTTCTGTTTAGCTTACCTATAAATCACGCCTCTCAGTCTAAGACCAAGAATAAATTCCAATTGGTTTTTTTTACTCCCGATAATGTTAATGGAATTAATTCATCAGTTAATAATGTGTAGTGCTTGCAAAAGTTTTAATTCAGTAAGAGTATAAATCTCAAATTTATATACAGTATGATTAAAATCAGTTACGATTCGGCCAACCTCGGTAATAGTCGTGAATCCCTCATCGCTCACATAGAGTTATCAATTTACAGATATGACCTTTAATTATATTACTCGTTTTCTTATTGAATACAATACAAGAACAATATGTGCAACAAAACCTCCTTTGCAGCTTAAAACTAACACGACCGAATCGTTAACTGATTGTACACTCGCTGTTATGTCATATGCAACATGATTTGGTCCTACGTTTCTGTACTAATCAGTGTGGGCATTATAAATTATAATGCCCACTAATCAGTGTGGGCATTCGTTTTATACTTTCTATATATTTCGAATTCTTGGATTCGTTAGCCTTACGCACAAGGAGGGCATCCAACGAACCTGCGGAACTCCTCACGAAGCTAACATTATCTCTTGTATTGTAGTGCTCAACAGAGAAGATCCGGACTGGTACTGGATAGTGCGGAGCGACGGCCAAGAAGGCTTCATACCTTCGGGCTTTGTCTACCCTGCTGTTGTACAAAGTAAGACCTTTTTTTATGTAGCCTGTATATGTCCTAATGCAGGGCACAGGCATTTTCTCAGAAAAAGAGAGTAAAGGGTTAATTACCATCGTGGATTAGCAAGTACCTTATTCGGTATTATTAATAAAAACACGATTCCTCTAATAGCACTCATTGGAGGCAGTTTATTTAATCTGTGGTTAGGTTTTTCCCTTGTATAATCTCCACCACAGATTATTTTGATCAGCGTTTTTCGAGAGTTTTAAGGATTCGTGTTTTTAAAATAAGATCGAAAGTTTGTTGCCAGTAGCCAGAAATCCATATTGTTATCTCGAAAAAGATGGTGTTCCTTCAGATGTTATACACTTAACTTTTTTTTATATGCCTAGGTATATTACATTGCTTAAATAGAGTAGAGTCCACTTGCAATAAATTCTCTCATTGCAATGATTTTTTATTAACGTCATCATGGTGCATGCTCTGGTGGTCAACTATAATTTTGTTGGAGTAGCAAGAACTGTCGTAATGTTGAATCTTGTTATTATTGTATAGTGAGTTTTTTTTGACGTCCTCATGGTGCATGCTATGGTGGTCACAATATTATTGGAGTAGCAAGAACTGTCATAATATGGCATCTTGTTATTATTGTATAATGTAATTGTGACCCCGAAGTACTACCGCGAACTGAAAGACGTTTCATGTGAAAAGATAAATACTCTCATTCCCAGCGGCGCAAGCGGACAGCCAGCCACCACAACCGCCTCTCGCAGCCAACAGCAGTCTACTGTCCACACACAGCGCGGGCCTAAACACCACGGCCGACACCGACGGCCGGTACCACGGCACCGAGCTAGTCATGCTTTACGATTATAAGGTGAGATTCTCCTTTGGAGGTTTCTGTGCACAAAACAGACACCCTATTTCATGAAGGCAGACGGCCCAGGGTCCTGCTTCATGAAGCTACAATTGATTATAAACACAATCCACTTGCGATTGTGTTTATAATCAATTGAAGGAAAAAGATCCTCGGGATGCGTTAGGGCCTGTGTTTTGCACATACCTAAGTGCTTCTTCTTCAGGCTATATTAGTCCACTTCTGGACATAGCCCTCCCCTAATGAGCGCCATAGCGCAAGGTTGTCCCATCATTGGGGGGTAATGCCCATAATCCCCACCTTAGTTCTTATCTCTGGGGAACACATACATGCAAAAATCTGAGTGTTAAAACTTAACTCCCACTCAAATTAATGAGAAATTTACTCTATGTACCCCCTGGTTTTAAGGTTCCAAGGTTAAAGTTTGCATCACTTTGTTTTTTTTTTCTGTGATGTTCGGTGCAGTTTCAACTTAATACTTTCTAAAATATGTGATGTCACTACAGGAGAGGAGAGCACACGAATGTGACCACCTGTGACAAAGACACGGGAGGCCAAAAATCTTGAGGTTCGTGTGATTCGTGCCCCTAAATTGTCATGTATTAACAGAGACGGCAATGACATTTATTTTTTATTTCTTGACGTAATTTATAGATGGCCATGTATAACAGCGATGCTGCATTTTTTTTTTTCTATAACCCAACCGTAGTTCCGTGTTGTGACGTTATTTATGGATGGCCATGGATAACAGCGACGGTGTATAAATTTTCGTCTATTTTATTTTATATTATTTTCTTTATTAGGAAAACCAACCAGTACAACAATTTACATTGGTAATTGAACAGAACACTTGAATAACGAATTATAGGTTTCCACAACTTAAATACGTCAAAAGAGCAGTCGTAAGGCCACGAAACACAGAATTGCCCCCAAACACTAACATAACAAGGCAAGGCTCTCTGCTCGGTCCATTAATTTTTGCTATAATCGTTAACGATATCGATAAATGTTTTCACTACACTAACCTACTCAGTTTTGCAGATGATATGAAAATTTTTTCAAAGGTGTCGTCTCAGACCGATGCAAGAAATATCCAGTCTGACCTGGAAAGACTAGATGACTACTGTCTACGAAACAAGCTAGATCTTAACCCAAGCAAGTGTACTGTCGTCACCTTTACTCGAAAGCGCATTATAGTTCCGACGACCTATACAGTCAAGGGATTCACGCTGGGCCGATCATCCCGTGTTCGTGATTTGGGTGTCTATCATGACACTAAGCTTTTGTTTGACGAACACATCAATAAAATTGTCAACAAGGCATCCAGGGCACTAGGTTTTGTGATGCGAAACTCCATGTGCTTCTCGAAGGCAAAAACCTTGAAAATCCTATACTGCACATTAGTCCGAAGCCACCTGGAGTACGCATCGCAAATATGGAACCCAAGATACAGTGTCAACATAAAGAGACTTGAGTCACTCCAGAGAAGGTTTGTGAAGTTCTTGTGTTACCGATTAAAGATCCCATACAAATCTAACAACTACTTACAGATTTGTAAAAAACATCATCTCCTTCCACTTGAACTGCGACGCCATGTTGCTGATATAACATATCTTTTGGGGATAATTACAGGAAAGGTAGACTCACCCGTACTCCTGGGCAACTTATCCTTCACAGTACCTACAAGATCCAGGCGCTCATTTCCTCCTATTTGCAAACAGCGGGTCTCAACCAATTACGAGCAAAACTCCTTCCTCTGGCGAGCTAGTAGCAGTGTGAACAAACTAGCAAGCGAAATTGACATTGATTTATTCAACTGCAATGCAAAGTTGGTCAGGCAACACTTTAATGACAAATTCTTTAACAACTAAATACTTAATTCATGCCATGTAAAATAAAAAATAAAAACTGATAATCATGGTTACCTATTTCCATGTAATATATTGCAGTGCATGCTTAATGTACCTATTGTGTTGCTATTGTTGTTTCCTTGCAGAAATCTAGCAGTCTGTTGCTATAGGTGAAAACCTGTAAATGGCTCACTAATTAGTTTATAAGTTTCATATATTGTTTATCAGCTGTTGGTTTCCCATAGATAAGAAATAAATAAATAACCGTTGGCCCGTGTGACGTAATTTATAGATGGTCATGTATAACAGCGACAGTGTATTTCGTCTTTATTAACCCAACCGTTCCTCCGTGCGACGTAATTTATAGGTCATGTATTGACATCTTCTTCAGGCTATATTATGTAGTCCACGGCTGGACAATTAGACATAGCCCTCCCTTAATTAGCGCCATAGCGCCCTGTCTTCAGCTTGCCGCATCCAGCATCTGCCGGCAGTTTTTACCAGATCGTCATCCCATCTGGTCGGAGGGCGTCCTACACCAAGTTTGCCGAGTCGCGGTCTCCACTCAAGAACACGCTCCAACGGTTGTCGGTTCTTCGCGAGATATGGCCAGCCCACTGCCACTTCAGCTCGCTAATTCTCTGGGCTATGTCGATAACTTTGGTTCTCTGTCGGATGCATTCGTTACGAATCCTATCCTTTAGAGAAACTCCGAGCATAGCTCCCTCCGACATGTCTATATATTAATTTATTGTCTTTATTAACTCAGCCACTGTTCTGCCAGGCCCAGGCGCCTGACGACCTGTCAGTGAAACGCGGTGAGTGGGTGTACGCGGATCTGACGCAGCAGACGGTGGAGGGCTGGCTATGGGCGCACGCCCCCAAGTCGCGCCGCTCCGGCTTCATCCCGACGGCGTATGCGCGCGCGCCGCATACCACATCCCTCTGACACACGTAGCGGGCTTGCCTCGACTTACCTAGGTGTGACGACAGCTCGGAGAATCTCAGTTCTTACTGTTTCATTACCAGGGATGCTCATGCATATAAAATAACATAACAGAGAACATTATAAGGTAAATGTTACTTGATGAAGACAGGAAAATCTTGAAGAAGTAATGAATGAATGGTCCTATGGGCTTTTCATCTTAAACAGATCTTATCGCGACGGTGTATTAATGAAAACCTAACGATTAACTCGGTAAATCTCATCTACTTGAAGTCTGTCTATGTCCGTGATGACGATTCACTGGATAAATGTTCACTATTATGTGAGTGTAATATTTCTATATTCGACTGTACCTATTTTAAAGCGGCTGTTTCATGCTAATGTTAACTTTCTTGTGTCGAATATCTCTCTTTTTCCGTGATATGATTACGAATATTGACAAGTAAAACACCTCTCGGAAATATAATTCACTTAATTAGGGATTATTATAAGAAATTAATATAAATTACTTTGCTAAATTGCGCCAAAAATCCCACAAGCACTATGCGGCTAGTTAATGCACAGCCCTCCCTCCCACTTTTCAAGCAGAAGCAAGACACGAACACACCACCACTGACACCAATACACTTGCACTTGTGAACCTGAGGCTGCCTCGTGTTAGAGGCGAAACGCGTCGCGTGTTTTCTCACACAAGTATTGATGTCGGCGGTGGTGTGTTCCTGTCTTGCTTCTGCTTGATAAAGTGGGAGGGAGGGCGGTGCATTAACAAACCGTATGGTGCTTGTGGGATTTTTGGCGGAATTTAGCAGTAATATTCACATTTTAATGCTACTATTGATTTCCGCAAAGTAACGCCTGATTCCATACAATACATAAGACAATATAGAGCAAAATGTCGTCACACAAATAATGATCCTGCTTTTGAAAGTCACAAACAAAAATAAGCAGGTATTTAAAAAGTTATAGGTAATTTGGGACAAGTCCTTAGTGGATGCTAATAAACCACACAAGATTCAGTGGTTGTCCTCCCGTATTTCGTGGGTTAGGGATTGAGTGGTATATAGATTCACAGTACATAAGCTGGGATAAGATTTTTCAGCCTATTTGACCTTGTATTTGTGCCAATCTTTTTAGAGAGGTTTACAACTATTCTATTTGGCCATAATTGTAATTAAATATTAATGACCTTATTTATAAAAATAATTCCTTAGATCACTCCAAAAACACTCACTAAAATAGTCTGTGGTGCAGATGCTACAAGGAAATTACGTAACCACATATTAAATAAAACACCTATAAGAGTGTTTGTTTTAGTGGTATCGTGATTTTATGTATAAGGTCGTAACATTCCAGTGAAATGACGTAAATTATGTGTTATTGAAATCTCATGTAACATAAGAAGTCTTCCTTTACTGATTATTCTCTTAAGATTATATTAATTTTTATCAGATTCCAGGTGGAAACTATAGTAGATATAGCCGTGAGATGTTATTGTGCCTTAGGTTTAAAAATGGTGTACTAAGTTCTTTTTTGTAAAAGCTTGTTTTTGTCTATTTGTAAAAATACTTTCCGTCCAAATTGTTGACTGATTTCGGCATTATGTAGGTACGCTTTTCTATTGTAATGAAATTGATCTAGTTATGTTTATTAGTTAGGAAGTATTTTTAGTAAAATAAATGGTACATTTGTACATTAATAATTTGTTTTATCTTTTATTGCCACACAGAAGCTTGTAATAAAATAAAAAGTCAAATTATGTATAACAATTAACTGACCTATTTATAAAAACACGTATTTTCTAAGATAATTCTCAGAAGCAGTTTTAATAATCTGTAGTCATTTCCCTCCTAAACAGACAATTTAAACTACAGCTGAAGAGTGCTTTAGAGAATCGTGTTTATACAAATTAGATTGTTCAAACTTTACGTATTTTACTAACACATTATATCTCAAACTTCACTCTAAATCAATAGCTAGGTTCCTCTTTTTCTTCTTGGCTTGTTGTTTGACGGCATCTCTCTCAGTCCATTCCTGCAACTGCTTCTCAACTTTCTTAATATCTTGTTCAGTAACCGTTATTGGCAACTGCAGCTCTATTTGCTCACTCCTTATGAAATTCAGAGCTTCAAGTTTGTCCTTCAAAAACGGACCTTGTTGGGATTCCAATAGGTTTCTGTATTCATTGAGTTTTTTATTGCAGATATCTTCGCAGTGCATTTCAGTTAGTTTCCGTAGGGATTCTTTGCGAGTTAGCTTATTGTAGGTCCTGCAAAAATAAATAAACAATCAGATGCTTTGCAATTGGCCTTATTGTCATCAATTAAACACTGAAATAATATAACTGTAACCATAGCTGGGCATTAACTCGTTAATCCGTTAATCGTTAATTAACGAAGTTAACATTTTGATTAGCGGATTAACTTTTAAGTTAACTTTAAAAACATTTTAACGGACATGTTAACTTCCGTTAATTATGCAGAAGTCCGTTAATCGTTAATCCAATGCCTACTATTTACCGCACGGCTCCGCGGGACGAGGCGCGAAAAACAGGTTCAGACAAGTGCCGGGCGCGGCGAGCGCGGCGCGTGGCAGCGAGTGAAACAAAAACAAAACTAGATATATTTTGCCGGCGCGTGCTAGTGAGAAAACTGCGAAGAAAGTTTCGTTTGATCATTTCATTACTTAGCGCCGCTACTTAGAGTGACAACTGACAAGTGGTTTGTTTGTTGTTATTATAAAATATTGTCAGTAATCATTTGCGTGTTGATAAAGAAGAGTGCAGTGAAATTTAGACAGATAAAGTGTACTGTGCAGTGTAAAGACATGGAATCGGATTTCAGCGGTCCTGATGAGAATCTATAGGGAAGAGCGGGTGATCGTGCTCCTCCACTATAAAGGGATATTTCCCGCCAGGCAGATCGTATGCCTGCGGACGGCCGGTCCAACTATTGTTAGTTAGACATTGTATTTATGGTATGTCATTGAAACACTTTGATTGCGCGATGCAGGAATGTTGGAGTTTGTAGTGCGCGCGCAGAGTTGACATGTTCTCGCCACATCACTCCCCTTCAATACCGCAGAGCTACGCATAGCTAGGTCTGATAGGAATCGAAGTCTGTGCTCTAAAGCCTGCAAGTGCCAGGTGACGCTGAGTCAGTGAGTCGACTAGCGGTTGAGGGTGTTCGGCGGCTAACAGTCACTTCACCGGCGACAGTACCATGGAGACCGCGCATGTGGTAGGAACCGGTGAAGGCTGCTGTACCACGGGCAACGTGTACGTGTGCTGTTGCTGTGTGGCTGCCGTGCCGAGGGGTTGCAGGAAGATCACCATCAGTCCCAGTAGTCGGTGCGTTGACTGTAGTGGAACTGATGAAGTGAGAAGGAAGAATGCTGGCCTTGCTTTGAGACTTATGTATGTGGAGTGCTGCGAGAGCGAAGGAAGGTTGACAATGTTCTGTCAGGGGTCACCACTATAGGGAAGAGCGGGTGATCGTGCTCTTCCACTATAAAGGGAAATTTCCCGCCAGGCAGATCGTATGCCTGGGGACGGCCGGTCCCATAAGTATAAATATAACGTCCGACTAACAATAGTTGGACCGGCCGTCCCCAGGCATACGATCTGCCTGGCGGGAAATTTCCCTTTATAGTGGAAGAGCACGATCACCCGCTCTTCCCTATAAATCCATGGCCACATTTGACGGAGTATGTGGAATTTGTATCCAGATCGGGCCAACAAATACTTTTTGCGTGTAAACGATGCTTGCCGAAAGACACCAAAATAAAAGTTCATGTATCAAGCCTGAATAATTTGAAACAACATGTAAAAAGGGTACATGAGTCACAATACGTACAGTTTTTATAAGATCACTAACGCAACGATATAAAAATGCAATTTTACACATAGTTAACGGATTAACGATTAACTTTGACTTGCGTTAATTCTTCCGAAATTTAACGCTTTAACGTTTAACGAAGCTAACTTTTTTTGTAGCGGATTAACGATTAACGAAGTTAACTATTTAACGGTGCCCAGCTATGACTGTAACCCATGCTTTAAACGGCCAGTGCTACTATAATGTTGGCTACTGGTTTTGCACTTTTAATTCAAAGAGGTAGGTTTGAATTTATGGTGGTGCTACTGCCTGGTAAAGGCTTAAACCATTTATTACATCTACAGTCATTAATTGGGCATGAGTGAATTAATATTTGATACCAGCAAATAAAATTTAATCACTTGGGGATAAGGCCTCTTCTGACCCCTAGGTTTAGCAGATTAGAGGATCCACAGGAATTTATTTTTATCTGTGGGTACATTTCTACCACTTTGCGTTCAGTTGATCTATAATAATATTTATTCCGAAGTTGCTACATACCACAGAACATAAAAAAAGAGTAGAAGTAGTGACATGACACCACAGAACATTTTATGTTCTGTGCTACATACACATTTCCAAGTAATAAATATTTCAGTTATAATTATAGTATGTCTCGCAAATTGGCATGCCTTTTGGTACAGACCTCCTCTGGCTCTCTCCACTGAACTCTTTCCTCTGCTACTCAGTTCCAGTATGGTCCCAATGTTAGGCATTGATCTATAGATGCGACCAAATTCTTGTGGCAGTTTAGGCAGAGTGGTATGACCTAACGAGTGGTATGAAGCTGTGACTTACTCGGGATGTCCTTTGTATTCAATATTGAGTTCATCAAGAAGCCACTCAAACATCTTGTAGTCATACTGGCGCAAGAATTTCAGCAGCTTTTTTCTCTTGTCAATAAGTTCTTGCACTGTTACCTGAAACAGTGCACAACTCAGCAACACATTGAAATGTTGGGGCATAATAGAGACTGGTACAGTCAACAGAACATCAACCTTAACACCGGTATACTCAGTCATGTTACAGGGGACTGCCATAAAAATATAAAGGTTGACCCGCTGTTGACTGTATGACACAGTACATAGGAACAATGTGCAGTTGTTGATTTCTGGTATGACGAAAGACTGAAAGTGGTGTAAGTGGAAGAGGATTAATTTAGCCACACAGTTGGACAATAAAACAAACCAGATTCCTTTACTTATCATTCAAAATGCCAGTATCTGTAACAGATATTATGCAACAGATACTGAAGTTCCTTGGTTAATTATTTAAAAAAATTTAAATTGTTCCTAGCCCAAGCTAATTTCTATAGAACATATGATTATCCTTATTTTAATTATATTATTATCCTTATTTGAAATATTTCAAGTATTTGCGATAGCATAGCTCTAATCCCATTGTTTACCAACATAGAATCACTTAGTAGCAGCATCTCTCAGGTCTCAGACTTGGTGCATAGATAAACATAATAACAAAAATAGCAAATTAAAAGTATAAATAAAGCAGCTGTAACTGGACAAGCTGCTCTCACTTGCCCAACTCACACAAAAGACTAAAGTTAATTACTCAGACCCTAGATAATTCCACCTTTTCTTTCCACTTCGGTCGATAATCACAACTTCCCAAAAGAACCACTTACCATAATATAGCAAAAGAAATTACCTTAGCCCCAACATGTCTGGGATATTGGTCCATGGTCTCTTGCAAACAACGAATTTGTGCTGTTATTCTAGCAACTGAAAATTCAAAATATGTTATTGAGACATAAGTATGAGCTTACATATTAATGTTACCGAAATTCATGTAAATATATTTCCTTACTTCTTGATTCAGGGGTAATAGAATCATCATACTTGTGTCTCTTCACTTTCCCCATCAACTCCATCTTTACCAAGTTTTTAAACTCCTTGCGTCCAAGAAAACCAACAGAGAATATTTTTTTCACTGCCTCCGGAGCACTGCAAGTACTTTGAGGTTAGAATTTTCTTCGCATATTATTTATTTATTTAGATAGCACATTTGTACATACTTTTTGATTTCTTCGCTGAGGGAGTAATCCAAGCCTAAGGCATCTTCCGTAACGGGTGGTAAGCCTTCCAGATCACCAGATCTTTCGGGCTTGTACGCAGGTATGTATTCTGGTCGGACCCAGTTAATTTTCGCTTGGTTCTTTAGTCCCCGAGTTTGTACGACACTATTGGCGAGACATCGCAACATTTTTCACATCAAAAACTTGAAAAATGCTAATTGATTTCCTTTTCTTTCACCACAATCAATGTTCACAATACAAAAAGCATTTAATAATCACTGAGTATTTTACAAGAACTGAAGAATGGTTGACAGCTGTCAAAAATGTTCACAGATTTATAGTCTTATTTGCTCCTTATTTGTTGAAAAGCTGCGTTCAGTTTCAACTATTGAACTCGGCAAGAGATTTTTTGGTGATTCTTGCCCACTCCGTGGCAAAAAGTCGATGACACAAGAACGAAATTGATAGTTTTGTTTTGGCCATGTTTTCAGGTATTAAAATATTGTTTTAGGATTATTTTGATACAAACCACGTATTTACACTCACACCCTGTATTCCAGAGGGGTAGGCAGAGACAAGGGTCTGCTCGTTGCTACGATCCTGATAGATCTCTGGCACTTCCTCGACATTCATTAGTCGTTGCATGCACGCACGCCGATTTCGTGTATACTAATATACTGATTGTACTCGTAATCTTGCCTTTTGCTAAACATCCCCTATTTGATCCAAGCATGTCCGCATGGGACGTCCTTACCGGCCCTTCCCCCCACAATCGCTAGATATCATCACATCATCAACCCATTATGTCCCCACAAAGAGGCACGGGTCTTTTCCCTCAGGAAGGTAATACTCAACCACGGGGGTCAAGTCGATTTCAACTGGATTTAACTCCTAGATTGTTAATCATTGGTTCTAGACAAGAAAAACATCCTTGGTTCTATACTGTAAGTTCTACAAATAGTTACTTATCAAGTTATCACAGTTACTTATGTTCACTTTTAGATAAAAATGTATTTTAATATGAGTACGAGTTATCATCTTTATTGCATTGGTGGCGCTAGTTAGCGTCCCCTAAGCGCTAACGTGACTTGCGCAGCACGGAACTGCTCGGAAAAATGCCACTAGCGTTAGTCATAGACGGTCACCCATCCATGCACTGAACGCGTCCTATGTTGCTTAACCTTCGTGATGATCATTCCTGTATGACGACGTAGCCGGGGCTACGTCGTTGGATATTATTATATTTCCACGTTTTCACAACTTATTTGTTGAAACTAGCTCGTAAAAATTTAATGAAAACGCCAAAGAAACTTTTAGGAATCTTTATTCCAATTTGGCATTGACCTATAGTCCCAATTTAAAAAAATAGACATTGTAGGAAAAGCTATTAAAGAAGTAAAAAACTTAAAACAAGTTGTATAGCCGGTCGGTTGGCAACACTTGTTTTATATTTAACGAGCTTTTTAAGGTGCTTTGGGGACTGGGGTGTAAAATAGCGCCATTATTGGATCATTGTTTTATAATACGTTTTTTCTAAATGTAAACATCAAAAGTCTTAATATCAGTGACAACTATTTTTAGAACATACATGGGTTAATTGTACTATATAATAATATCCAGTTGTGGCTCTTCTTTTACTCGACTGCAACAGCAAGGGGGTTAGTAGCAAAAATAAGAATACTTATGACCATAACAATTCTTTATTGCCTTTATACGCAAAATTTTCATTTTAAGCAATATTTTGTACTAAACGTACCACTCCACATGACTGCACACGCTAATTCGTATCTTACGTCTATGTAATATGAGAATGAAATTTTTAGGTCATAATTGATAGGTCAGACAAGCGACAAACTCAAGGGACAATTTGTTTGCCAAAACAAAAAAAACAATGACGTACACAAAAAAAGAATAAAACACTTAAGATAGGTACTAGAGCCCTATAATTAGTTTCTAACGCAGTTACAATTATTTGTTAATAATTTTCGCTAACCGCCCAACCATGAGGCTATGTTGAGCAAAAATTACTGACAATTGCAAGTTTATTACTATATCAGTATCATGAAAGGGGGCCCAGGGTGACATAAATATAAGCCATTGCAACTCCCAAACGTAACCCACATTCTAATACAATTTCAAAGACACATACATAGGTATAAGTTTGCTTTTCAGAGTGACCTACAGATTGTAGTACATAATAACACAGAGGAATAACAAGCAGGTTATTTAGAACTTGGGTAGAAGTTGTGGCTGTACTACATAACATGTTATGTAATCACAAGACATTTTTTATTTACTCTTACATTTCAAACTTGTGGAATGTGTTCAATAAAATCATAAAAATATCTTATCTCCACAGTGGTCATACAAAAAATAAATATGAAATAAGTTTTAGCTATCCGGCAAGTATGTTATCGACGATAGTATCTAATATTCTAACTATCAAAGGAATGCTAAAGATCACTGAAAAAATATGACTCATTCCATTTGAAAACCTTATTAATACTGGACACTCCATAATGGTATCAATAATAGAGCTACCAATACTTAAATTCGACTTTATTTTACTTACAAAGATGTTGTATTTTTGTAGAAGATATCTTACTCATCCTCAAGTAAAAGGCAGCTCCACATTTAGCTAAATTGTTTACTTCTTATTGGTAGGTACATATAAAATAATAATTCTATTTCACAATTTACCTTTAAGCACCCTAAATAAATACAATAACTGGATAAATGTCTTTCATAGGTTTTAAATAATATTTTAAACAAACAAAATATACCATTTCTTAACCACACAAGTCATTTATACAATGGACTAGCTTACAATGTGGAACATAACAGGAAATTTAGGAAGGAGCACCAAAATAACATAAAAAAGCTTTTGGAATCGTTATTATAAATAAAGGATTTGGCATTTATATCATCATCATCATCATCATATTATTATTATAGGTATAATTACAATATTGTACATAGGTACGTACTACATAATACATACCTAAGCACAAAACACTTCACTTCAATACGATATTGTATTTACAATTTGCCTAGTTTAAATTAAAATCCCACTCTGTATAATATAAATTCAACTAGCAGTTCAAACTGACGTTAATAATGTATTTGCTTCACACACACATACACACACAAACCTCTACATGGTTAAAATACACAGGGTGTTTCGAAAATCACACCCCTATTTCAGAGGTGTGTCTTTATTAAACGGCGAAGTATCGAGACACCAGCTTAAAGTTAAGGCATAATTACATTATGTGGGTTTTTTTACACTGAGTCTAAGACTCACCCTAATTAATTAATCTGTATTTGATGGTATTGTTATTATTTATCAGATATTTCCTAGCCCCACAGTAAAACGGTGGTTTGCATTGAGAAAGTAGGTACAACAAAACTATAAGACCTTTCAGTTTTCATTGAAAAACAAAGTTAAATATCTGATAGAGCGGACAAATTCACATTCTTTGCAGCCATTATTCAAGTGGCACACATTTTTTTTACATAACGTCTAAAAATCTTTATACTCCTGCAAGTAAAATAAATTAACAGGGCAAGTGAAAAAGGCTGCGCAAAATCATAGTTTTGTCTACTAAAATACTTACTTAAAAGTGTATTGACAAGAGCCCTGCTCTGTTTTAGTTGAGTATTAGCGATAAGAGGAACATATAATGTCCTGTGAAAAATACAATAGTTAATCGTGGTAACAATGCGCATACCTTTTTGTTTTCAATAACGGAAAAGACGGTGAAATATTGTTAGTTTTATTACTATTCTATATTTTATTGTCCCATTAAGGCTTAAGGGCTTACAGGGACTTATTCTGAGCTAGTCATTCCGACGCCGCTTTCGTAAGAGTTTTAAAGTAAAATTACCCATATCACATTGCAGTACAAATTCTGATGCTTCCTTTGTGATCTAACCGAAAGCAGTGCTCAGGATGAGGCTATGACTGCATTTGACTTTATGTTTAAAAAACATACAAATATTTTGCAATCTCACTGTCATTTTGATAATGTGTTTCGAGTTACTGTGCCATCAGACATTACTGATGAAGAGATAAAACTATCATACTTCACTTGTATTCGGAGATCTGTGTCAATTAATTGCATATCAATGATCGATTGAGATTGCTGTCACAGTAACAGTAACGAACCAACATAATATCATGATAATCTGATTTACAACCACATCATAAATTCACATAAGATTATTTTACAGATCCAAATTCTGCGCTATATTAAATCAATTTGGTATTGAAGGCTGTAACTCAGTAGTGTGGCAGGAAATCCAGTTTTATGGGGTTTTTTTCAATTCTGTAGCTAAACTGGGCTATCATTATATACAAAAACTAGCGGACCCAACAGACGTCCTGCATGCAGCGCCATCTGCCGGGCTGATTTGTGAATCTAAACCATCTGGAGTACCACCCAAACGCAAAAAAATCATTCTAATCTTACCAGCCGTTTAGGAGGAGTTCAGTGACATACCCATGGTACAGTAGAATTACATATATAAAGATAATTTAAAATCGGAAAATTTTTTTTTAAATAATTTACATTCTGTTTGCGGAATGTAATTGAAGTCACAATGCTAGCCGTTGCCTTAGGGTCAAGTTAAATTAAAGAAAACGGCAGCGAAAAAAAACTACACTGATCATCTTATCATGAAACATTAGTTCTACCTAACAAGATCCCATGAGTGCAATCAAGATCTTGCAATACTAAAACATTAGTCACTATTACTACAACAGTATCACGAAAAGAAATGTTAAATAAATATTCATGGCCATAATACACAGATCTCGTTAGGCCTATAATAAGTACAACTAAATGACTTTTGTTACAGGTGCTAACTCGACGATAGATTTACTACAATAAATATATGGATAACATCCAAGACCCGAGACCGGCCGAGGATCGAACCCGAGACCTTCGGTTTTACAGTCAGCGTGTCAAACCGCTTCGCCAACGAGGCCGTCAATTGTTATACTGTCGACCATATTTATTTTACCTATTAATACTTTTCTTGCACATAAACTAAATGTACAAAACATACAATACATTAGAAAAAAATACTGCCCAGTTTAGCAAAAAATTGGAAAATAACTGAGTATATTTCGAATTTCCTGCCGTTTACTTCACCTTAGCGCCTACTTGGACATTGTGGAACGGCCTAAAAGTAATGTAATAGACTATTGCCGGGCATGTGTGCTACCTTACATCGGTGTGCGTGGTTGTGGTGTACTACCGATGCCGCCGAGCGAGCCCTTTGGTAGGTCGCCGCCGCGCTACGGAAGAAGATAAAGTTTACTCATTATTTGATCTTAAAAAAATGTTTGTACCCTATAAACGTCCCACTGGTCAGGTCATGGCACAGGCCTTCTCTTAAAGAGATAGTGTGGGCTTTATTTTAAAAACCTATTTAGAGGCTAAAAATTCCACCCACGCCGGGATTCGAGCCGCGACCTCTGGCTATCCGTGCCAGCGCTCTTCCAACTGAGCTAATGGGCGACTCACCGGCTTCAGTGAAATTTCGAACCTCTTTACAATATACTCTCTATATTACGTACAGGCAGCGACATCTGGCTGAAGTAATTTGCATCACATGCAGCCCCGATGCATGGGCTTTATTACCACGCGTGCTCACTGCGGATTGGCAATTTCAAGCGCTAAGCCCGGCGGTAGTCCAGTGGGTAGAATAATGGACTCGGACGCGAGAGATCCAGGATCGATTCCCAGTGCGAGCATGTCCTTGTTTTCTAAGTTATGTATATTTGTGAAGTTATAGTAGTAATACCATTTGCTATTCCGATTTTGAAATGGACACCTAGTTTTAATTGTAACGTTCATTAAGCCGCAGCTTCTGCGCTACTTTGAATAAAACCTTTTCATTTTCTAACATAAAGGTAAACATCGTGAGGAGACCTGAAAAAAAATCGTCCTGTCCCGTCAGTACATTTTGTATGAAAGAGTATCCGAAGGACGACGCGTTTTATCCGCGCCCTCTCCCCACGTCGTTCTTAGAGATTTGATCATATTATGTTGTATAGCATAAATGAAAGTAAAACAAGCACTCACCACATCTGTTCTGGGCCGGCATCCCTATTAGTCCCTATTCGCCCTTCTTGCCTTTCTTCTTGCCGATTCTCTTGCTATATTTAAGCGCCAATGCGTGCACTATCGACACGACGAAGTAAACGACCATCGACAGCACAAACTTCTCGAGAAGCATTGACAGGACGGACCCCTGGTTGACTTGAGTGGGGCCGGTTGTGGCGCTTGAGTTGGATCGCTCGTTTTTATGCAGTCGCTCTTTCTGGTTGCGCAGGAACTCGAGGAGGGGAGCTTCTAGCTTCGGCCCAACGTAGGGGATACGCTTCACCCACAGAAGAGCTTGTCTGTGGATGTAAATATACGGAGTTAGGAAAATATTTACGGTGTTATTTAAGCCCTGGTCTCTGTCTACCCCTCTACGGTAGAGGCGTGATATTATGTTATGTTAATTATAGAAAATGGACTGCTCTAAATCAGTCCTCAAATGCTGCGTAAAATAGTCTGTCAAAAGGAAGACCAACATAAACGGCATTTGAACAGTGTTTTATGGAATCTTGTTTTTATTTATAAATACAGCTGTTAACTATTTAGGTATAGAACTAGACTTCGTCAGAAGACTTAAGAGACGTGAGAAGAAGGACCAGGGAATCGTGAAACCTGCCTATCTGATGTTAAAAAAAACTTCCCTATCCAACCATGAATCAAGCACGCATTTGTTGTTAGATGACCGCCTGATCGCAAAAAAACAACATACAGAACCAACATATATGAAAGTATGTTTTCAAAAAATTTTACTAACGAAACCATGGAAAAATAACTTGTTTCGCAATATCTACGTGTTTGTCTTATACCTACTAGATGTTATCGTGTTCCTAGTTGCGTCACAATTAACCGCTGTAACAACCTGGTAAACAGTGAAGAGGAAACAACATTACTAACACATTGGAAACTCGACGTCATACCATGCTACCCTGTAATTTTTTTTGTTGTTATAATATTTTTTCTTTGTCTTTTACTTGCTAAGCGGCATCAACATCGAGAGTATGGGGTCAGCAGTGCCGTCACTCACCCGACCAGAGTCTCGTTGAAGGCGACGATAACAAACATCTTCTGTATGTGCATCTTGACGACGGCCTTTCCCAAGACGGTGGCGCCGAAGAACGTCCAGAAAGGCACCAGGAAGTGGCCGCACGTGAGGCCGGCCAGGTCGAAGAGGGGGTTCGGGACTGAAGCGCAGGCGAGGATGCCAGCAAACCCCACGCGCTGTACTAGGCGCTGCACCATCAGCTTGGACCTGGAAGGGCAGTGGAAATTAGAAGAATCAATAGTGCGTTTCAAATTGGTGCAACACAGTTTGTAATATGCAACACATACGGCCTCGGTGGCGCAGCGGTTTGGCACGCTGACTGTAAAATCGAAGGTCTCGCGTTCGATCCCCGGCCGGGTCAAACTAGGAAACGAACTTTTCTAGTTTGTCTCGGGTCTTGAATGTTATCTATGTATGTATTGTATTAAATCTTTCGTCGAGTTAGCACCTATAACACAAGTCATTTAGTTGTACTTAGTATTAGGGCTAATGAGATATGTGTAATATATCCATGAATATTCATTCATTAATTCATTCCATTCACTCACTCACTGACTCACTCACTCACTCACTCACTCACTCACTCACTCACTCACTCACTCACTCACTCACTCACTCACTCACTCACTCACTCACTCACTCACTCACTCACTCACTCACTCACTCACTCACTCACTCACTCACTCACTCACTCACTCACTCACTCACTCACTCACTCACTCACTCACTCACTCACTCACTCACTCACTCACTCACTCACTCACTCACTCACTCACTCACTCACTCACTCACTCATTCATTCATTCATTCATTCATTCATTCATTCATTCATTCATTCATTCATTCATTCATTCATTCATTCATTCATTCATTCATTCATTCATTCATTCATTCATTCATTCATTCATTCATTCATTCATTCATTCATTCATTCATTCATTCATTCATTCATTCATTCATTCATTCATTCATTTATTTATTTATTTATTTATTTATTTATTTATTTATTTATTTATTTATTTATTTATTTATTTATTTATTTATTTATTTATTTATTTATTTATTTATTTATAGGGTGTATAAACGCTCGTGGCCTAGTCGAACTGAGTGATTGAAACGATCACCTGAGTTAAGCAACAACAGGCGGCGTCACGTGCAGGATGTTATGGCATGTAAAATATTTTACCTTATCTACCGATCTATCTATCAACATGTTGGCCACTCAGCACGCACTAAAGATTTTATCTCGACGGACACCAGTTTGATGCTAACAAACTATTGACCATGCTTTTTCAAATAAATGTTCGATGATAACTTTGTAACACTAAGAAATTTCTAGGCTGGCTGGAAGAATTTTTTTTAAATAAGTCCGCCTTTGCACGTAATTTTTATCACAAACCTGTTATTTAAATTTTATTTTTAATAACGTTTTTATTGAGCAACAAAGTGTAAAAAACAAACAAATATTATATCTAATATTAAATATCTAAGAACCAAATTAATAACACAATTAAACCTGGTGTCTATAAAACTTGATCTATAAAAAGCGTAGCCTCCATTCATAGGTGCCCTTGAAGACGCGCGTTTTTTATTGTAACTCAGGCTGAGGACCTGGTAGCTACTCAGATTAATTCAGTATCCAGTACCTGCCAACGAACGTAGACTCGTCAGCCTTCAGCTCAGCCAACCTGGTAGCTACTCAGATTAATTCAGCACCTAGTATTGCCAACGAACGTAGACTCGTCAGCCTAGAGCTCAGCCAACCTGGTAGCTACTCAGATTAATTCAGCACCTAGTACCTGCCAACCAACGTAGACTCGTCAGCCTCCAGCTCAGCCAACCTGGTAGCTACTCAGATTAATTCAGCACCCAGTACCTGCCAACGAACGTAGATTCGTCAGCCTTCAGCTCAGCCAACCTGGTAGCTACTCAGATTAATTCAGATCCAGTACCTGCCAACGAACGTAGACTCATCAGCCTCCAGCTCAGCCAACCTGGTAGCTACTCAGATTAATTCAGCACCTAGTATTGCCAACGAACGTAGACTCGTCAGCCTCCAGCTCAGCCAACCTGGTAGCTACTCAGATTAATTCAGCACCAAGTACCTGCCAACGAACGTAGACTCGTCAGCCTCCAGCTCAGCGAACCTGGTAGCTACTCAGATTAATTCAGCACCCAGTACCTGCCAACGAACGTAGACTCATCAGCCTCTAGCTCAGACAACCTGTTAGCAACTCAGATTAATTCAGCACCCAGTACCTGCCAACGAACGTAGACTCGTCAGCCTCCAGCTCAGGCAACCTGGTAGCTACTCAGATTAATTCAGCACCTAGTACCTGCCAACCAACGTAGACTCGTCAGCCTCCAGCTCAGCCAACCTGGTAGTAACTCAGATTAATTCAGCACCCAGTACCTGCCAACGAACGTAGACTCGTCAGCCTCCAGCTCAGCCAACCTGGTAGCTACTCAGATTAATTCAGCAACTAGTACCTGCCAACGAACGTAGACTCGTCAGCCTCCAGCTCAGCCAACCTGGTAGCTACTCAGATTAATTCAGCACCCAGTCTCTGCCAACGAACGTAGACTCATCAGCCTCCAGCTCAGCCAACCTGTTAGCAACTCAGATTAATTCAGCACCCAGTACCTGCCAACGAACGTAGACTCGTCAGCCTCCAGCTCAGGCAACCTGGTAGCTACTCAGATTAATTCAGCACCTAGTACCTGCCAACCAACGTAGACTCGTCAGCCTCCAGCTCAGCCAACCTGGTAGTAACTCAGATTAATTCAGCACCCAGTACCTGCCAACGAACGTAGACTCGTCAGCCTCCAGCTCAGCCAACCTGGTAGCTACTCAGATTAATTCAGCACCTAGTACCTGCCGACAAACGTAGACTCGTCAGCCTTCAGCTCACCTAACCTGGTAGCTACTCAGATTAATTCAGCACCCAGTACCTGCCAACGAACGTAGACTCGTCAGCCTTCAGCTCAGCCAACCTGGTAGCTACTCAGATTAATTCAGCACCTAGTACCTGCCAACGAACGTAGACTCGTCAGCCTTCAGCTCAGCCAACCTGGTAGCTACTCAGATTAATTCAGCAACTAGTACCTGCCAATGAACGTAGACTCGTCAGCCTCCAGCTCAGCCAACCTGGTAGCTACTCAGATTAATTCAGCACCTAGTACCTGCCGACAAACGTAGACTCGTCAGCCTTCAGCTCAGCCAACCTGGTAGCTACTCAGATTAATTCAGCACCTAGTACCTGCCGACAAACGTAGACTCGTCAGCCTTCAGCTCAGCCAACCTGGTAGCTACTCAGATTAATTCAGCAACTAGTACCTGCCAATGAACGTAGACTCGTCAGCCTCCAGCTCAGCCAACCTGGTAGCTACTCAGATTAATTCAGCACCCAGTACCTGCCAACGAATGTAGACTCGTCAGCCTCCAGCTCAGCCAGCTCGCCGTCCCGGCGGCCGCTGAGACGCGCGGCCCGCGCCATGAAGTAGGGTGGCAGCTCCCCCAGCGCCGTGCCGATGCCCCACATCATGGATTCCACGCGCACCTTGGTCATTATGCTCCAGATGGTCACCGCGACGGTCGGGTCCACCACTGACGGGCATACTATGCTGGGTTGTGGATAAAAAAAGAATGTTTAGTTTTTTATTGTATTGTAAGCCATTTTATCTTTCTTTAAAAAAAACACAGTTAATAATTCATGTCCACACAATAATGATACGATAGTCACTATGCGGTTTAGATCGGCCACGGACGGCCATGTTTGACGGTGGTATGTTTGGTTTTAGTACACAATTAAAATATTTGGGGACATGTCACGGAGACTTTTTTCACTTACGTGACGTTTTCACCAACAGCATTTGTTTAAAAGTCACCAAAACTTATTTTACAAAAGCAATTTATAGAACCTACATTACAAAACGTAGTACTTTTGAACTAGAACTTTAAGCCAACGAGTTTTGATCGGAGCAAGTGGCAAACCCTGGTCTTTGCCCAGCCCATAGGGATACAGGCATAAGATTCAGGATGTCTTTATGTTTAAACGACTTTCGCTAAAAAACGGTTGCTTTGGCAGCAACGATAAACAATGGTGTAATCGAAATCGTGAAATAATATTCTCATTAAGGCTGTTCTTACGTGGAGCGCCTATCAAACCATCAGATCATATTTATCAAAAGTTTACTAATTTTACAATTACACTCTCCAGAAAATGTTAAATTGTCGACAACGTGCTTCTTACGTTAAGCTCGTTGTCGACAATTTAACATTTTCTGGAGCTTTAACAGCCTTGAGGAAACAATCAACCACTCGTACGCAGCGAAAGTAACGCGAGCGATGTGCGACCCCAGATACAACAGGAATGTATGAAACCCCTTACCAAGACCTGTATATGTTCTCCGACGGTTCAGGAAGGTAATATGCCCCCTTTCAGTCTCTCTTTTTATTTAAGTCCCGCTAAGGCCAAGAGGCATTCACTCTTCTCGATAGTGCGGCGCTAAGAAGTTCAGCGAGCCGCAAGTTCATACGCGGCGAGCGTGTCGCGAGCGATGGGAGGGCCTAAATACAGCAGGAATGTATGAAGCCCCGTACCGAGACCAGCACATGTTCTCCAACGGTTCCTGAAGGTAATATGCCCTTTCTTTAAGTCCCGCTAAGAAAGTCAAGAGGCACTCACTCATCGGGATAGGGCGGCGCTGGGAAGTCCAGCGAGCCGCATTCATACGCGGCGAGCGTGACGCGAGCGATGTGAGGGCCCAAATACAGCAGGAATGTATGTAGCCCCGTGCCCAGCCCCACCGAACTGCATACGCCGAGGACCACCCACCAACCCCACCACGCCAGCGTGCCGACTGCCTCCTGCAAATTAACATGATAATGGAATATTTGGATTTGTAACGTCCAACGGATGTAGAGCGGTAACAAAGATATAAAATAAAGATAAAATTTTTGGGTCGCGGATGATGACGACGGCGTTAATACAATGCGATATATTTTTACATACAAAATCCAACATGCAACCCGCGTGCACACACGACTGTCGACGGATTTAGTATAGAACAACACATGGCGCGATAAATATATTAATGTTGAAAGTCAACGTCTGTCACGAGTTCGCGACCGAACTTCAAAAATAAAATTGTATTGACGATTGATCAATTGTATTGACGACGTCCAAGTTGATGGTTTACGACCGTGACACTTGTTAAAGTGACAGTATTTTTGCGTCTAATTATAAAACAGACTCAAGTGTATTGGTTGATATGTAATCTGTTGGCTATTAAATACTGATAGGGCCGCCGTACATTGTACAAAAGTCTGGGTGTTTCCATTTTGGTGATGTCCTTGCCTGGTTACCGTATCACAGTGTATCCTAGTTTGGGACCAGAACGTTGATTATATAACTTTTTACTTAGCTCTGCCGCATAGATATGAGGCGTAATATACTGTATCGATTATAATGGAAACCGAAACCGCATTGACATTGAGATAGAATTGTATGACAAAGTCCAATACTTCGTATTTACACACAGATCTTTACGTTAAAAGTTACATAATCAGGTCGCAGGACAAGTGACTGTGTCATGTGGAAGTTATCATTACTCGATAACCATTCAAATTGTACATACCTGAACAATAGGCTGATGTGGTCCTTTGACATAGTATGATACGGTTGTGCCACTAATCACTAGTACTATGAGTAGAACTAGTAATTTGTATGCTAATAATCTGAAAACAAAAGAGAATTATTTATTTACTTTTGAGCCAAGTAGATCAACCTTAGTTAAACACGTATTTATGAGTTGCACTTGCTTACAATATTGAAAGCAAGATTTTGTTTTCCACTAAAGTACGATCAAACATCTATATTTATTTTCATTCAGCTCTAGTCTGGGTATAACTCATTATTTCAAAATTTCATCAAAAATAAAAATATAAGCGTGGGCACACATGACGCCGCAGCGGCAGCGTTTTTCAGCGCTGCGCTGAATAGAATTGGCGCGCCGCGCCGTCGTGTGTAAAGCTCCATATAAATCCTAGGGTATTTCTTCATGATTTGCGATACTCATACGTAGTTATATATAGTAAACGGGTCAAATCGCGATTATTTATGAAATCCTAGGGTGATTAAAGCAGCGACGCCGCGGCGGCGACGGTGCCGCTGCCGCTACGTTGTCATGTGAAAACTGCATTATAGATAAGATTGCCCAAGCTGAAGACAGGGCGCTATGGCGCTCATTAGGAGAGGGGCTATGTCCAGCAGTGGACTAGTATAGCCTGATGACGACGATAAGACAAATATATTTATGTACTAAAGAGATGCTGTGTGTGGTGTCGGCCTAGAGAATAGCACCAACCCAATTCTTCCCGCGGGTGTCGTAAAAGACGACTAAGGGACACAAACCGGGGGGTGGGCAGCAGCGCCCCCTGCAGTACAATTCCACCAAACTGAGATCCCCAACCCGCATGTCCAGCGTGGGGATTATGGGCATTACCCCCTATGATAGAACAACGTGGCGCTCTTCAGGGGAGGGCTTTGTCCAGCAGTAGACTAGCATAGCCTGACGACGACGACGACTAAAGAGATATCTTCACGGTAACAATACTTGGATGTATATTAAAAGTAAACATTATTTATTACCATCCGAATAGAGTTACATGCATCCGGATTGATAGATTTGAATCAATGAGACAAATGAATGACCTGACGTGTAAACCACTTAATTTTGCAGTGCCTTTACAGGGTTTAATAATTTCGCCTTTTTGCATCTACTTAATGAGATGATTTATACAGCGTCCAGTGGTATCCTCACTCACACTAGATGGTTGAAGGGACCACTCCGACGCTGTAGTGCCTGGGACATGGTTTTATAGATGGTTTTTAGGCTTGCCCAGCACCTATACCATCCTGATAGCCTAGTCGGCCTAGCCCACAGGAAAGACTAGGTTTCCTCACGATGTTTTCCTTCACCGTTAGCGTGTGGTATTGCGACTACAAATTCGCAAATGTACGTAACATTGAAATTAAACAAAGTCATTGGTACATGCCCGCACTCGGGATCGAACCTGGGGCTCTCGCTTGCCAGTCCATGGTTCTACCCACTGAGCTACCAACGCTCCACGTATATATACATTGCATAAAATAATGCCTGCATCACGGAAGGGTAGGTAGAGACCAGAGTCTGCCACTTTCCACGATCCTGGCAAACCTCTTTCGCTTCATCTACATGAACGCAGGTTCATTCTCGGAGAAGTACGTACTTCGCAAGGGTCTCATTTGTACTGAAATGTACAAATGAAACTCGTATGTCGTGACTATATTTCAGTGTTATTAATCAAAACACTATTTTTTAAGACCACCAGAGATAATCCACAGACAGTTTAAATTGTCTGTGATAAATGGGAAAGACGTAACCACAGATTACATAAACTGTCTCTGAAGTGTGATTTTGAGGAATCATTTGTATTTTTTAACAAATAAGACCGCTATTTTGTACAACATAAAGCAAAAAAATGTAACCGAACTTGCTTCGTGTATTTTGACGATTTCTATCAATGGTGTGTTTACGTAGACAACAGCTAAATGAAATAGCTTTCTTCTTTTAGAAAAGAATTCCATGTTTTTAAAATAAAATTAATTTGAAATTAGAATTCTCAGCCAAACAAAAATTATTTTGCTTTGAGCCAGTACTGCAGAATTTCATAGATAAAGATCTATTATTATGTAAGTAATAAGTTAATAACTTCCGTGTCTTGACCAAAAATCTTAATGGCTGTGTTGGGGTCTTTTGTTTTGGTGAGTTTAAGCTATCTGATGTGGAACTCGTGTTGAATTTTTATGGAAATTAAAACGGTCAAAAATAAAAATTATCGTCGCCGGTAAATAAGTATTTTTGGCCAGTGTGTATATCTGTCAGCGATTACCTATCACGTTTTGTACTCTATACTTAAGGCGGTGAAAACAGTCAATCGAGATATTTGACCATTAATTAAGTAAACCTTTTTTTAGCAATATTTGGAAAAATATAAGGTACATGTTATACTTGAGAATATTTCTGAAAACATCGTTGTCTCCGAATCACATTACTCGAAATACGTCCATAAAAAACCAAAGTTAACCCTTAAAATAACCACTGAGCTTGACCTAGATATTTCTTATATTCTTTTTAATGACTAACCCGTGCTAAGGACAATTTTAAAAACCCATTTAGAGGCTAAAAATTCCACCCACGCCGGGATTCGAACCCGCGACCTCTGGCTATCCGTGCCAGCGCTCTTCCAACTGAGCTAATGGGCGACTCACCGGCATCAGTGAAATTTCGAACCTCTTTACAATACCCTCTGTATTACGCACAGGCAGCTACTTCTGAACATCGAATCCCGGCATGGGTAGAATTTTTAGCCTCTAAATAGGTTTTCTTAATATTTCTTGTTTATAGAAGATGGCTATAACCCACCTCCGAACACCAGTAGTGACTTGTATGAACAGTTCCCTGAAGAAGTAGTCCAGGGTGGTGATAGGTCGCCGCCACAGCACAAGACTGTCTGCGTCCATTGCGCTCATATTACTGCTAGATTTGTTTTTCCTGGGAACCAGAGGAGTACACTATTAGTCATGAAAACACGATGTTGTCAGTAACAGTATGAGGGGGGATCAAAAAGTAGTGAGAATGCGATTGAATGTAATAACTATTGAATGTAAGAACTTAATAATTTATTTTTCTACATTGTCCTTGAGTCTATCTGCACACCTAGTCCAGCGCTTTTCCAAGGCTTTAATCCCTTTCAAAAAAAAAAGTTTTGTTTTGGTCGTCACCTCGGTATCGTCTTCGTACCTGTTTCCCCTTAAGTATGCTTTCAATTTGCGGAACAGATAATAATCGCTAAGCGACAAATCTGGTGAATAAGGGGGTGGTCAACCGAAGCCAGCTTGCTGAATGGCAGCCATCGCAACTGCCGACATCATCAGCATCTAATCGTTAGTCATTACATGACGGCCGGCACCGACGACGTGCCTTGCGAAGCAAGAAAGCGCTCGGAAAAGTGCCACTAGCTGTGCCACGGGACGGTCACCCATCCTGCACCTGACTGCGCCTATTGTTGTTCAACTCAAGTGATTGATTATCACTCGGATCGACTAAGCCCCGCGTCTACTTACACTATTATATTTACACGTAATCTGAATTAAACACAGACAGTCTAGCGACACGATAAGAATGTTATTTACATTGTTTACATTTTCTTAGTCTACTATCATCACAACAGTATGTTCAGGACACTAACCCGCGTTGTCTATAACGACTGTGTTGTGTAGAAATTATTATTCTACACAACAGAGTCAGTTGTCTTGGCCCCAAACTAGGCTACCCTGTGCTATGGTAAACAGGCAAGGCTATCACAAACAGAAATACTGGCTAAGGCCTTTTGTACAAATGTACGCCGACGTCCAGTGGGAATCGCACCCACGATCTCCGGCTTTGGTAATCAGACATGATACCGCTAGACTAACAAGGCAGTGATTTTAGTCTTGTTCATGTCATGTTAGTCTTGTTTTTACATATTTAAAGGTGGATTGTCAGATTCTAAAAGATTTCGATTTTTAAATGGACGCTTAGTTTTACTTGTAACTGCTAAATATTGTGTTTTAAAAAAAAACTACTTTATGTTCCCTCATACAAAAAGCCAATTTCATATGTAAGGACCTAATACATTGCATTACCATCGGAAACCCAAAATTTACAGTGTCTATACCTAAGCCAAACTCGATAAAGAGTAGAGGTAAACAAACCAATTTAGGGTTATCACAACTCACGTTTTACAAATCTTCTATTGTTTACAGGTATTTTTAAATAATTATACCGTGGTGGTGAGTCTCAATGTCTAAATCTTTTTTCCTCTGTTTTATCTATACGCAATAAATCATCTTTCACACACGTGCGTACGGCGTATCTGTCCTTCGAAACAAATCTGTAGTCGATAAGAGAATGTAAACACATACAAGAGGTAACTTACATGAGATTAGACTGGTGTGAAATTATATTTAGGTATATAAATATAATTTCACACCAGTCTAATCTAACCATAAGGGACATGAAAAACAACATAAAAACTAAAACCGCATAATATTTTTTGGGTTTTAAAAAAATGCGATAAACTTAGTCACTAAAATGATAAACTTAGTAACACCATTGTACGTTGCAAGCGCCGAGGTATGTAAACACTCCAGAGACTAGGGTTTCCTCATGATGTTTTCCTTCATTGTTAGCGAGTGGTATTGCTACTATAATTTTGTTAATGTACATAACTTAAAAAACATGCCGGGATTCTAACCTACCACCTCCCGATTGCGCAGCCGGCGTTCTGCCGCACATTATTTTATCAAAAATATTATTTTGCGACATAAATGTTGACCTATTGATTTCGACACAGGTTGTGTCGTACGTTTTCATACCATTGAGGTATGAAAGCGTTTTCATACAAATAATGCTATGGAAAATGTTAGTTGTAAAGAAAAATCTTTAAAACTATTACTTGTCGTTCTCCAATGAGATGACATTTTTGTTTAGAATTTCTCTATTCGTAATGAGATACTTAAAGAAAACCGCTAGCTTGACTTTTTAAACATTTTTCTTCGTTGTTTTGCCACATGAATTAGTCTACCCACTGGGAGCCAATTCTCACTTCATTAGCAAATGATGATGATAGTCCCGACCGATTTCGGTCACGGCGACTACTTCAACTCCCATTTTGGTGGCGTTGGTAGTCCTATCCTATCTTCCTATCGTTGGTTGATAGGAACCTAGCAAATAGTTCCTATACGACTCTTAAGGCTTATAAGTCGAGCGACAGCCAAAATCTGTATTCTGAACGTCATGCTACATTGAATTCGAATGAGAAAATAAATGCATAGTATACCGTCTCTGTCGAGTTATCTTATCTTATTTTTAAGCGACAAATGTCTAATCTAATCCTTCGAATATTTTGCGTTTACGCTTTCAATTCTAATGGACGAGAATAGGCTCCCTTGTTTTATTAATATTATATATTTTTATATCAGATACATGGCATCCATATTTTGTTAGTATGTATGTACATTGTATAATTTTAAATTCAATTCAATTAAAATTTATAATAATAGGTGAAGCCGTTTCAGAGGAGTACGTGTGTTGGTAAGCGCAAATCTCGAGAGCAGCTGAACCGATTTCACTAATTCTTTTTTTTAAATATTCCTTGAAGTACGAGAATGGTTCTCACGGAGAGAAAAATTGAAAAAAAAAGAAATCGAATGTTAGGCGCTACGAAGTTCGCTGGGTCAGCTAGTAATATAAAAATGAATCGCTGAATGTGTTGGAAAGCGCAAATCTCGAGAGCAGCTGAACCGATTTCGCTAATTCTTTTTTTAGAATATTCCTTGAAGTACGAGGATGGTTCTTACGGAGAGAAAAATTAAAGAATCGACTGTTAGGCGGTACGAAGTTCTTTATCGTAACTATATTATTATAATAACTACAATTCTTTATCGTACATATTTAAACAAAGTTTTGCGCAGAAGCTAGCTTAAAGCCACTTAACCTAAGGTTTGAATATAACATAATTACCTAGCAATAAATTACCATTAGTCACCATTAGTTTGTCTATGATTGTGACATCACAATAGATTATAGATTTTTCCTGTTAGTTTTGACCTTGACAGGGCACCTATTAAGCTTGCAGTGAAGTCAGAATTCATAATAAGTGCATGTAATAACCGCTCCGATAGTACGAATACGTGGCTGGTTATATTAAAACGGGTCTAATCGCGATCGCGACCGTCGGGAATTTAAGGTACCTAATAAATAATCGCGATTACTCCCATTCTAATATAAAACTATGTATGAGCATCGGGAGTCATTAAAAACTGTAAATGCAAGGCTATGTACGGTCGCGGTTTAAAAATGTTTATCAGTTTTCAAATTAGATTCTTTGTGTGCAGTAAAGTCTAAAATGCTATATCTAGGTACGTATTACTTTTAATAGTTGTAGCATCGATTCTAACAAAAGAGTATTCATGACGTTTTGATGATGAAACTCTTTTCTTTATTTAAAAGTTGACATAATTGAATTTTTTACAATGACATTTATCAAAAATACTAGGATTGAAATAATAGAAATTGATTGTAAAACCATGGCAACCTCGCTTGGGTGAATCTCTATTGCTTCTTCTATGCTCTATGCCTAATCTATGCTCTATGCCTAACCAAATCACATAATATCATCGACCATGTGGCATAGATTTGTGCATGCAATTACCAACCTTAAGGTGGTAAACATTTTCAGACCGCGAGTGTACCTGAAATGATATTAATATCAACACAATTTCAATACAACGCGCCTATTTCAACGTATAAATCGAAACACCTTCGCGTGTCTGGTGCTGATCAAAGTGGTACTTATTAAATCTTTCAACTACATGCTCCAGTTTCCACAAATTCTAGTCTGCACTGCAATACCAACTATGGTATTATTTATCTAGGCTTAGGAGCGTGTACTACCTCGGCATTCTAACTCAAATAATAATAATGGTTTAATAATAATAATGGACTCTGAAGCACTCTGGGCACGTACCAATTACATTGTTTTCTAAGTTATGTACAATTGTGAAATTAAAGTAGCAATACCACTCACTAACTGCGAAGGAAAACATAGTGAGTAAACCTGAGTGTCCGAGTGCTTAGTGCGAGTTTGACAGATCCAATCGAATAACTTTACTACCGCGTTAATCGAGCATTGAGTAGTGAGTATGAGTAAGTTAACCGTTCGAACTGGCAAAACGCTGTCACAGTACAACTCGCACTCGCGTTTATTCGTGTTTTGGCTAGTAAACGTGTTCACTTCTCAACGTAAACCATTACAACTCGCACTCAGCAATTTTAATTTCCATACTTATCGCAAGGTGGCGCTTCCTCGATGCCATAGAAATATGAGTTTACCTTAACGCGATCGAGTAGTTAAAAAACTCGCACTAAGCACTCTGAGGTGTTCAAATACATGAGCGCTTGAAATTTCCAAGGCACGGGTGGTAATTAAGCTCATACTCTCTCTCTAAGAGAAGGCCTGTGCCCTGCAGTGGGACGTATATAGGCTACAAAAAAATAATGTTTTATTCAGTGTAACCCAGATACTGGAACTATATGAACTTGATTATATTCTTTTTATGCACTAACCCGTGCTAAGGACAACTTTAAAAACCTATGTAGAGGCTGAAAATTCCACCCATGCCGGGACTCGAACCAACGCATATAAATTATGTAAACTTTTTCTATTTATTTTTTCTGTTCTTCTCAATATTTGCTGTAAAGGATGATGGGCGTTTTGGTCCTTATGTCCAATCAAGATGAGTCATATGTCGTTGGATAGCTCTTTTCAAGTGAAAAAATAAATTCTATGAAGACGAATCCGTATGAATTGTCCATTTTGAAATATGCTCGTCGGAAAGTACCATTTTTAGCTCTAAATAGAAATTAGAAAAATTCATATCTCTGGTTTAACTCAACCGATGCTCATGATTTTTACGAAAATCACATCTATGCATACTCTGTCATAAATCATTAGAGCGAGACAGCGACATTGCGCTCTCTCTCCCACTCACGGTCACGGGTAACGCTGGAATTCGGTTTTGACCCCTCTCGCGCTCCGGGACACGGCGCGGGGGCAGGTATGTTAGGGTGAGGAACGCTTGGCCGCTTGCGCAGGTAGTCAGTCGTTTGCTGATATTGTGTTAAGTGCTACGTTATTACGCTCCTCATTGTTCACATCGACTTTGACCTTGGCATCATTTTGGACTCTGTTACCCGTTTTATTTGTTGACCGTGGCTTTATATTGGACTTGGGTGCTTAACGATTGGATTGTTTCGTTGCAATGGAACGTTTTTGATTTGACAACACCCGAAGAGTATGTTACCGATGCTGGCAAAGAGCCGAAAATGCGACTAGAGGTCATGCAAACCCTCAACCCGAGCCGGAGCCGCAAGAACAAGCAGAACCGCAAGAACAACTACAACCACAAGAACAACTACAACCGCAATTAGAAGAAATGCTTCATATTCCTGAATATATGAGAGCACCTAATACCGCGACGCATTGTATCTTTCATGGCTGCGCTAATGAAACCCGCCATCGAATTCCAAATGTTGTTAAAATCCACGTATTTTCTCAACATAAATTGTATATCCCCGACAGTGCCAGAGTATGTCACGATCACCTTAATGGGAATGATTGGGATGATTTGCCCCAACATTGCAACATTTCCCATGACTTTACGGCTGCCCACTTCAGGGATGTTTGTGACCTAATGCGAAATGCCTTAAACTCACCCAGATTACGTTTTAGCGACCGAGGCATGAATGAAGAAGAAATGCACTTTTGGACTGGACGTACTAATGATGAATTTAATGCCATCTTAGAGCAAAATCCATTATTAAGAAATAGAAGTGCAGATTCCAGAACCACTTTGGGCATTTTACTAACGAAACTACGCACAGGAGAACCCAACGCGAGACTTGCGACGTTGTTTAACATGTCTCGGAGAAAACTCGAACGCCAGTTGGCCATCGCACGAGAGTGTCTTAGCACTGACTACGTTGTGCGACACTTGGGAGTGGATCACATGAATAGAGAAGATATATTGGAGAGAAACTTGAGGATTCCAAAAGCACTGTATGGAAATGAAGACAACAATAAAGCCATTATTATTTGCGATGGTACGTATATTTATATATACAAGAGTTCAAACTTTTTGTTTCAGAGGCAATCCTACAGTTTACACAAGTTCCAAAACTTGTTGAAACCATTTTTAATCGTAACCACTGACGGATACATTATAGATGTTAAAGGACCATACGCTGCAACAAAAACTGATGCGCAGATAATGAGCGACTTAATGACTGACGAGGAAAATGCCCTTCATATATTGCTTCAGCCGAATGACGTATTTATTTTGGACCGCGGGTTCAGGGATAGTCTGCAGCATATAGAAGCATGTGGCTACGAATTTCACGTCCCCCCGACGAAGAACCGGGAAGAGTCGCAGCTCACGACTTCTCAAGCAAATGATTCCCGGCTGGTGACAATGTGCCGATGGGTAGTGGAAGTGGTTAACGGGCGTTTCAAAAGAGATTTCAAGCTGTTGCGCCAAAAATATTTTAATAACACAATGCCTAATATGTTCGGGGATTTTATGATTGCAGCAGCAATTACAAATCACTTCCACAGGCCTATTGTTGATAGCCAACACGCAGAAGCTTTTTTACAAAAAATTGTTGAAAGAAGGCAAACCCCAAACGTGTTATATGATTATGTAGAAGCAAAAAGATTAAACAACAGAAGAGCCAATTTCCAGAGATTGGAAGCAAATGACATTCAAGACTTTCCACGATTGAGGGAACAGGACGTGATTTTGCTGTCATTGGGGACATATCAGTTAAAACTGGCAAAATCATATTGCAGCGAGCACCTCAACAACGGCTTATATCTTATAGAAACTTATAGAGAAGCTGCTTTGGAGGATATCCATGAATATGGGATCCACGAAGATGCGTGGCTGTTGCGTGCACGCATACAGTCCCGACATGTACGATCAAAACAATATTTTTGCTATATATTATTAGACAGAAATAGTAGAAACATATTACAACATTATTGCACATGTTTGACAGGACGCCGCACGATAGGTTCCTGTGCGCATATTATATCTATTGTGTGGTATTTAGGATATGCTAGACATGAAGGCTTTACTGAACCAGCACTATTTTTAAATAACATTATCATGGATGAAACACATTAAACGATAAAACTTACTCTGAACTTGTTTTATTTACTTCGATAATAAACAAACAATGATAATATAATAATCAATGCTGATCATTTGTAATTAAAATCGATATACAATGTCGAAAAAATATCAAAAAGAATTAAAACAACAGAAAAAAAATTAAATAAAAAAAAACTTTTAACGTATGATTACTCAAATTGGACAGAAAATCGGGACTAGCGCTTCGATTATTCTTATTCTACAAAAAAATACCTTTCCAACGACGTATTACTCATTGGTGCCAGGACCAGGTTCCATACATTTGTGCCCATCATCCTTTATGAGTAGGTAATTACGTTTTCATGTTGTTGTATTGTATGTGTGTTGTGTTTACAGTACTGTGCCGTTAAAAAAACGAATAATCTAGATATATCTTCGGTTCTTTAAATTTCTTAGGTGGAGCATAAGGCCTCTACCACAGACTTCGCCTTCCAACGGCGTTTTGTGGCAGCGTCCAATACAGGCCAGCTGGTACTGATCATCTTGGCTTCGTGGGCTACGCTTTTCCAGGTACCTAATCTTTCGTCTTCCTTTGTACAGTTCGCACAAATCTTCTAGTTAGCTCTGAAGTTGACGAGCTTCGCGTCGCAAAAAATAGGTGTCAGCAGAATTGAGTACATCTGCGCAGTGGCCGCAGCGTCAACTTCGGAGCTAACTAGAAGATTTGTAATCCATTTAGATCCAGATTTGTTTAACATTGTTGACATTATGAAATTTCAAGAATTTAGTTATTCTCACATCTTGTCAACCATTTTTATTTCACACGTTATTAAATACCTAGTTTACTCGTTATTGGAAGCGTAGGTACTGTTTTTCCTAGATTTTTCCTAGCATAGGTATCAGAAGCACGCATAAAAAATGTATGTGACTATAATTAACGTCTTACTATATTGTAACATGATGTAAATTTGTTTTGTCAATAAAGATTATTATTATTATTAAATACTCTGAGACTCACGTCATTTCCTTTGGTGTCGGGGGATGAATGCCGTTGCGCGCGCGCTGCTCGCCACCTTCGGGGGGCGCCGGCGCCGCCGCTGTAGTAGCCGCCAGTTTGTAGTACCCTAGGCGGGCGAGCTGGAGAGGGACAGCGATAGAATGTTAAGACTGGTGAAACGGAGACGGAAGGGAGATGTGAGACGAACGAGGATTTCGTAGTACGAGATAGAGATATTTTAGACAACTGTGACGGGAAAGAGTTGGACGGTGATGGATGGATGAGAAGATGGAACAGGATGGTTTTGGTAACGGGAAGGTACAATTATATATTTTGTGATGACTATGGATGGCAATGAAAGTGCATTTTATGTGTTTATTGGGTTTCAAAACATTTTATCGTTTTAATGCCAACGAGATTTAGGAATCTTACACCTCAGTAGTTGTGTCTGGGTATCTTAGGTAAAATGTGAAATTTTTGGGAACGTAAAGTTTAGTAAGATAAAATCATGCAAATAACTGATGAAGATGGCTTTATTTACTGATACTGCACTAGTTTTGATTATTATTGGAGTGTTTTTGCAAAAAATATATTTATTTTGAACTGGACACAGTTTAACTTGTAACGGTCATGAAGTCAATAGAACTACGTCGCTTTGATTGATTCATGTCATCCGTACCGATAGGGCTACGGTAACTGCTGATGACTTTTCGTTAGTATGTGTTGGGGTGCAATGATATTACGAAGTACATACAATACTCAGTTACATCATGGAATGGTGAAATTGGATAGTGGTGAATAAATCATATGTAGTGTAAGCATTATAATTAAATGTTACATAAGTAAAAACCCTACAACAGTCATGACTAAAACTATAATTGTAAGCAAGTAGTTAACTACCTATTAAAGTTACAACATAAACGTAGATTTTAAACGACAAATTAATTGCATAACATAAATGTAAATTACAAGCACATTTTATAAAAAAAAAACTTCGTAAGTAAATATAAAAAGTGTACAAGAAGGTAAGTACATAATATGAAAACATAAAATAAAGGCACACGCTCAACTCTATTAATAATACAACACAAAATCAATCGACTTAATGAGTAGATCCATTAGGCGACCTACATCAGGAATACCTACGAATACAAATCATAATCTACAGTAAGGGGCGCTTCCTGCAAATAAACATTTACACAGAACAATCAGTTTTCGATGCGTACACATTTTTTTTGCCAGGGGAAGCCAAATAAAAGTAATGTTTTGCGTATTGGAAACGAATTATTGTGTGAACATGTGATGTATTTATGTAAAACGCAGGTATCGTCGTTCTTATAGAACACTACAAGAACGACGACGGTATTCCGCCACATTTGCATCGCCACATTTAGGTGCTCTCTGGTGATTGATAAGGCCAATTTTGGCAGACAATGTGCATTGTGAGTCATTGTCTTTCAAACACAAAATACCCTTGACAAAATCCAATCTTCAGCGTTCAAAATCAGCTAGGCAAGCGCCCATCCTACGTCCTAACCACCAGAAATTAATCAGACTTTAGAGCAATCAATTCATCTTTGTGCCAAATTCACCATGTAACTAAACTCTGACACTAACCCGGTTGCGTAGGGATAAAGTTGGAGGATAGTTAGAATTTTAAAATCGGGGCTTAAAATCTGAAGTCCAGGTATTAAGGTCCGAAAGACTGGTCTTTGCACCTACGTAATGAGATGATTTACACAGCGTCCAGTGACACATTCAATCACGCTAGATGGGTGAAGATACCTCTCGGTTTAGAGTTTCGATCGACTACCGCGAAAACGGCCGTTTTGGCGGAAATCGATCGAAGTCCTAGGTTGTTGATCCTAGTTTCTAGACTGTCGGTTCCAAAAATACTTGTCACATAATAAGATTATTGATTTAAAACAAGTTATGATTTCTATTCCATTGGTGGCGCTAGGTAGCACCCCAAAGCGCCTTAACAGATTGCGTACGAGAAAAAGGGGCTTACGCGGATAGTGAACACAAGAATAAATACATAAATACCTGGACCAGCAGAAAAAACAGAGTGTATTCAACCGCGAGGGACGCAACGGCCGATACGCGGCCAGCAACGCAATGACATCACGGAACGAGTGTTAAAATAGTTTCACTTTCGACTTTACTTTCACTCTCTCCACGAGAGGCGGCGTAAAATTGACCGCTTTCGGCTTTAAGTTAGACAACGGTTACATTTTTTATGGTGGGTGTTACGGCGATACGGTTGCCTTTTATTTTGTTTTGTACAGTCGATAGAACATATTCCTAGAGCCAGTTTAGGAACAGGCATCGACTCGAGCAAATTATGTTACAAACGGCATCGCAGAAAAGTTTGACTGTGTGTGACTGTACCGAAAGAGAGGTACTTAGTTAACTAATGACTAAACCGTTGCTAGTTGTTTTCGTCGAATCAACAATACACGTAGACAGCAAATAATGACATTGTGAATGTGCAAAGGTCGTTCTCCTGTCGATAATTCCTTAGTCGCGTTGGCTTAGTGTGAGCTGTTTCCTTAGACACAGAGCATGAGTTCAAATACAAAGATGAGCAGGGCACGTAGTCTATTTATTCTTACTTGTCCAATTTAGTAAACAAGATTCTACCCGTAAACTGTAACTTTTTAGTCCAAAACTGCCATATTTCCATAAATGAAGAAACTTGGAACACTCTTTTAGATAACACGCTGCCTTAGAATCTTGGTTAGAATCTTGTTTACTAAATTGGATGAGTAAGAATAAATAGACTGTAGAGAGAATGGTCAAGAATAGGGCACCCAAAATCATGACCGACTGGAAGCCGCAGCAAGAGACCTAGAGGAAAGCCGAGGAAGAGACGGTGCGACTGGATCGAAGATGATCTCAAGGCTCTAAGAAGATTTATCAACTGGAGAACGACAGCCAAGGATCGTCGCACATGGCAAGACCCATGAAGGGTTGTAGCGCCGAAGTAAGATATGATAAGAATATTCTTTATTGTACACCAGGAAAAAACAACAAAAAATAATTACAAAGATACAGTACAATTTGGCGGCCTTATTGCTTAGTAAGGTAAGCAAGTAAAGTAAAGAATGCCTTCAATTCCCGCAGGGTGGTTTTAAACATGACCCAAAGGCTTTATTTAATAGTTAGCAGAGCATGATCGAGATAAGAATTGTTCTATGCAGAACGAGGTCGATAAGACACGCAATTAGTTTGTAGTTCTCTAATGATAAAGTAATGTCCAAATGGATTCCACAACAGAAGAGGCCGAGGGGCAGGCCACAAAAGAGGTGGCTTGACTGCATAGACGGAGATCTCAAGAAGATGGGGAAGCTATCAGCATGGAGAAAAGATGCAAAGACCGAGCGAAATAGAAGAAAAATATTGAAGATGCCTTAGTGATTGGCCGCCGTCTATACTGTTAGGTTAAGAAATATCTGTGTAATTTCGTTTTTTATGTACAGTGAAGTGTTCTCTATGTCTATGTAAGAGGCCAAGACCCACACTGTGTTGTAGCGCCATAGGAAGTAAGTCTCTAATGATTAAGGTACATGATAATGTTGGTATCATGATTAATGAAGGCAACTTGCCTTATCTTCATTACTGATCCCTTTTTCTAAGTCCACCATTTCCGTCCAGTTTCTGAAGAAGTATTGAATCAAATTTTGACAGTAAATAACAATTGATGTACACATAGTATGCAATGACAGCGCACTTTATTGAAATTCTACACAACAAATAATGTTTCCGTAGAGCATGGCGCGCCGAAAATAATGAACAATAAATTATTGATCACATAAGAGTCGATAGAAACAATACTTTAACACATTGGATTGAAATCTCTATTTGCCAGAGCATAAAGTTGGCTTCAGCTCAATTCTTAGCAGTTGGACGTACGCGAAACGTAGGGGATTAAATCTAGACACTATTAACCTTGACACAAAGTTGACTGTCAAATACGACCGGTTACCGGAAGAAAGCTGGCCGAGTGGCGTGATCGTCGCGTGCGCAGTGACACATGTCATGCTCGCGCGCAGGTCCACTGACCTATAATTGAAAATATCGACGACGACGACGGCGGCGCGGGCACTTTCGATAGATTATACTTTAATATTATAGCTCTGTTAATTCTGTCAGTTGAAGATACTGAACTGGCTAAATCTAGTGAGAATTCACAAGATATTCAGTGAATAGATGGTAGATGAAACCATTTCATTTAACAATTGCTAAATGTCAACAATTGCGGTCCCTTGGTGTAATAGTGATTACAATTCACTTGTTAGGATTGAGAGATGGTGGTTTAAAATGCTTTAGATGGATCGAAACACTTAAGGGTGTGCAAAAACAGAATTTCTCGGCACTTGGAAAACAGTAGAGTCACGGCTTACCAAACTGCGTTTACCACAGTTCTTTCATATCTTGCTTAAGTGATTATTTCTCGAGTAAAATTTAGCTTCAAACTCATTGTTCTCTCTCAATGACTAATACAGTGCATACTTAAAATTTCATAGTCAGTTATATAATTATATTAGAAATGAATCTATGGTTAAAGGTTGATGATGTCATAGGAGACCTATTATTTTTGATTTGTTAAGAGTCAAGACATCATTAACAAGCCAAATATGCCATCTGCCAAATCTGCCTTGCCAGAATGTCACCTGTTGCAATAATATTAAACATTGTATTGCCTAGGATTCAAGTTCAACCTAAGAAGATTAAAACGAAAAAAAAACTCATACACAAAAACATTTTGCAATAAAAATAATCCTGTGCATCTAGCTAATAAAATGTGGTCCATCTCAAAGATAAAAGTGCAGAGTAATCCTACTACAACAAAACAACTTACCTACATTTAATTTGGAACATCAAATTATAATTAAAAACTAACATTAAGAGGCATCACAACACTGCCGGCAAATCAAAGCTTTAAAGAAGCACATATATACACACAATACAATATCAGCCTTGTACCAGTTCGTTTTTGTTCCCAGTGCAGCGTTGGCCGCGTTTCCTGCACTCTGCTCTCAGTTGCTCCTTATTCATAGATGCCAGAGATTCTGCATTCAGATTCTGACGTGGCTTAGCACATTCTGTGCTCGAGTTCTGACGCGGAATCGCGATAGAGTTTGAGTGATTGCGTGCTCTTCGAGTCCCTGCCATTTTCTGCAAGTCGTTGTCATTCACTTGGCTTCGTAGCAAAGTCTTCACCGTTCTAGCAGTTCCTTCTTTGTGTTGTATAGCTATTTTATTGTATGAAATGTTAGATGCGAGACAGTAAATTAGGAATATATAATAGAGTAGGTAAACACAATATGCTAACATAAAATGCCAAGGAAGGATTCAACTAAATAACAGAAAAGCTGCAGTGTCCTAATTTTTAATAATGTAATGTAACTACATTAATAATTTACTAAATTGAATAAATACGTGTAGGTAATTTATTTGCAGAATTAAAAAACGGACAGTTTTGGTTTACTAGGAACATATTGTAGTTATTTTCGTCCGTATTAGTTACGTACACGATAGATAATTCGGATAGAAACGAAGATAGTTCTTAGTAACATTGCTTTTAGAAACAATATAAGCCATAATTAACGCAGCCCCCTAACAAAAAAGCGTCCGGAAAAATTAACCTGACAAACAACGGTCAGCTAAAGTAAAATGCAAAATCTAACCTTGTATACAACTAAAATATGAAAAAAAAAATACTCACGAACTTATCAGGGTGAAGCAAAACGGAAGAAACAAAGCAGCATTAATGTTCTTCCTCTGTTTTTATTTTATTCTGAAAACGAGAGGAAAATATTTTCTAATCCGCCAACTTCAATTTCCTCTTCAAAAATTATTACTGAAACTAGTGTTGCCACTTGCCAGCGTTGCATGACTACTTGAAAAATTCCCCAATTTCGCCTAGTTTCCCATCTAGACAATAATATTAGAAATAGTGGCTCGCTGGCGTAACCAGAAAGTGGCCTAAATCAACTTAACTCATGATATTTTAAAGGGAACAAGTCTTTGACCGATATGAAAAAATCTTTATTCTCTCTCTACCATCATACTAAAGCTAAACTCTGTTCGCTGTCGAGTACAGAACTCCGAAACTTATAACGAATTAATTGTGACAAACTAATTCGTAGCGACGTTTGGAAAATACAACAATAATGAAAGTAAACAAGAAATTTAGAAAGAAATACCTGATATTATCCTCCTGATGCCCAACCGTAAAAAATATTTTTCTTTTTTAACTAACTGCCCACGATACTCACACAAGTACTTTTGCTTTTACTTAGCTTACTGCCAAGAAACTTAAACTTTAATAAATGCCGCAAAAATTATTATATAGTGTTCACAATAGTATATACAAGTAATGCAATAAAAAAGTAACTAGTTTCAATAGTTTTCAAGCGAAAATAAATAGTCCTCGTGTGAGGACCGTGGGCAGGAAATGAAAGTAAAAGAGGAAAAATTTACTTTTACAAAAATATTTATTAATTAAATTGGTAGCAATCACAAAACTTTCAAAACTAACAATGACTTAGGAACATTATATCTTATTCTTACATAAGTTTAGAACTTGTGTAAGATATATCATGTTATTGAGATCAAGACTCGTACACCAATCTCTTAGATAAAAAAAATTAACGCGCCAGAAAAAGCTCTTCTAAAATTATAAAACAAAAACATGTTTCTTCAAAACCTACACCTACACTTACGAAAATTTGAGAAACAATCGATTCTCCATCTCCATCTGATTCTAGTTTTATTGGTTTGACTATGGCGACACTTCTGCTGACTCTGTTCTATAGACGACATATATTTGGCACATTCAATCTCTTACGTCCTCCGAGTGATCTATGTACAACATTGCTAAATTGGCTTGAATTTCATGATTTTTCATATAATCTGTAAAAATATACACTTAAATGTTTATCTAAAATTAAAGCATAGCGGTCCAGAGTCCTCAAGTGAGGACTAATCGTAAAACGTTTTTTATGTAATTGATGACCACGGTACTCAGACAATCACCAATTTAAATTGAAACTCATAGAATATTATTTACAAACGTAATCGATAAAATATTTGTGTTCGCATTTGTTGATACATTCAACAATAAGTTTTCATGAGAGTTACGGAATAAAATGATAAGATCACATAATTAAAAAGAGATTACAACTAACGTCGTCGACGTGGCCGCTCCATTGTTCCTTTTTTTGACGTTTGTTCAATGTACGATTGATTGGCCACAGGTTGTGGCTTCAATACAAAATATTTGTCCTCGGAGAAGGACCGTGGGCATTTACTGCAAAAAACATATTTCATAGCTTGGGCAGTAACGGCTTCACTTGTTTAGTACTCACAGAAGTACCGTGGGCATCAGGAGGCTATACGAGACTAACCAAAACAATTCACACGGGTGCGGAGAGGTATTGCTGCTACCATTTTATGAAGAAAGAAATCCAATCAAGATCATGAATCACTGGTTGCTTAAGATGTTCAGCACTGACAACGAAACTGGACCTGTTTGACATCACAGTCTTCCACTTCGCCTATGCGCTGCGAGTATATTCGCATATACTCGCAGCGCATGGGCGAAGTGGAACACGGAAGTAATGTGGTGCCAACCTATGAAGACGTTCTTGAAAACAATGCAAAGTAAATAGTAAAAGTTTAATAGTAAAAGTTTAACATAATATATTCTTATTGTTAGTATATAGCTAGCGTCGTCGTATGCACTACCCAGGCTGGTTCAAGTTAGATATGCGAAACTGTAACTTTTGACTGTTGTTTATATTAATTTACTGGACATTTATTCCACGGAAGGCCAATAAATTAAACAGGTGAAAAAAAAAACAAAAAATTATGAAGAGAATATGTGAGACATATGGAATCAAAGACAGCTGGGTACCATACAGTAATGTATGGCACTCAGCCATGTCCGACTCCAAACGCCAACTAAAATATTTAGTTAAATTACTCAATTCAACACAACTCGCGAAAGAAAGAATTTGTTACATAGGCTAAGAAAACCATTTCGAGGTTTTTATCCAAATAGCAGTATTTTCAATGTTAGAGCTAATGAAATCAAAGATGGGCTTTATTTTCTGAAATTTAAATTTATTATACTATTTTTATTTTAATGCACTAACCCGTGCTAAGGAACAAATTTAAAAACCTAATTAGAGGCTCAATTGGTAGAGCGCTGGCACGGATAGCCAGAGGTTGCGGGTTCGAATCCCGGCATGGGTGAAATTTTTAGCCTCTAATTAGGTTTTTAAATTTAAATTTATTATCAAACTGCTGCGTGACGTCATGCGACGGTTACAGTACTCTGTAGGCAGCAAACCAAAATATATAGGTATACTGTAAACACAATACCCAGAGCGAGCTGTCAAAATTTGCTGACAGACACGTAGTTTCACTGATGCCGTGAGTCGCCCATTGGCTCAATTGGTAGAGCGCTGGTACGGATAGCCAGAGGTTGCGGGTTCGAATCCCGGCATGGGTGAAAAAAATTTTTAGCCTCTAAATAGGTTTTTAAATTTGTTCCTTAGCACGGGTTAGTGCATTAAAAATAAAAATAGTGTAATCATGTGGGTACAGTGATATCGTTCCGATGTTAAACCTAACTGCAAAGTAGGTAGTCGGGGCTATAAGTAATGCAATTTGCTTAAGTCAGATGTCGCTGCCTACACGTAATACAGAGAATATTGTAAAGAGGTTCGAAATTTCACTGATGCCGTGAGTCGCCCATTGGCTCAATTGGTAGAGCGCTGGTACGGATAGCCAGAGGTTGCGGGTTCGAATCCCGGCATGGGTGAAATTTTTAGCCTCTAAATAGGTTTTTAAATTTGTTCCTTAGCACGGGTTAGTGCATTAAAAATAAAAATAGTGTAGACACGTAGTACCTCTATGTAGTCTGTGTGACTGACTTGCTTGACTGATCACGTTTGGTTGTTGTGGATTTGCTTTAGTGGTTTTCAATTTTTCTTGGCAATTTTGATTTGTATAGCTAACACCGACGATTTCGCATACGCCCTGAGTGCTTAGTGCGAGTTTTTTAACTACTCGATCGCGTTAACGTAAACTCATATTTCTATGGCATCGAGGAAGCGCCACCTAGCGACAAGTATGGAAATTAAAATTGCTGAGTGCGAGTTGCAATGGTTTACGTTGAGAAGTGAACACGTTTACCAGCCAAAACACGAATAAACGCGAGTGCGAGTTGTACTGTGACAGCGTTTTGTTAGTTAGAAACGGTTAACTTACTCATACTCACTACTCAATGCTCGATTAACGCGGTAGTAAAGTTATTCGATTGGATCTGTCAAAATCGCACTAAGCACTCTGGACACTGATTTATACCATTATTTCATATTGACCCGGCTATTTGAGTCTGTGGTTTTTTGACAGTATTCACAGACTCCTGACTTTGACTCACTCATATGCTAACGCAATCGCGTGATACTCTACACGGCTGGGCCGCCGTATGACGTCACAAATTTAGATATTTCAAAAAATTATTTCATAGTGATAAACTTAATTAATCGGGAAAAAAACGAAATTAGTTTCTTAAAATTACGTCTAATATCAGGAAAAAAATTAAAATACAGCTATCATAAAAAGTTTCCTTCCCGTATGCTAGGGTAGGGACATCACAAACAATGGAATTGAACCGAGGCTATTGGTACGGATCTTCCACGGCCCCCAGTGAAAATCGTGTCCTAGACCTCCGGCTTGGTAATCACCCGAGATACCGGTAGATCAACGAGGCAGTCTACAATTTTACGAGAATACCATTATACTAGGTATTATTCTATTTACTGGCAACTTTTTTTTTGCACTGACGTGTGATCACAGAACAGTTAAAGTGTGATTTATTAGAGTTGTCCTTTGGAAGTAAAAATAACGGTATGTAACGGTATTCCAGTATAATCTATGTTTTTTAGTCTGTGATTAATATGTCGTTTATTTTGTTTGTCTGTTTTATCGGTCGAAGTGTTGCCAGATGCACCGCATTTCCGCTTTTTTCCGCTTTTCTGATAGTGGATCCGCTTTCCACTTTTTTTACTAACGCGGTTCCGCTTTTTGCGAAATTAGTTAAATGTCATGTGCATTCAAATTTCAACAAGTCGGTTTCCGTTTGGTGCAATAATCTGTGATGCATATAGACAGTGCACTGTGCGTTCATGCGGGCGTGCGTGAAGTCTATGCAGCAGGCCACATATTTAAAATGGTACTCTAGTCCATTCACAACAGCAAAGCAAGAGGCGCGCGCTGAATTTTGACTTGGTTATCTGTGCATATTCAGTCTTATTTATAAATTATGATATCCTAGTATGAATAAACGGAACCTATAAACGGACAAAGAACAATCTGTATTGTATAATATTATATAATGATAAAAGAATCCGCATTTTTTTGCTGAAAATCCGCTTTTTTGAAATACAGGTACCGCATTTTCAGGTTTCGTGTCTGGCAACACTGATGTGTCGTTCATCATTCATTCATTCATTATTTTTCCGTTATTCTTTTGTTTACAGTTGTTGTGCTTGTAAAGTTTTGTGAAAATCTCATTGTTTTATCAAGAAATTGAAATGTTTAGACTGTTTATTGCGTCTTGTAGGTGCCATGGAACCAGATGAATTTTTTAATCCAGGTCCAAGTAGCATTTGTGACGACCCCTCATCGCGGACTGCAGTAAACTCTTTGATCTTGGATTACTACAAAAAGTTTGGTAGGAAGCGGGATTTAGAGCAGTATTTTTCTTTATCAACTGCAACTAGTGAGATAAGGGATCCTTCCAGCTTGTTTTGGAGAAGGATGAAGGCGCAGCATGATTCTTCAGACTCTGGTGAAAAACCTAGTGAGTCGTCCACGGAACTCTGCAGAATTTCAATCAAGTGCTCTATCCCTGAGCAATCATCGAGTTTCACTTCGCAGGTAGCTGATGTCTTTATGCTTAGGCTTAATATAAAAACATGATCCAACTAAAACAATCCTAAAAGCCAGTTTACACATCTGTGGTCAATACCTTTACCATAGATTATACTGGATCTGAGGAGTGTTAGAAGGAGTCGTGTTTTTATAATAAGACTGTTTAATTGTCACTTTTTCACTAATCTATATAATTATAAAACCAAGCAGAATAAATTTTTACCACAGCTTGTAACTTTATTATAAACAGTTTTGCACTCAAGTCACAAGCGATATTGAAGTTTGATAGCATAAGCATTTATAAATAAGCAATTTAGATGAAAGACAAAAGTATTTTGTTGTATCCCTTCTCAATGGAAATGTTTTCCTTGAGAAGAGACATCTATCATTCACAGAATGTATGTATGGAAACCTAATAACATTAATTTAATATGTACTAACTATTAGATGTAGACACTCAGTTACGATAACAGAGTTTCAACCTGTCACTCATAACTGGTATTCTTACTTATTATTAGTGTTATATATATTATGTTATTTTATCACATAAAATTAGTGGCAAAAATCTGAAAAAAATTGGTCATGAGGCTAGATATAGGCCATGCATGGCAGAGCATAGACGTCTTTCCTATATATCTATTCCCTAAGGCCAATATTACACTATCATAGAAATATGATCATAGATGTAGGACTCATATTTGTATGAAAAATCTATGACGGTGTAATGTCAACATATTATGATTCATATTGTCTATGATCATAGAAGTATGATCCTATTTGACAGCATGCGTACAATTATGATAATATTTCTAACTTCAGAGGAACTAGTAAATGATCTTTTGCACTGATTGGACATTTTAAATGAGTTTTTGTTTTGAAATGATTGACAATATAATAGTTAAATACATCTCCGTCCATACGGAGGTACATTTTGTAGAACTTCAAGTCTTCCAGTCTAAGTTCTTCTAGTACTAAGTTAATGAATCCTATCTCTGATTGCCTCGCAATCCACGGTCTAACCCAAATACGTTGATTGTTCCTATTTTTATTCTTTACTTTTTTCTCAACCTAAGGGCAATTACTATAATTGTGCTCATAGCAATGGAAAATGTGGCTAAATTGGTATGCATTTTTATTACCTATGACGTGGATGTGACCTTATATGTAATATGCAATTAAAGAGCAGCATCATAGAAAAAAATTATCCTAGAATTTGACAGATATGACATCATATTTCTATGATGAATATATGATAGTCTAATATCGGCCTATGGCAAATTTCAATTTGAAGTGTCAAAAACATGCATGTGGCTTTACTGTAACCAACAAAGTTGTAATCAGGTTTTCACTTTTCAGGAAAAACTGCCAAAGACCATGCTTGATTCAGAATCACCACCCATTATTATTGAAGAGCTTTCGCCTACGGAGAGACTATCTGATGATGAATCTATTAAATCCGAAGGCAACAACTCACAAAAATGTAAGTTTTATGTGATTTTCAGATGCAAAGGCAAAAAAAGACAGTACACTTTGACGAAGAGAACATGCACTCGAGAGGTATTTTATTGTTGTTGAAGTTTCTGAGAATTATTTTATAGTTACTTTGTTTATTTTCAGCTTGTGATGGTACATTCAACACATCTCTAAATAAACCACTTTCACCAACAAGCAGTGTTACTTCACAGAGAAAGCTTGAATGGGATTCTTTAGCTGATGTTGGGTATGCAAATGAAAGTGACAGAAAGGCTTCTGGGTCAAGCTTAAGCACTTTAGAGCGTTTAGCTTTAATGCAGCAGTATACAAACAGTGACAATAAAGAAAATAGCAATCTAGGACAGCCATCTGCTCACTCAACCCTTTTAGACATAAAAAAAGAGCCAAAAAAGACTGACAAAAAGAACCTAGTCAAAAAAACGAGAGAAATACACCAAAGAGATATTGATACGGTGAAATTGCATGTTCCTCATACATCCACTAATATGCCAATTAGTGTCAATTTGACAAAGCATATTTCTTTCAATGTTGATAAAGGTGGAGGGGTCGTTGTAGAAAGTAACGAAAAACAAATAACAGTCAATCCAGAAGAAAAGATTCCAGTTGAGACATTAATGACACCAGAAGTGAGATTTGATAAAGAAATACAAACTTCTTTTACAAAACCAGTGACTGAAACTAGTGAGTCAAATAACAAAAAAAAAACCATGCAATCACATGAGACGGAATCTGGCCCTGTTATTATCAGCTTGCACACTCTAAGGAGTCGAATAAAAAGACGCAAAAGAAGGCCAAGTAGAAAAAAGCCTGTCAGCAAAAAGTATACCAAAACTAAGAGTCAAGACAGACATCTTCATAAAGGTGCTGGGCAGGTATCAGAAGCAGAAAGCTTTGAATACATGCCTGGGCACATTTATAATCAGAATCAAATGACAGATGGTCATCAGAAGACCAAAAACTCTGCTGGAAACAAGTCCAGTCTCGAATCGAGTGGAGGAATTACAACAGAGTCTAGCAAATCCTATTCTTTCACTAAAGAGCTAGAGAAGAGCATCAAACTCCTCAATGAAGTTTTGCAGCGTCACAATGACGATTCACACTTGAAAAAACAACTTGTCAAGGATGTGGTTCGCAAATTAGTCAAATCAAACTACAGAGATGATGAAAGTGGCACAGAAATTCTGTCTGGTCTAAGTTTCAATAGTAAGCGACTAGATTTAAGCAAAGTAAGCCAAAACTACTCAACAACAAGTACATCAGATGTGAATAATTCAGGTGACACTGCTCAAAGACCTAAGAAATCAATTCTTCGCATGGAAAAGTTTGATTCGAAAACCCTTGCAACTAACTCGCAAAGTGCGCCTAATCTCCCTGCAGTTTCTACCAGCGACTTGCCTATTGTAGCAAAGCTAGCCCCATTGATTAACCTCGAGTCTGACCCTTCCTTCATAAAAACTTCATCAGAAGAAATTTACCAAAAGTATCTTGAAGCTTTACGAAAAGAAGACGCTTATAGAAAACACCTGAAAAATAAAGGCAAATTTTTAAAACAAAAGCTGGTTGGTTCAGACAGTGCTTCGAGAGCACCTGAAGTACCAGTGCCTGTTGCAAAGCCCAATAAGTTGAAAGACTTGATAAAAGATCTGATCAGAAATAATTATGATGATGGTTCAGGAGATGCTAGTAAGTTGGAAGGAGGCCCCAGTACTGACAGTCGTAACTTCACCTCGAATCCTGACATCCGAAGGCAGAGGAACCATTCAGTTTTCACATTGTCTTCTGGTAACTCTGATAGACAATGTCATGATAGGGAAAGTCGGAAGATAAACTTGCGTATGAGGCTACAGGATGAAATACAAGCCAGTAGCTCTTCAAATGATGGGACTAGCAAAGCTGCATTGAGACGGGAACATTACTGCTGCTGTCCACACCACTCTGCAGGATATGGTTTTACAGACAGTGCAACACAAGTAAATATTGTGCAATGCCAAAGTTGTGACAAGCGTAAGATGGTGCCCACCAACTCATGTCCGTGTAAAATGACTGAAGATGTAAGTGGTGTAAAATTGACTTGCAATGAGAAATCTTTGTCTCCACGAAAATATGAATATACAATAAACAGAAGTTCTGATTTGGATACTCATAAAGAGTTTGATAATCATTCCAAAGACTCGTTTAATGCGACTGCTCAGTGCAGTGGCTCCAGGAAAACAACGCCGTCGAGTTCTCCCCGGGTACCTTTTTCAAAGATACATGAAAACACCAAGGCTTCTACTCCACAACCTGTACAGTTTGCCAACATACATCCCCACAGGGCGCTGAGAGCAAGTGATGAAGTCGTCTTTGAGAAATGGGGTGAACTAACAAAGAAAATGTCTCAATCCTCACAGACTAATGTAGCCATAAATATTTTTACAAAAAAACTTACTAATAACGTTTGTGACTCCACATGCACACAAAAGTGCAACGTGGCGAAAAGCTTCACTTCGACAAACCTTGCGCAAGCTCTAAGTAACGCTTCCGAAACTGTCATGGTACATGAGACCACAAGATGCTTGCAAACCGAGATCAGCATTGATCCAAAAATATCTGATCCCCAACTCCATGATATTGTTATTATGAATAACCAAGACCTTGTTCAAGTAATCAGTGAACACTGTAGATTAGTGTCAAAGTCCAAGTTGAGTGAGGCCAGTAACATGGAATTGAAGTATTTGAAAAAGTTTAAAAACTCTGAAACCCAATTTGGTACAGACACAGACATGTACACCTATTTGTCACCACGCATTCAGGTTAGTGACAAAAGTCTTACTTATTGCCAGACACAAACTTTTGAACTGGACAAGAAACAAGGTGTTGCCAGTCAATCAAACATTGATTCTGTCGATAAATTAGACTTTTACTTGCCTTCTGAGTATAAGGTCAATTCGGATAGCTACGCCATACCACTAGAAGGTACAAATATGACTTTGCGTGTCAGCATTGGTACGAAAGATGCAAAAAATAAATTTGTGGAGCAAAAGACAAAGAAACCTTTGGACCATTCTCCACAAGAAGAGCCTTCCCCGCGCTTAAAATGTGCGCTCAATACTTTTGGCAGCCTCAGTGATAAAAGTTCATGTCAAGCATCCACACCAAGTGCTAAAGTTGAAAAGAGTGCAATTACTGAAGATTGCTGCGAAGGTACCAAAAAACCTATTGAAAGTTTAACAAAGCAATATCTCACATATCCTAGCGTGCAAAAGAAAAAAAATCTACGTACGAACACTGATTCAGCGCTTTTAGAGAATAAAACAATTGGGGATATCATTGAAAGGAAGCCAGTAAAAGAAGTAGAAAAGAACATTCGTGACGTGAATACCCAAGCAAATATACCTACTGACGAAAAATGCATCGACACTTCATCGACAGCATTTGATTCGATTGTTGTGCCATATGCCCAGAATCCAAACTTCCCTGAATACCAGAAGCCGACACAGAAAGCTTGTCTTGATGTTGGCTCAGACTGTAATTTGGGTGTAAACAGTTTGGAAAAATATATCGAAAAGTCTGTTGAAGCTACCACGTGCCCATACCGAATTGAACCAATTAAAGCTAAATTGCGTGAGGGACCTAAGATACCCGATGAAAAAGGCAACTGTAATGATTACGCCAAGCCAAAACAGATAATAGTGGACAACTCTGCAAAATGTAAAAGTTGTGAAACTGGAACAGAGAATAAAAATGAAAAAGCGAATTTACAGACTCCTCGCCTATGCCAAACTGAAACAATAAGTACTAAATTTCGTGATGCCAATTCAGTTGATGCAACATTAACAGAAGCTTCGGAAAATGCCAATTGCAATAGCTGCTCTAAACCTTTGAAGAATGTGCCGGGAATTCCTTCAAAATTTATTTCGTGTATGTGTTTCGACAAAAAACCTGTCGAATCAAAAACTGATTTGCGTGGAACCAATCCAGAAGATGTTACGTCATTACCCACAAGCGCTCGCAGCACCTGTTCCGATCCCATCATGGAAAAGATTCAAGAAATCACAAAGCGGTACGGTAAAAAGGACCTCGACAAGAACAAGAGGAAAAAGTGTTACAATGAGATAATTTCAGTTCTGAAATATTTATTAGAGACCGAAGACAAACCTGATTTTACGAAACAGGACTGCGTCGAGACACCTTCTAGTAATGAGACTACTGACGAGTCCGCGAGTGGTTCTAAGACTAAACCAGAATCAAACAAACCCGTTGAACTACCATCCAAATGCACTAAAGAGTCTAGTACTATTCGGTCCCCAAAGAAATTTATAGATAGAGCTATACAACTGACGCAAAGAAAATCTCGTATCAAACTGTCGAGTTCAGGTTCCTCGGACGTACCCACATCTAGTGACATCCAAGAATGTACTACGGACGCCGCTACATGTAAAATCCTCAAAAAGATAAAGAAGGAATGTGAAAAGTATCACCACAAACGATGTAAGTCACTTTACCACAGCGCGAAATGCGAGTCCAGCAGTACGTCGGCACAGTGCGGAGACTGTAAAAAGGCATCCCACTGCGTTTGCCGTACAACTAAATGCAAAAGCAAAACTACGTCGCCATTGCAAAGATTGAAAAAGAAATGCGTTGCCTACAACTTGATCTTACAGACATCGGAAAGTATAGCCAGCGATACACAGGAGAAAGAAGAAGGAAACAAACGAGAGCTGGAGAATGTGGTGGTTAAAGTGCCACCAAAACGAGGCAAACCACTACCCGAGTACCAATCCTATTTACCGCACAAATATGAGCAAACGCAAACCAGGACACGCCGGCCAAAAAGTGCGAACGAACAATTTTCTGCCACAGATGACTATAAAAAAGCCCACGGATTGACAGTGAAAGAATATTTGGAAAAGAATCGCCCTGATTTCATTGAGAGCTCTGCACAACGTCAGAGTTGTTTGAAGATGATGGAAGAACATAGGTAAGTCTTTCTATTCAGTTTAGGTGTATCCTCAGATGCGAATTTTCTTTAGCCCACTGGAATAATGAATGGAGTTAAAAAGGTAGGGGGGAAATTAGTACTACGGCACCTAGTGAGGCCGAGACATCTTGTCCATCTTTGACTATCCCAGTCTAAAAATATGCAGTCTACATCTGTTCAGTGTCTGTGTCTAAGCTACCAACTCAAAAGATGCTGTTAGAGACTCACCAATCCTTACGGTTCAACAGCAAAGAAGACAATGGCACGCCTAATTTGCAAATGATTGTTGTGCGCCCGTCGTGTTGTGGGTCACCATGCGATATGTATTGTGGTGGAGGTATAATGTACCCTCTTATTACATTAAAGTAGAGTAAATCATATTTTGTATATTTCAGAGGGGTTATTCATCATCACACAGTCATTACCATTTCTTGTTTTCATTGAAGTTCATGCTTAAAAGTTGTTTCATACACAATAAACCCGCCTTATACTGTATATTAAACTCCATTAACTGTTCATTTTTAGCCATTAAAATTTAATAAGTGTCCAACGTGTAGTTAGCATGTGTAATGTGAATAGGTACTGTAACTAGACCTCTTTATTGGCTGACCAGAACAGCCTTCTGGCTAGATTTTCAATTGTTTGAAGGGAATCGTTACGTTTTGTAGAGTCAGTCGATCACACTCTTATTTAGTCTGTGGTTGATCACGAGTCAGGCTAAGTAACAGGTGTAAAAGAGATAGTAAAAGTTATTATTTGAAATAATCTGTTTTAACATTGTAGAGCGCTGCAGTACTTAAGATAAGAATATATTGTACACACCAGAAAATAATTACAGAGACAACAGTTACAAAAGAAGAGGTACAATTGGCGGCCTTATTGATAATAGTAATTTCTTCCAGACAACCTTAAATCGGAAAGACTGGTTTTCGTAGATTTCTAAGGTCAACTCACCTGAGATTTTACTTTTTCTTTGAGAGACGGCCTTTGCCTTACAATGGTACATAGGCTACATAACATACGCGAATTCCTAACTTTTTGAGGCAGTTAAAGTCGATAATGAAACTAAATGTTATAGGTGTGACTATGACCTGCGCTCCTTGCGGTAATACATCCAATCAAAATGCAGAATGTTGTGAGATAACTACCTCAAGGATTGGTGAGTCTTTTCTTGGGGTACCTAGCTTGTAGAGGGGGTATCGCATTGTAACTTGGCGGAATAAGGCTTGGACTACAAAGACGAAACGCGTACGAGACCGGAAGGCCTTACACCGGCAACACATAAGAAAAAAAACGCAATTGAGAAAAGAAATTAATACGTGTACCTACATGTAACATGGCGAGCTTCTACAAAAAATCAAAAAGTGTAGGTATTAATTATAAAAATGTTTACATAGGTACTTAATGAACGTAAATTTGATAGTTTTCAGAATGAATAGATCATTTGGAGAAGAAGCTAACAAAAATACTCTATAGATAGGTAGAATATTCTTTATTGTACACAATAATACACTAATAGAAATGTAATACTTATGTTATAGTACAATTGGCTATTACCCTGATCGGCGAGATTTGGGAGGCGCTACCAGACGCTTGTATTCCGAGCCCATAGAGTAGTTTAGGAGACTGGTTAGCCTCTGTTTGGTCGCCTTATTCCACGAACTGCGCCGTGATTATGTAACTTTACAAGTATTCATCTGTGTGCGAAAGCGGAATATTTACTTAGCTCTGCCGTATATCTATACGGCATATCTATGTATCACACATAATGGATAACGCATTTCAGTGGATAACTGATACGTAACAGTGGTACTGATCCACATAATTGTATGACGAAGTTCAGTAGATATTTCGTTTTGCACAGTGGACGTATACGTGGAAAGTTACATAATCAAGGGGGGGGGGGGGGTGTTTTCGTCGCCTATTCTCAAATAGTAATAAACGTAAGAAGCTATGGAAACGGCTATGCTCGAAATTTGTCTGCGAGACCGCATCAGAAATGAGATCCGTAGACGAACGAAAGTCGTCGCCATAGCCCAGCGGATTAGTAAGTTGAAGTGGCAGTGGGCGGGGCACATAGCACGCAGAGCTGATGGCTGATGGTTCCGGAAAGTTCTCGAACGGAGACCATATTATATCGGCTAGCGCAGCGTAGGACGACCGACCGCCCACATGATGGACAGAAGATCTCATCCAAGTAACTGGACGCAAGCCGCTCCGCAACCGGTCCTTTTAGAAATCCATGGAGGAGGCATATGTCCAGCAGTGGTCTTCTTGTGGCTGAATGATGATGATGATTGGCCTTTTTGCATCTACGTAATGAGATGATTAATACAGCATCAAGTGGTATCCTCACTCACACTAGATGGGTGAAGGGACCACTCCGACGCTGTAGTGCCTGGGACATGGTTTCATAGATGGTGTAGGCTTGCCCAAAGCACCAACACCATCCTGACAGCTTAGTCGGCCAATACGTGCGGAGTCAATACGTGCGGAGCCAACCAAGCCGCGGGTTTCCTCACGATGTTTTCTTTCACAGTTAGCGTGTGCGATTGCGACTACAAATTCGCAAATGTACGTAACTTTGAAATTAAACAAAGTCATTGGTGCATGCCCGCACTCGGGATCGAACCTGGGGCTCTCGCTTGCCAGTTCATGGTTCTACCCACTCAGCTACCACCGCTGAATGATGGTGATGAATAAAGGTAGCCTCCGCGGTCCTCAGGGCAAACGAGCACAAGCTGCGCCGGCGGCTGCTGTCGTTGCAGCTGGAACGGCAGTCGTCGCTGAGCGGCGTCAGCGCCTCTCAGTTGCGCCGGCTCGCGCGTGAGATCGGTGTCGAATCCAGGCGCGCGACTTGTGAGTACTTACCCTTTTTCTTGTTATCCTGATGGGGGCAGAGTGCTTAGTGCGAGTTTGACAGATCCAATCGAATAACTTTACTACCGCGTTAATCGAGCATTGAGTAGTGAGTATGAGTAAGTTAACCGTTCGAACTGGCAAAACGCTGTCACAGTACAACTCGCACTCGCGTTTATTCGTGTTTTGGCTAGTAAACGTGTTCACTTCTCAACGTAAACCATTACAACTCGCACTCAGCAAATTTAATTTCCATACTTGTCGCTAGGTGGCGCTTCCTCGATGCCATAGAAATATGAGTTTACGTTAACGCGATCGAGTAATTAAAAAACTCGCACTAAGCACTCAGGACAGTTGTATAGTGCAGCGATAATAAATAGTTATTTCTTTATGATTCGTGATACTCGTACATAGTTATTATATTAAACGGGTCAAATCGCGATTATTTATTGGGTAAAACGTAATTAATCGGGAAATAAGGTAATTACGTTTTACCTAATAAATAATCGCGATTTGACCCGTTCAATATAGAACTATAAATAGTTATTTGTTATAAAAGAGTGCAAAATTGCTTTTAACCGCGTGATCACTTTTGATCACCGCGGAAATGCCACATTGCATTGCCATTGTATTCGTAACCATTGTTCTATGCAATAAACGTATTAACAATAATAGGTACATGACGTTAGAGAATTAATAATTATTTGTGTGTTTAACTGAGTATATTTAAAGACCGTGCGAGTTGAACTCGTGCACCGAGGGTTCCGTTCCACCTCACTTTTTTGGAAATATTTAGTGAGCCCGAATAGCGCTTGGCCGTTTTTATTAGAATATATCATATCAATATATCATATACCTATATCACTATGACCCTAATATTATAAAGGCGAAAGTTTGCGAGTGTGTATGTTTGTTACTTCGTCACGTCTAAACGGCTGGAGCGATTTTAATATAATTTTGCATGGCGTTAGTTGACGCCCTGGAATAACACATAGGTAAGCTAGGTTTTGCTGCGGGAAAATATGTTATTCCCATGGGAAAATTGATTAACCGCAGGTAATACCGCGGACCGCGGAGCGGATGACTTATTTTTATAACTTATCACTTGTTAGGTGATCCGCTGTAATAACCCGTTCTGTGAAAATTTCAATTGGCTACCTATTACGGTTCCGAAGATCGGACTGACCGCGTGACGGACAGACAGCCAGTGGAGGCAGAGTAATAGGCTCCCGTTTGGCATCATTCCCCTCTGGAACTCTAACGGCTTAAGTGTGAGAGCGGTGGTAGCGGAGCGGTGTAGAACGCCGGCTTCTTAATCGGGAGGTCGTGGGCTCAAACCTCGGCATGTACCAATGACTTTGTTTTCTAAGTTATGTACATTTGTGAAATTATAGTAGCAATACTACTCGCTGACGGTGAAATAAAACATCGTAAGGAAACCCTAGTGTCTTAGGTGTTAGCGTACCTCAGCGCTTGCCACGTACAATGGCCCAACTATGAGGCTAAGTGCGGAAATCTCAGGTCTAACTAACTATCGGCTTAAGTGTGGTATTTTTTTCCAGCAATGCCAAAATTCACTAGTGAACGTGAAATGAAAAAACATTCGGAGAAAATATTCAGGAAATTACCGGAGCAGGTGCGCAAAAAGGAGGAGCAGCGAAACGAAAACATTAAAAGGACGAATCTCCTGATGGCCAGTATATTTAAAAAGGTAAGCTTTTGGAAGCTTCTGTTTGTTTTCTGATTGACTAGCAAAAAAAAAAGCTTTTATTTAATAAAAAAAACTAGTATTATTACTTTGTAAATGACATTTATTTTAAGAAACATTTCATGTTACACTATAATCTAAAAGAAATACAAGCGTGAAATAATAATTATAAAAATAATTCAACAAGAGCCTACGCTCTATTAACTAAACAAATTTTTATTCTACCAGCATCAGAATGCCATTTATTAACTTTTTCTTTTGATAAATACAGAATTAACAATTAATCATAATAATAACTAAAAGGATCGGTCTTATTTATCGAACCATGATCACTGGATCAACGACGTTTAAAATAGTCATTAGAAACTTTACAGGGAAAAGATGTAAACACAATTTATTTAAATTGCCCTTGAGGAGTGCTAGAGGAATCGTGTTTTAATAAATATGACCCTGCAAAACTAACCTGCAGTTCTGCTTGCTTAAAAATTCATACTCGTTTGCTAGTAATTATATAGGTAGTCCAAATATATCGTGGCTATAGTTATAGACTTGCCTTGCACGAAGCATTGGCGTTATTGTACTAGAAATTCAATGCAGGGGTTAATGGAACAGAATTGAATTGGATTTTCTTTTGTTTTTCTTTGCATTGTCTATTTTCCTTCTCCCTCCGGTTTGGCTTTGCCATTTGCGTTCGGTTCTTGTGTTTTATTTCTTTAGAAGATATCGTTTGGTTTTTTAAAACCACCAAAATAAGAATTTTCTCTTTACAGAATCTCCAAAAGAAAACTCTTCGCGGATCGGTAAATTTGTCTAATTACAATACGGTTATAAAGATTTGATAACTAACTTTATATTACGATTTACTATAAAACTTATTACGAGTTGAATAGCGTTATGAAATGTTTGTTACGATAATCTATTGATGAAAATAATTACTCTTGTGTTCGTTGAAAGATATACGATGATAAAATAAGCATTTTTACGTTTTATAAAAATATATTGTTGACGTACATAAATGTAATTAAAGTTTTACTTTTCTAATGGTTGTATTACATATCACTTCACTGGTTGTTGGTTGATATCCTTCATCCATCCAATAAAGCGCTCTAATGGCCGAATTGCATGACGTGCGAGTAGAACTACAGTTCAGCTACCCTATAGTTGCTGAAAGAGCTTTTTAAGCCGTCTAGCCAGCGTTTTAAGGCGGCGACCGACTTTGAATATTCACTTAAGTCGCGAATATTCACATCAATATTCACAATTGATGTGAATATTCGCGACGAATATTTGTTCCATCCATTCCTGTGTTCCATCTCCATCTCTCCATCCGAGCATTGTACAGTCTGTTAGCTTTTAGAATATACCTCGGGCTCTAGAGGCTTCGGTTTTCGCCGAAACCACACGAGTGTAATACTACTTCCTGCTCTGCACAAAACTTTTCTTCACTATTTTGAAAAGTTATGTAAATTAAGTGTCATATTAGTTCCGATATTTCTATCACGAATATATCCGATTCTATCCGATAGTAGCCGAGGTATATTCTAAAAGCTAACAGACTGTAGCTGGCGTTCATGCGAGCATTCTAGCGAATGGACAATAAATTCGCTTTGAGCAATTTGCCGTGCCAACGAATTTGGTTATGATCCCGCCGCCTGATATCTTAATACAATGAGTATGACGAGCATTTGCTAGAGCGTTCGCCAGAATGCTCGTGAAATGATTCGGAGCCATGTTTGGCTCTATGCTTGGCTCTGTTCCTTGTTCGGTTCGACAAATTTCGAAACGGCGAGTGTTCGTTGCTCTTTTACTGGTCACCACCACTAGGTACTCAGGTCTATCACCAATTTAAGGAGCTTAGGGGCGCTCACTAGCGTCACCAATGGAATAAAAATCATAACTTGTTTTATAATACGTTTTTTTCAAAAAGTAAACATCAAAAATCTTAATATCTGTGATAACTATTTTTAGAACATAAAGCCCAGAATGTAGTATTAATATCCTACCACTTAATTTCCGCTAAAAATTGCGTTTTTGGCGGAAATCGATTATAGTCCTAGATTGTTGATCCTAGGTTCTAGATCGTAGGTTCTAAAAATAGTTGTCACAGTTGTTAAGATTTCTCATGCTCACTTTTACATAAGATAAAGATAAAACATTGTATTTGCTAAAGCATGGTAAATACATTAAGTAGCTGTTAAAGGTAAGTAAAGGAACATGCATGCTAGATAAAAACGTATTTATAATACAAGTTATAATTTTTATTCCATTGGTGGCGCTGGTTAGCATCCCGAACCACCTTAAGAATACCGATAACGTTTGATTCCAATTATTGTAAATGAAATTGGAAATGTATTGTGCGTGGTCCTAAATGCGCAACATTTTTATGCAATAAAGAATTCAAATAACAATAAAAATCTGATTAAAAGTTTCGGAAAGTTGCGTTGTATGATTTTTCATAAAGCTGTCATCGGCATTTTTTTCAGTAACCAGTTATAATTCTAGAGCACTATTTTTTATTTTAGTAATGTTTAAAGCAGGTTGGTTACTCCGTTTTCATACTTAGCACCATCTCCTTCAGCTTCCGTCTATCGATTTTAGTCGACACAGTCAACGGCAATTTGTCCAGGAATATCACACCGCCTCGCAGTTGTTTCGAATCCGTCAGGTTATCTGAAATAGCTGGTTGATTACCATCACTTCACTCGTCGTCGTCGTCGTCAGACTATACTAGTCCACTGCTGGACATAGCCCTCCCCTAATGAGCGTCATAGCGCCCTGTCTTCAGCTTGCCGCATCCAGCATCGATCGTCATCCCACCTAGTCGGAGGGCGTACTACACTACGTTTGCCGAGTCACGGTCTCCACTCAAGGACACGTTTACTCCAACGGTTGTTTGTCGGTTCTTCGCGAGATATGGCCAGCCCACTGCCACTTCAGCTTGCTGATTCTCTGAGCTATGTCGACAACTTTGGTTCTCTGTATGCATTCAACTCAAACTCCGAACTCATAACTTTACACTTTTATTTTAAAGGCGAAAGTTTGTGAGTGTGTATGTTTGTTACTTCTTCACAGCTGTCAGCTGGCACCCTGGATTAAAACATATGTTTTACTGCGGGAACATATCTTATTCCCATGTGGAAAATTGATCGGGGGCACAGCTCGTTATAAAATAAGTCGCGAATCTAAAACTTTCGTGAGGACTGCACTACAGAGAAACTAGCTGACCCCGCAAACGTTGTCAGGCGTGATTGAAGTCAAGTGTTACCATGTCCTAGTTAAAAAAAAAAAGTACAATATCTAGTTATTGGCTCAAAGAAATTGTCTTGAATAAATTATCGGGATCGTGCCAAGTGGCAGCCCGGGTCTCTACCTCCACCTTTGGTATAAAGGCGTGAGTTTATTAAATTGTTTATTTAAATGCATGTCTATACAACTTTATAAAGTATTTTAAGTTGTTTGAATGACTTTCTTCCTTGTTCTCTAAGATTTAGATGATATCATTACCATCTTATAGAAATAATCATCACCTTTAACGAGGTCTTTGATCTCCTGAGCAGTGACGTCATACCCGCCTCTTCTAACGACGCATGCGACGACAAGATCGCCGAACTTTGCGTCCGGCACGCCGGTCACGGCCGTGTCCTGCACCCCCGGGTGCTGTCGGATCACGTTCTCAATTTCCACCGGAGATATCTAGAAAGATCATTGCTTTATTGTATCGTAACTGTTGGTTGTATCACAGATATTGATTGATTGATTGATTGATTGATTGATTGATTGATTGATTGATTGATTGATTGATTGATTAACAATTTATTTACAAAAGACACACACACGTATACAAAGTGAAGCCATAAGAATCTGGTTACAAGTCACAGCACGAAGAAATAATAAACAAACAAAACAGTAGCATTGGTACATGAAAAGCGAAACACACAGACAACTAGCCATACACAGTACGGCAATGTACCCGGGCAATGTACTGGACTAAGAGTGACCAACGTAGGTGTGGCAAACGTAAATGGGCTCCGACTCAGCATGTGCTGGAAGTTCGGAAATTTAAAGAAATATTACTATTGTTAGTTCTCGTGCTTTCGTATAGGTTGACTATATCACGTCGGATATATCACGTCCGTTTTTTATTATACTTTTTCACACATAAGTAATAACATTTACAAAAGCAAGCTTATCTCTGTATCGTCTGTGTCGGTTGATGGAAGAGCGAAAAAAGGCACGCGTGTAAGTTTGGCAGGCGCTGAATGCGTAGGTACTGTCCGTTTATTTAATTGGGCCTATGGGTCGCGCGCGGATGCGCGACATCTGTACTACAATTGGATTGTAACCGGATAAACTTACTAATCCTGGCCCTAGAGTCTAATTCGTACATAGTTTTTCAATAGGATGATAAAAGCACGACAATGGTTGTTATTTGCCTCAAGTTTGCAGTCTACAAAGCAATAGCAGTACAATATCATTCCAGGAGTATAACCCGCGGAGAAAATCGAAACGTGTTTACATGCGACTGCACCGCGTACCTAAATGGAACCTAAGGCCACAGATCTGTGCCTAAGGCAGACGGGTGCCATACATAATTGTACAGACACTTCCCACTCAAAATGGCTGACATGTAGTGTAAGGAGATATCGTCGTTCCAGGCGCCACTTTTCGACCGATCTGCGTGTTTCAATAGAACAAGAAGAAGAAGAAACACATTTATTTAACGGCACATAGACAAACCAAATTTGACAAGATAAGGAAAATACAGAAAAAAGCAGGAATAAAACACAAGCAGAAGAAAAGAGGAACTACAAATGAATGAAATGTAAATAAATTTAAAAACCTATTTAGAGGCTAAAAATTTCACCCATGCCGGGATTCGAACCCGCATGTAAATAAATTCCAACGCTACACAGTATGTCGATGCAGCGGAAAAAAGGCCTCATCAGTATAAGCTGAGGGTTTGCACCCACAACTGATTTTCAGCGAGGGCCTTCTGGTGACTCACGGAGCATCAAAACGGAACAAACACGCACTCAGACTCTCATATGCAGCCATACTTACACGCATACAAGGACACTCACAAATATATCAGAGGGCACGGCAGTGCCCACGCCAAGTCGAGCGCGAAGCAAACACTGCCGTAACTATATTTACAGGAACCATTTCGCCGCATTTTCAGGCCCCTGTTTGAGAACCTCTGGATATGACCAGAACGCAGAAATTTTCGTCATCCAATAAGCTACAGTCACATACTTAAAATCCAAAATTTCAAGTCTGTAGGTCATTTAGTACCGAAGTTAAGCGACAGCAAAGTTTCGTATTTATGACACTCACTCACTGATGATCATCAAAATAGAACTAGTACTTCGCATAAACTCAGAGAGCTGAAATTAGGTACAGAGTTAGGGTTTAACGGCCACATAAAGGGAAAACTATAAAAACTAGGAAAATCGAAGATTTTGAGTACCTGGTGACCCTGACAGAACAAACAACGCAAGAGCCCAACCAAACTATTAGAAGATTATTATTTATTTTATTATGTCGCTCAAAATTTGGTCAAAATATAATGCATTGGACTAAGAGTGGCGGTGACACCCATACACGTCGCTGGATGGCGCTGACTGTATTTTAAAACGCGCTTACGTTTTGCTTATCAGATAACCTTATATGGCGAAGTGGCAACCGGCCGCGTTACAGTCGTTTACGACATTCTTCTGCTGCCCTTGATTTAGGGGGGGGGGGATTAATTTATTTTATAAGAAAATCTAATAAAATAAATCAATATGCCCACGTTTCTAAAAAAAGAAGTGTAATCCCCCCAAAAACATTCTGTAAAAACTAGCCAAGTCTCGATGGACGTGCTCTTTAAAAAGTAACGAAATCTAGACAAAGTCGTGCCAAAGCTAAGGTTCCTTACTGCGATCTGTTTATTATTATGCCTAATGTTGTGTGACTAGGCCGTGTAGGGTACACAAGGGTACAAAAATAGGTGCTCCATTACACCATTGCACCAATATGTTGGTGAATTTGTATATATGTTGAATTTGTATTTTTTATTTACCTACCTGATAGTTTTGGTATTTGAGGAGCAGTTTCAATCGTTCAACGAAGTGGTACGTGTTGTTTTCGTCTCTGAAGAATAGATCTCCGGTCTTAAGCCAGCCGTCTTTGGACATCGCCTCCGCTGTTGCTTCAGGATTATTGTAATATCGCTAGAAAATTTTTTTTATAAAAAAGTGGTCAGAGTCGAGTTGAACTCGCGGACCGAAGGTTCCGTACCAAAGTGGGTTCTAAAAATAGTTGCCACAGTTGTCAAGATTTGTCATGTCCACTCTTAAATAAATACGTATAACAACACAAGTTTTGATTTTTTTGCGTTGGTGGCGCTAGTAAGCACCCCGAAGCACCTTAAAGCCTTACAAGCGGGTTCTAACTTTCAACGGGTCAGCTGTTACTAGTTTAATGTTTATATTATTATTAATTTTCTTTGATACAGAGCTATATAGCTATATTATGGAGCGATAGTTGAGATTAAGGAAAAGTGTTAAATTACTTAAAGGATTCGTTAATATTTTCATGGTTCATTTCACCATAATGCCGCTACCTTAAAAAGCCCCGGTCCTTTAAACCAAAGCTCCCCTGCGACGTTTGTTTCATCGATTGTGTTTCCAGTGTCCGGATTTACTAGCTGCAAAAGAAAACGCTAATGTTAAGTCTGAAAATGCTGAAACTTTTGTTGTCCGTATGCCTTCTAATGTTTTCCTGTATTTACTAAAACCTGTCGGCAAAAAGATCAGAGGCATTATTACGTAAGTAGGTACCTATCCACGGAGTTGAGTGACGTTGATTTTTACTTTTTTTAAGCTACTCCGGCTGTCAAATGCATACATTTTTTGACACTTAGGAGTCGTCTAAATGCTTCACTCGATAGAGTGGAGTGCTACATAATAGGAGGGCAGAACTGACTTGGTTTTACTTATTTTTAAACGCTTTATGATTGCTAGTGTTATAACAGTGGCTCCCTGTTATACTCATTTCAATAGCAAATAATTCGTATACGACTCTAAGGGCCTGTCCACATCACCACGGCACGACGTCGTCAACGTGGAACGTTGCGGTGCCGTGATGCGGCGCGTTGCCGTGACGTGGGAAATTACGTTGCCGTAACGTAAAAATGTACGTCACGACGTCGCAAAGTTACACGTTGCCGTGCCTTGTACAGTTACGGTACATTCTTCACGAAATAGCAGTCTCGTTGTAGATATGGACCGCACAAAACGTATTCTGCTTTTGTGGTTATTAAAAAGACGGAGAGAGAAGTTAGAGAAAAAAAAAAGACGTTACTGGGTTCACCCATATCTATCTATTATGAATAGTGATGGGAATCATTTTACTAGAAAATATGAAGCGTTGAAAACCTGTGACCATAAATTTTACAGTTATTTTAGAATGTCTGTATCAAGTTTTGAAGAATTACTAACAAAAGTTACACCTCGTATACAAAAACAATATGTATTTAGAAAACCTGTTGGGTCTTTGGAAAAGTTGGGATTAACTATAAGGTAAGTGATAAAAACAATTTATATGTAGGTATGTAATTTTTTTTATGTTCTTTATTTTTCATAATCATAGCAAGTTTCATATTTACTAAAATTATCATATAAAAATCACAGTTCTCGAGTGAACGATTTGCTTTACAATAATACGAGTAACAAACAATAGAAAAAGAATTAGGTAAATCACAATGATACCTTTTTTATATTCTTATGTAAGTATATCTATAGGTATTTATAATTAACCTCCCTACAACTATATAAATACGTAATAATAACCTAATATCAACTTAAAAATCACAGTTTTCAATCGGCTGATTTGCCCGTTTAAAATCAAAGTTTAAAACTAGTAGCTAAAAATCACAGATTTTAAGGTTTTACTGATTTGTCCGTAACATTACAGTTATAATTAAGAAAAACAATAAAACTCTTTAATAACCTAACACCTAGATAAAAATCACAGATTTGAGTGGCTGATCTACCAACAACATAACAATTATAGAAAAATAATTAGGTTGAACCATGTTTTTATTACATAATAATATACTTAAGGAATTTTTTTAGAATTTTTTGATGAAAATTAAACAACTTTAGGTACTTAATAAAATTTTGAAAATTATTATAATACTTAATTTTCAAGAAAAATCATATGTTGATTCCAATGTTGCATTTGATTCATCTTCGCAATCATTCGATAGTTCTTCGAAAGTTGAGTTTGTTGGTTTGGGATTTGATGAAGTCGATGGTTGATACATACTACGTGTATTTTGGGCTGGGGTCTTAGAAAAATTTGATGACATTGTTGATTGATAGGTCGAAGTTTGTGTTGGTTGATAGTTAGTACATAGATACGATGATTGTGGTCTTTGGTACATACCCTGAGAAGCTGTATTATAACCAGTTGGTGTGTCATAATTGTATGTAATCTGATGCAAATCTGTTAGGATTTTTAAAACACGACTTTGAAATGTTAGCGTTTGATGATCATCTAATGTGTTCAATGACGGTAATATGGCCTTAAAAAATGACAGATGTCTATTTTCTGTTTCCTTTAGGGCTTGGAGAATCTCATGATCGACTTCATCGTTCACTTTTCTTTTTCGTGGAGTAGGTTGGTAACGTGATCTTTTATTTTCATTTTTCTCATATGGCATCTCGTCTTCTTCATCTTCTTCTATTATGCTTGAGTCAGTTAAATTGGCAGCGTTTTTTTTTAGAAACAGAAGTTGATTATATAAATGATACGCCTTAATTTTGCTTGCACCAGATCCCGATTTATTAAGGGTTTCAAGTTTTTTCAGGTATCTTGTAAAATTATCTTTTATATGAGTCCATTTCTTTAGCACGGCATTGCCTGTAAAATATTTAAAACGTATTATTATTAAATATTTAAAACGTATCTATTTTTTTTCCAGATTTTTGGCAACAGGAAATAGTTTTAGAGATTTAGAATTCACGGATTATCGTGGAAAGAGTACTATCGCAAAAATAGTAAGAGAAGTATGTCAAGCTTTATGGAAAATCATGTTAAGTGAATGTATTCCGAAAATAACAGAGGAGTTAATAAAACAAACAGCTGAAGATTTTGACAAGAAAGCCAATTTTCCTAATTGTATGGGGGCGTTGGACGGGAAACACATTCGAATCTGGAGTCCTGCCCATAGTGGGTCTCTTTTTTTTAACTATAAAAGTTATAATTCTATAATTTTGCTCGCTATTGTTGATTCCAAATATAGATTTGTGTATGTTGACATAGGAGCATTTGGTAAGGAATGCGACTCCACTGTTTTTCACAATACAAAACTGTATGAACTATTACTACAAGGCAATCTGCCTTTACCAGAGCCAAAATCTTTACCAGGTCTACAGACACCAGTTCCTTATATTTTTGTAGCAGATGAAGGCTTACCACTCACAAATAATGTATTGCGCCCATACCCCGGGAAATATTTGACTGTACAACAAAGAGTATTCAACTATCGCTTGAGTCGCGCGAGAAGATACGTTGAGTGTACTTTTGGTATTCTGGCAAATAAATGGCGTGTATTTCACCGACCATTGAATGTTCAATATAATTTTGCTACAGATATTATCAAAGCATGTTGTGTCTTGCATAACTTTATTATTAATAGAGACGGAATTACCACAACCGAGGAATTAATAATAGAAGAAAATTTTGTAAACTTGCAACAGTCAATTGATGACGAACTTCCAATAAACACAAACTCAGTCAATATTAGGAATGAATTCTGTAAATATTTTAATAGCGATATTGGAGCACTTAGTTGGCAATTAACTAAAATATGATAATTGACTTGTAATATTTTTATACCCACTCATAGTTTAGTTATATTAAAATTTACCTACTAAGCCTATCCACAAAAGAATGTAAAACATAATAAATGGCCGAAAAAATATCTCATAAGTATTGTAAAATATCCCACATAAGTAACCTATAAATAACTACTTCATAAAATATACCTATAACATAACTAATAAATATGTACTTACCTAGTCTTGTTTTTTCTCTATCGTTTTTGCCGTCAAAGTCAGGAAAAATGTTTCGACAAACATCCTTCCAGCCTTCCGTTTTTAAGTTTTTGTCCTTGAAATCATCTATTGTTTTGTCCCAAAGTACTGGACGTTCTTCAATAAGTGAAATCAATAAATCATTATCTATGTTCTCCGACATATTTTATTCATCTACGTGCAACTAATCGCTAAGACAATAACACACCAACTGATCGAGCGCATCATATCATACCCGCGTCACCGGATTACGACGTCGTCCGATGCACCGTTCCACGGCGGCGTTGCCACACCGTGCGAGTGCACGACACGGCAACGCGACGGGCACCGTCCTACGGTGACGACGTCGTGCCGTGGTGATGTGGACAGGCCCTAAGGCGTATGACTCGAATTCTACGTAAAAAGTCGAATATGACACCTCAAAGCGATCGAAATTTATTAGCAAATTGCGCGTATGACTTTGTGAGATTACATAAAACTGATTTTTATGCGACAAATATCCTTCGAATATTTTGCGTCTACGCTTTCAATTCTCATGGGCGAGAATCGGCTTGCTGTACCCGAATATGTTAAGAGACGTTTGCGCGATTTAAATGGTGGAGAGAAATGTCAATGGTGAGGAGAAGAGAAATGTCTTGTGGTGTATAATAGGCTACTTAAATTACTTATACATATGCCTGCATAATGTACGGTATCTCAAGGACCCTATTGTTCAACCCACTGCAGGGCACAGGTTTTCTCTTTTATACAGGTTTCTAACCCTCCCCACCGCGGTTTTCAGCACTCACCCGATATTCCAGAATACCGTTGGGCTGTCCACACGCGCCTGCTTTACCTGGAACTGTGTTTACGAAGATCATTCCGGCTCCTTCGCTCATCCCGAATGTGTTGTAGAATTTAGTGTTGGGAGATTGTTTCTGAAATAACACGAGGACGAGATGCATCGGTGCTGGATGTTATTTATAGATGGAGTAGGTTCGCTCTTCATCTACGGAATTATTTCTAAAATGCGCAATTTCTGAAATACCTTTGTTAGAGTTTACCAATTACACGGCAAACGTAGTGTAGTGTGGACGCACTCCAATTAGGTGGGATGACGATCTGCGAAAAACTGCCGCCAGATTCGGGATGCGGCAAGGTAAAGACAGGGCGCTATGGCGCTCATTAGGGAAGGGCAATGTCCAGCAGTGGACTAATAGCCTGAAGAAGAGAAGAGAATTACAGGACTTCCATTATTATTTTTTGTTTAATTTAACGAGGTACCAGCTCATGATAAGGCAACAAGAGTACTTAAATACATAATTAGGATAAGTTATAAATACCTACCGTTTTGTAAATTTAGGAATTGATTGAAAACTTTGGTTTGAAAACGCTTAAAGACCCGTTTTTCAAATGTTTTCAAGACTTGGAGCGAAGTTCCAAAGGCTTGACGAATATCCAAAGGTAAACTGTTCCACAAACCAACCTCAGTCTCAGTAAAAATATATTGAAATGATGTAGATATCTGATGTTTCGATAAATATAAATCTGAAAAGAAAGTCGAACAAAAGTTGTTGGAAAATACAAAATCTAATTGGGGTGTTTCAGCAATTGCGCATTTTAGAAATGACCTTGTATACTATCCTCTCAGCTTATATGGGCCTAATCAAGGAAGTTTTTACCAAAACCTTCTTGGGCTTAATCCACACAAAGGTTGAAGTCGATATAAATTAGTTAACTAAGTCGCGAGTTTCGTCCCGATATTTAGGCGTGAGCTTTTCTGTGCTTCGGCATTTGCAGAGATTATGAAACAGACTGAAATATTTCTCTTTACCATTGTTTGTATCTAGGGTTTGTATCACCTAATATGGGTTATCAGGTTTTAGCAAGTACAATAGTAAAATGCATAAGACTTCGAAAACACTGTCTTTAGTTGAAAACTGTAGACTATAATGTAATATTACCTACTACTTATTGTTCCAAAGGATAATAGTAGCATGAAATTAAAAAAAATCAATGGTGGTAGTTTTAAAATCAAAAAGATATCTGCAGTGCGTGACGTTGTTTTAAATTTTAAGTTTAAAAATCATAGAACAGTGTGAAAAGAAACAATAAGAATGGTTAGGTACACCGAGGTACTCACTTTGAGTTCATCTAGAAGCTTCTGAAGCACGACGCTACCAGCGACATGGACGATTTCTAACGAGCTCAGGTCGAACTCGTTAGGTTTCTGGCAACTCATTGCTTGGGTCAGCAATGTAGGGCTTACTATCATCCAAGTTGGCTGAAACCGAAAGAATATCAGCAGCTTTGTATAGTCAACAGCTCGTCCTTTATTTTCGCTGCATAGTGGCCCGTCATTCACGTCTGAGAAGAATACATGAATTCAAAGGTTGACGTGCTGTCGAATGAACAAGTTTGTGTTAGAAACAAATTCTTTAGTATCTGCCCCTCAGCTTACTGTGAATTCGGTTACGAGCAGGTAGTTATCGTATGTATTACAGCACATGTTATTCTAGTTATATCGTACCACACGTCTAAGGTAGCTTAGTTGTTTAGCGTGATTGACTGAACTGAAACTATGCTTAGCTGTGTACCTATATGCAGTACATAGTGCAGAATTCTAGATGAAACTATAATAGCTCTGAAACTTGGACGTATTTTCGTGTATTAAGATTACCGGGATATTTTTGCAGGTATTTTTGCAATTTGCATCACTTGCAGCCCCGAGTAGGTACCTACTTTGCAGGTAGGTTTTACATCGGAATGATATCCTTGTACCCACTTGATTATATTTTTTTTAATGCACTAACCCGTTCTAAGGACAATTTTAAAAACCTATTTAGAGGCTCAAAAGGATGTCGCTGCCTGTACGTAATACAGAGAGTATTGTAAATTGATTCGAAATTTCACTGATGCCGGTGAGTCGCCCATTAGCTCAGTTGGAAGAGCGCTGGCACGGATAGCCAGAGGTCGCGAGTTCGAATCCCGGCATGGGTGGAATTTTTAGCCTCTAAATAGGTTTTTAAATTGTCCTTAGCACGGGTTAGTGCATTAAAAAGAATATTGCCAAATTGATTACGACTCTGAACATAATCAGGCGACATATTCCACAGAGTAGAATGAAACCACCAATTGCGATCTTACTGCGATTAGCTGAGATAGGCTTAGATCAGGTAACGGTGTGACTTACCCTGTAAGTTTTGATTAGTCGATTGAAACAATCCGCCGTCATATTGGTCGAGCATTGCAGGCGTGTCACTCTGTAGAGCGGCAACCCGATGAAGTTTACTAAGGCAGACATCCATAGCAGAGGCGATGAAACGAATACCAGCCTTGTTTGGGTCGGGAAGCTGTCATACTGCCACCTGAATTTTCGATGTGTTATATTTTGCATAATTCGTTTCACTAGGTATCGAAACAATAAAGTCAGACCCTATGCTTACCAGACATTAGGCAAATTTAATGTGCAGTTCCTGTGCGTCGCAGCAGATAATTTCGGCAATCCGGTTGTACCGCTAGTTGCTATCAAGAACGCAATTGTATCTTCAGTATCGAAATCCTCTGCTCTGAAAAGTATCAATTAAATAAAATATTCTTTACTAGCCACACCACTCCCATTTAGTAACATTAGCGTAACCAACGGAATAAAATCATCTCTTTTTAGAATAAAAAATATAAGAATATACTTTATTTGACAATATTACATATTATACTGTTTTTATTTTTAATGCACTAACCCGTGCTAAGGACAAATTTAAAAAAAAACCTATTTAGAGGCTAAAAATTTCACCCATGCCAGTATAATCATGTGGGTAAAGTGATATCGTTCCGATGTAAAACCTAACTGCAAAGTAGGTAGTCGGGGCTGTAAGTGATGCAATTTGCTTAAGCCAGATGTCGCTGCCTGTACGTAATACAGAGAATAGTGTAAAGAGGTTCGAAATTTCACTGATGCCGGTGAGTCGCCCATTGGCTCAATTGGTAGAGCGCTGGCACTGTTGCGGGTTCGAATCCCGGCATGGGTGAAATTTTTAGCCTCTAAATAGGTTTTTAATATTACATATTTTACTCGACTGAGCCCGGTGCGATTCTCACAGATCGGTTTTGCAAAAAGTGTCGGACCAATCTTGCAATTATGTTAATGGTGATTTTTAGGACCCAATACAAGAGAAACTATAATCGACAAAAACTAAATTTTTTGTCATAAAATCGATTTTATCCCAGACCCTTGATCCTAGATCGGTCTTGTGGTGGGTCCTAAAAATCACTTAATTGCAAGATGGGTGGAACACTTTTTGCTGCAAATAAATAAAAACCGAGTTCAGTACTACTAAGGCACATGTGTTCAATGATTCGAACAAAAAAAAAAAAACAAATCATTGACTACGGCAGTTTGTTTGCTCATGTATGTTTTTAATTTGATTAAAATGATTAATTTCACGCTGTTCCTTTCTTTTAAAATACTAAGTTACATAAGAAGAGTTATTAGTTATTGGCCATTCTTTCGATTGGCATCATAAAATAAGGGGTGTTTTTTTTTTCATTTAAGTCGGTTCGATTCCCAGACAAGGCAAGTAATTTTTTAAAAATCTTTGAATGCAGAATTACTAACTTTTAAAAATAACATAAAGTCTTCTTTCAGCGAAACACCCTATCTATGATATTTAAGGTACTTTTCCTTCATGGCCCATAACTTTGGGACGCCCTGTATAGATGTAATTGCGGTTATTTCTTACTTGAAATCAGCAATATTTGTGCAACAGCCATTTTGGTCCATAAACTCTTGGAGACTGGTGGCTGTATCATGTTCGTCGAATGTTATGATGCGGGCGTCTAACTTGATCTTGCTTAGAGCTTCCTGGATTTCAAGTACCTTCCCGCTTTGGGAGAATATGACTTTTGGTCGGCTTACATTGAGCGTATGTTGTAACTCGTCTGTAATTGAAGATGCATTACAATATAGGTAATATGGGGACGAGTTACATGATCAGCAAAATAAAGTCATTCTACCAGCCAACCACTATTTTGGTTAGCAGAGTTAATAAAGATAAAACATTTTATTTGCTAAAGCATGGTAAATATATTGAAGTAGCTGGTACAGTTTAATAATAGAACATGCATGCTCTACCAGTTAAGGTGTGCAAATATTAGACTTAAATAAAATATAACAAATTTACAATCTTACAATGAATATTAAAAACTCTAAGTAAACAACACTTAAAAAGAACTTAAAATTTGTATCAAAATATTTTTTTATACTATCTATAGGTACGGGTTCTTAAATAACAATGGTATGAAAAAAGTAATCAGCTCAGTTGAAACGGTCGTCAAGAAATTCTTGAATACTGTAATACATATTGTCTAGTAGGAATTTACATAATTGTGTTTTTAATTTGGTAAGAGGCAAGATGGGCATGGGCAGCATAAATGAGCAGCAACAAGTCAATCTATCAGCTCTTATTTGTCAATCTCATGCAGCGACTGCCAGCAATTTGCCTCAGAATATCGGTTCAGCTAGCGGTAAACATCCTACGCTGCGTGTTCCTTGAAATAAATACGAAGTCGGCAAATAAGTAAAATTTGCTCAGCAAATTAATTAATAATTTTAATGTTTGTTTATCATTGATTGTGTATTTGTAAATGTATTGTTAAGTTTTCTGTTTAGTGACAACACTTAATTTATTGAGACACTTCTCATTGAATTAAGTGTTATTTGTAATGATTTGAAAGAAAAAAGACATTTATTTGACGATAAACATGAAAGCCCACATTAAGTGTATCTTTTGCTGTAATATTCTTTAAAATAGTGTTATATAAACAACGCAAAGCAAGTCGACTACGGGTTACCGATTTTAGCATCGATAGATAGCATCTCTGACCCTAAGGGAAAAAAAAACGAGGGACCTTTGACCTCGTTGATGACTTTTACTTAGCCTCTTTTGTATCCCGCTGCTAGGCGAAGGCCATGTATTCCGTCTCCGTCCCCACCTTCTCGCGACTCTATCTACGCTTCTCGCATTGTCCCGACAAGAATGCATTGTTATCGGCCCGTCATGAGTCTTTTTAACCCTTAATCGGCCATGGCTCCAATCAAGTAAATTGTTTTATATTAGAATATTGTTTTCTTAAAATTAAATAAAAACACAAAATCAAAATTATTGAATGTTGGGAAGTGGTTTTTTTTTACGATGGGAAATAATTTCCCTATAAGCGTTAAGAGTTTTTTTTTGTGGGAAATAATTTTCCTATATCCAGTAACATATATGTGGGAAATAAATTCCCACTTGACTAGCTATTGCCTTCTGTTTCACTCTTTGATTTATTTTTAGGGAATAAAATTAAAAGTCCGGAGGTAAATCTTAAGTACCCTATTTAGAGGCTAAAAATTCCACCCATGCCGGGATTTGAACCCGCGACCTCTGGTTATCCGTGCCAGCGCATTTGATGTTTGTCCATGTTTGTTTCGAACTACAAATGCAACACCTTTTGTATGTGCTCTCTTTAATAGGCATATGCAGACCTACATTCCTTAGGCGTATCTCGTTTTTTCACCTTTTTTTATCTCGAAATTTTCACCTTTTTTATTTTTAAGAGATATTGATTGGTGTTTTCTGGAGTATTAACTGTGACAGGTCCGACAAATTGTCAACAATTGTTTTTAACTACTTATCCTCAACTTTTTTCTTCTTTTTAAGTGGCACCATTGACTGTAATATAGAAAAAACAGACAAACTTTTTTTATATATTAATATTTATTAGTTGTCCTAAACAGTTATAGGGAAATATATTCCCACTTAAATACTTTCATAAACGGCCACAGGGAAATAGTTTCCCACTTTTTTTGAATGAGAAAAAAATAGTAATGCAACAACTTACACACATTGTTTTCATTACCATACAAACCAACACATATCTAGCAAAAACAACCAAAAACCATTAAATACTTACAGGATTTTTTCTTGATGTAGTACCAAAAATAGACTCAAATTCGGGGAGCAAATGTACGTGAAAAATTAACGGTTGTTTTTGAATACCGATTGACATGCAGCGATGACGTTTAGGAATAAGTGTTGCCATAAAATACATAAGAAAAGTATCGATCTAAAGATGCGTTCAATTTATTTAAGTTTGCCACCAATAGAAAAATAATAAAAAATTGGTTAGTGGTCACATTTGTGGTGGGAAATAATTGTCCTATGGCCGATTAAGGGTTAATCTGTGCCGTCATTTTCGCCTGGGTCTACCGTGCCGTGACGTCTGTGTCCATTTTACGAAACTCAAACGCCATTTTTGCGATTTATCTGAGCTCATATGGCAGACATGGCCAGCCCAGTCTCATTGTAACCTTGCAACCCCAACAAAATATACTTACTGACTTTTAAGTTCGCGTCAATGGCCGATACCGCCACGCCGAGATACAAGGCGGCATAGAAGGGTACACTCAAATGGATGTGGTTGGGTGCCATCAGGACTATGACGTCACCGCGGCTGATGCCCACGGCCTTCAGAGCTGTAGCACACCGGATAGATCTCTCCAAAGCTGACCCAAATGTCTCAGACTCCTTAGTAGCCCCATCGATCTAATAAAATGAATACATAAGTGAGTTATTTTGATTAGCGAATAAAAAAGCAGAAACACATGGTCAGGAAATTGATTAATTTGATTTCATTTATACTATTCTGGAAACTACTATTTGCTGCTCAAAGGATTAACAGAAAATATTTAATTCCTGACCAAACCGTTTGCTGATAGTTTAGGTAAATGATACCCGTTATAGATGGGATGTTACGTTAAGGGAACCACAGTTAACCACACATCAAGGGTTATCTGGAAGATATTTCTACTGAAATAAGCCCGCTATACTATTTTATTTTGTTGATTTTGTGATTTCTATAACTGTTTATTTATAACAATAAAATATAAAGTATGTTGTCTATAAAATTATGAAAATGGCAATTTCAGCCAATTCGGTTTGATTATAAGCGGTAGCATATTTCCCTTGATTCTCGATTCCTTGATTCCCTTTCCCGATTCTTGATTCCCTTCTCAGGAGCCGATTCTCGCCTATGCGAATTGAAAGCGTAGACGCAAAATAATCGAAAGATTAGGCATTTGTCGTATAAAAATAAGATGAGTTAACTCTTTTCTCATTCAAATTCGCTACTGGCCTTCAGAATAGGTATACCGCGGGGGTGCGGCCTGTTGTACAATGCGGCGTCACTCTATGCATCATAAGAAATGCTTGTAAAGCTTTATCTAAATCCTCCCCATCTCTAACTGCTTTCTTCAAACAGCTTTTTACAATTCGCACGGTATTTTCAGCCGCCCCGTTGCTACTGGGCTTGTAAGGCGATACTAAAATTTGTCGAATACCATTTATTTTTAGGTAATCCGCGTATTCCTTGCTATTAAATGGTGGTCCGTTGTCAGACACTAATTCATACGGATAACCGAACCGACTGAATACTTCTCTAAAACGCCTTATGGTATTATTAGCACTCGTGGAACTCACAGCAAATACCTCTATCCACTTTGAGTACGCATCGATTATTACGAGATAATAAACGCTCATTTTGGGACTAAGAAAATCCACGTGCAACCGGTACCACGGAGTTTGAGGCCACGCCCAAGGATGCACAGCCGCGGCGGGCGGTGTGGGTCGCTCCAGCGAGCATGTCTCGCACTCGCGGGCCACCCGCTCCAAGTCGGCGTCAAGGCCTGGCCACCACACGTAGCTGCGCGCTAGCGCCTTCATGCGCACCACTCCTTGGTGCGTAGCGTGCAGCGCGCGCAGCACTCGTGGACGCAGACTGGCCGGCACCGTTACGCGTGCATCTCGCAGCACGCAGTCGTGCTCCACCGACAGCGCGTCACGTACTCGCCAATACGGCTGAAGAGATTCCGCGCCGCAGTACTCCCAATTTCGTCTCAACAAATTGACCACCTTCGATAGTACGGGATCAGATTTTGTCGCACTCGCAATTTGACGGTGGTCGAGAGAAGTCGCTTCTTCAATGTGGTTTATAAATTCGAACGTCTCCTTAGACGTACCTAATTCTATTTCGAGCGGTAGTCGAGATAATGCGTCCGCGACGCAATTTTCTTCCGATTTTATACATTCTATTACGTAATCGTACCCGCAAAGTATGACCGCCCATCGTTGTAAACGGCCGGCTATCATTTTCGGTATCCTCTTGTTCTGACAAAATATATCCGCTAATGGCTTACAATCAGTTACCAAAGTAAAGCGCCTTCCATAGACGTAATGATTAAATTTCTGTACAGCGAATTATGATAGCGAGTCCCTCCCTGCATATTTGAGCATAGTTTCGCTCGGGTGCGGTAAGTGCGCGCGACGCGTGCGCCACCGGCCGCTCCACGCCCGCCGCGTCGCGCTGCATCAGCGCGGCCCCTACTCCGTACGGTGACGCATCGCACAGTACAATCGCAGCGGTAGCTCTGGATTGTAGTGTACCAATATCGGTTTCGCTGAAAGCATTTCTTTCACTTTGTTAAACGACCTTTCACACTCAATTGTCCAATTAAACTTAACGTCCTTCTTTAAAAGGTCATGCAACGGATGCAAGACTGTACTCAAGTTTGGTAAAAACTTCGCGTAATAGTTAACAAGACCTAAGAAAGCCTTTAGCCTAGACACACTGTTTGGGGTAGGAGCATTATTTATCGCATCAACTTTTATAGCCTCGGTACCCAATCCCGAGGCGTCAATTACATATCCTAAGTACGACACCGCTCTTTGGAAAAACTTGCACTTTTTTGCAGCTACCTTCAATCCCGAGTTTGCCAAAATTTGAAAAACATTTAGCAGTCTGTTCATGTGATCGGCAGAGTCTATGCCTGTAACTAATATATCATCCAAATATACTGTTACAAAACGCATTTTCTGGAAAAGCTTTTCCATAATTCTTTGAAATTTGCTAACTGCACACTTAACACCGAAAGGCAGCCTGTTAAAGCAATAGTTACCTTTATGCGTGACTATTACACACAGTAGCTTTGAGTCGTCTGTTAAAGGTACCTGCTGGTAGGCGTGACTCAGGTCGATCTTACTAAACAGCTGGCCGCCCTGGAGGGCGGCAAAAATGTCGTCGATTCTTGGGATTGGGTACTTGTCATCCTCCAATACTGGATTTAATGTGATTTTAAAATCACCACACAAACGTATCTCGCCCGTAGGCTTTCTAACGGGCACTACCGGCGTGCCCCATTCACTCACTTCCACAGGCGAAATTATGTCTTCCGCCTCTAATCGACAAAGCTCATTTTCAATTGCATCACGAAGTGCGTACGGCACCGGTCGCGGTTTACAATACACCGGACACGCCCCTGGCTGTACATTAAGACGTATGACACACCCTGTAAATTTACCTACCCCGGGAGAAAAAACAGACGGAAATCTCTGTGACAAAGTTTTGAATAGGTCTTGATGCTGTCTCTCAGCTGCGGTGACAAAACGCCGCGGCGGCGGCGGCGGCGGGACCGCGGCCGCGCTCAGTCCATGAACGTGCTCGTTACACACAATGCCCAGCGCCGTCATCCACCGTCTGCCCAGCAGAGCCACATTGTTTTGCCCTCCCATAATTATCAATTTAAGGTTATTTACAGTCGTTTGTTTATAAGTAACACGACAAGTAATTTCTCCTATTGGTGTAATCTTTTGACCACTGTACATTTTTAAATTAATGTTAGTTGGTAAAATGCTAATTGATGAAAAATAGCGTTGATACATATCCAGGGGAATGACACTTACTCCTGCTCCACTGTCCAACTGCATATCCAATTCCACGTCATTTACCGTCACTTTACACCACCACGGCCGGTCGCTGCTCTCAGCGCCAAGGACCATGTAAACTGGGACGTCATCGGCGACATCATCGTAGACCTCACTAGCCTGGACTTCCTCTCCATAGCTTTCATTGTGTTCCGACCTCAGGAACTCGCACTCCACGGTGTTTACACCATGGCCACCCCTGCGCGCTTTACACACTTTCGCTATGTGGCCTCTTTTACCACATACATAACACTCGACGTTCACGAACGAGCACCGGGAGTCCGCATGGGCTCCCGTACACCTGTAACACCGCCTGGGGCGGGCGCCGCCGCGGGCGCCGCGCCAGTGCTGCTGGGGCGCCTCGCGCCCGTCGCGAGGCCCCTGCCCTCGCGCGCCGCGCACCGCGTGCACGGCCTCGGCGCTGGCGCCGGGCGGCTCCGCTGCCGCCTGCGCCCCGCCAGCTCTGGAGTCCCGATCAGCCGCTTCCAGTGATAAGGCTATCGCCGTGGCGGTCCCGAATGTTAGTGCCTCCTCAGTGAGAAGTCGGAAACGAATGGTGTCACTGCGCATTCCGTAAACAAATTGGTCACGTAAGCTCTCTTCTAAGTACTTCGTTCCTGAGAAGTTGCAAGTCTTTGCCAGTTGTTTTAAACGGGCCATGAAGTCGTTTAATGATTGGCCCGCCTCTTGTTTACACGCACGAAAACACATCCGTTCTGCTATTTCCGATCGTTTAGGCGATAGATGTTTTTGCACTTTTTCTGCGATCTCTTCAAAATTCACTTCACTTGGTCGTTTTGGATAACACAAATCTACTACCAATTCTAGCGTTTCTGCACCTACTAGTGCTATTAAATACTTCGTCTGTAACGCAATTTTGATGTCGTTGATCTCGAACCACGCCCTCAACTGATCCACGTAAATGCTCCATTTACCAGAACGCAAATCAAACTCTTTCATATTTAGCGAAGTCGACGCTCTTTGGGGTCCCGAATTTTCACCGTTTCCCGTCATAACTCGTCGCCAGTTGTTATATATCAAGGGTTTTACAGGAGCACACAATCAACAAAGACGGCTATTTGAACGGAAACTATTTATTGTCACTTGCGGGTATAACAATATTTCAAATAGTAGAAGTACCTACAATAAAACCAAACACTACAGTACTGACAACACCAATGAAAAAAGGGTACCTATACTTAATTTAATGAAATAAAATGAAAAGGTTTTATTCAAAGTAGCAGAGAAACTGCGGCGTAATGAACGTTACAATACAAACCATCTCAAAATCTAGATCATTTAGGAGAAAAATGGAATTAGTATTTTCATAGTCCTTAATTAACATAGTTTACATTATTATTATAAAACATAGAACTCATACATTGTACTGGATATAATTCCAGACCTCATTGTCATCTAAATAATCCTTTGTTGTAGCCTCTTTGGCACAAAGTGTGCTTGACATATTTTTTGAACCGCGATTCAGGCAAGCTTAATATAATAATATCTTCAGGGATTTTATTATAGAAGCGTATACAATGCCCCATGAAGGATGTATTAACCTTTGCCAGCCTAAATAGTGGGAACAGAAGTTTATGTTTATTTCTAGTATAAGCGCTAAAAGGCGCTGACAATCCTCTGCTGTTTATGATAGTGTAATAAAAAAATTACTGTGATAAGCGTGACCGTGAGCGTTTTGTCGAAAACGTTATGATTATCATAAACTGTACCTGTAGAATAAAGTCCGGGGCATCACTCAAGCCTTGCAGGATTAATTTCCCTAAGTGAAACTGGTCGCCTGGCCGGCCACTCTTCGCCACCACCCGTGAAGAAAACTCGTTCAGGTATATCTTAGACGTCTCTTTGATAGGTCTGTCGTTCGTCGCCATCGCCACCATACTTCTTGATTTGAGTTCTTGTTTGATTGGAGTTTTTACTTTCGACGGTTAAATTTTAATTTTGGTTTGTATGGTGTTATCTCGCCAAATATCCGCACTTTTTCTCGTTCTTTGCTAAGTTAAAGTAAAAACAGGCAAAAATTGCATTTAATTTAATCAATAAATTTTTATATTTTTTTATTTTACATTATTTTGAACTTGGTTTAACTAAATTGAAGGCCGTAATAGCAACGATAGTTGAAACCCGTTATCGACTATTAATTTATCTACAAACTACTCATATTAAGTAAAATGCTAATGGACCTTGTCACTTGCTTGTTTATTCTGACACATATTTCGTGGGCCATAGGTATATATGTGTTAATCTCGAACGGCGATGTGATCACGCGAAGTAGAGAGATCCGTTGGAACGACAGAGATCATATGGTTCCTTAGCGTCAAGACAAAATATGAAATCAAAAACCACATACCTTGTATTTGTATACTTTTTGTGTAATAATAATAATATTGGCCTTTTTGCATCTACTTAATGAGATGATTTATACAGCGTCCAGTGGTATCTTCACTCACACTAGATGGGTGAAGGTACCTCTCCTTCGCTGTAGTGCCTGGGATATGGTTTTATAGATGGTGTAGGCTTGCCCAGCACCTATACCTTGCCCACAGGAAAGACTAGTCAATACGTGCGGAGCCAACCAAGCCGCGGGTTTCCTCACGATGTTTTCCTTCACCGTTAGCGTGTGGTATTGCGACTACAAATTCACAAATGTACGTCACTTTGAAATTAAACAAAGTCATTGGTACATGCCCGCACTCGGGATCGAACCTGAGGCTCTCGCTTGCCAGTCCATGGTTCTACCCACTGAGCTACCACTGCTTTTTGTGTACTTACTAATTAAAATAAATAAATAGAAATTAGCTCTTAAGTGTAACAGTCAAGTTTGTAAAAAATTGTTTATAATTAGTACAACCTATCGGCTGGAAGAGCGAATTCTTCCTAATACAGGTGTAAACTTAAAAGGAGGATTCGACCCTATCATTGTTACCACTTCTAAATAAATAATTTTTGAATCTTTTTTAATTTTGAAGACAACGAAACAAGAATAGTAATCACTCACAGTACGTCTAAATACCTAGTTATAATACGCTAGTGGACAGTTTTCCATTGGACATAACCGTCACTTCACGAGATTTTCTGCTTCTGGAGCGCAAAAGTAAAAAAACTGAGCTACTAATAGGTCGCTAGCTCGTTCATTCGTCCGTTCGTTCGCTCGTTCATTCGTCCGTTCGTTTGTTTGTTTGTTTGTTTGTTTGTTTGTTTGTTTGTTTGTTTGTTTGTTTGTTTGTTTGTTGGTTTGCTGTAGGTTTTTGTCTGTTCGTCTGTAAAGTCCCATTTTTTAGTAACCCGTAGGTATCAGGTTGTACCTAATTAATAATAAACATTAAAACCGTCAGGCTATTCTAGTCCACTGCTGGACAAAGCCCTTCCCTAATAAGCGTCATAGCACCCTGTCTTCAGCTTGCCGCATCCAGCATCTGCCTACAGTTTTTCGCAGATCGTCATCCCACCTGGTCGGAGGGCAGCATGTCCACCAGTGGACTAGAATAGCCTAACGATAACGACGACTACAACTCGCAACAGAATCAAATTCTTTAGGGGTAGGCACTTGCCGTTAATCTACAATAACGAATTTGGCAAGCAATGTATTCTTGATTGCACAAGTAAGAGGAAAATGCGGAATCCGTAATTTGTATTTAAATTAAGGAACCCTAAAAAGTAGCGTGATAAAAAATATAACAACACACTGATAAACTGTTTATCTTCAGCTTTGGGCATTACGAGTATTAGGGTTTCGTACCTACTTACACTACGCCAAGGTATAATTTCATTAACTACCACTCTATGCAGTGAAATATCTACATGTGAAAGAAATAAATTCAAACTGGGTTGCTTTTTTAAGTTTTATTCTCGGAAAATAAAACTTCAAAATCGCAATTTTTTTATCAGCTGTTCCGAAAATGGGAACCAGATTTACGGATTATACTTTAAGCATTTTATAGGTAGCAAAAAATCCTTATCCTGAAAAAAGTAACTAGAGTATTAATCGTCCAATTTTTCTACAAAATGATCTGCATCTTGGATTGGACACCTACCACTAGTTTTGTTTGTGATGTTCATTAAGTTTCTGTGTTATTTTAAATAAAAACACTGATTCGAATTATCTAATTCGACCTAAACAGTTAATAATTTGGGCTACTTTGTTTATTAGTACGAAAACCAGTGTAACCAAACTGATACACATAGACCAAACGCATACTACGAATGCCAAGCTGCCATTGGTAAATAAAGTCAATGCCGAAAAGGTGTACATTATAAAAGTTTCGAGTAAAATATGCACCTTTTCAGAAAGTTAACAATGATCAAAGTCAAATGACAGTGATGAAATAAGGGTTGGCATTTTGTAGTAACGCTACTCTACACTAGATGGAACTACCGCCGCGTCGGACCGAAAAGAACTTTTACCTAGTAAGACATAAAGTTCAAAATTGAAAAACAAGTTCATTCTCAGTTTGGGATGGGACAATGCGAGTTCTAGTTTGTCGATAGGGAGAACCTATCGACAAATTATACAGTATAACACATTAACTGCTGAATACGAATACTGATACTCAGAAGTATTTTTGGCTATTTCTTTTTTGCCTGCGGGTTGACTGGTAGAAAATGCATCTTTTTTACATTACCTTTTGTGCAATGAAGAAATAAAACTAATAGGCTGGGTACATATACAAATAAAACAATGTGGTAGATTTCATAATATTTTAAAATAATATCTATTATTAAGACTAGCTTTAACCCACTGCTTTGCCGGCGTTAGAAATTATAATTAAAAAAAATACTTTGTCTATCTGTACGCCATGTTTCATAAGTAATACTAATGATGATGGTGGTACTAATATAATTTCATTTATACGCAAGAGTCTAACCTGGAAGTGAAGCACATTTTTTCTGGTATTGCTGCATCACATAAGTGCCATCTTCCGCCTTTTTAGTTATTATCAAGTGTATGAAAATGCTCTGAATATATTGTGCTCCTCTTCGTTGGGAACCAATTTTGCCTTCTTATCGCTGCCATCCATTTTAATTTCGTATCCGGTTTCCTTAGGAAAACTAAACGAAAACTCACTTCCAAATTGTTTTGATTCCGAGAGGGTTGTTTTATCATTGCCTCGATTTGCTGTTGTCAAAGGGGTTGAAGTATTAAGGGTAATAGCAGAATAATAAAAAACCACAAATCAAATAACATAACAAAACAAAATCTGATGCTCGCCAAGAGAACAACCACTGGAACAGGTAAACAATATAATAAGTAATTTACTTAATGTTTTGAACTGAAGTAAAAAAACCATATGAGTCGTTTTCGATAACCTCACTTTACATCTCGGTTGGAATATTTAAAAATGTAAGATTAAAATTACTTTGATAGTTTCTTAAATATTGCAGTCCCTGATAAACTGGTGAAGAAAAACTATATCGCGATCTAGCTGTGCTCATTTGTTGTATGTGCTCATGTCATGTCTTGTATGAAAGTAATGTATGAGCTCCAATGACAGTTTTTACATGCACAACCACCAGCCGGCGACCGGAGCTCATACATTACTACTTTATCCGGCCCGGCGACCGGACGGCTACCGGGTGCATATGAAAAGGCACTTAGGAAGCAGATATAAAATAACAATAATTATTTTACCTAGACGAATTGGAATTTACAATACCTAAGTACCGTTAAGTATGTATGACTAGTAAGTCATAGACAATTAATTATCGATAGATTTTTATCATGTGTGCCCCCATCCGTAATTGAGTAGAATTCAAATTTTGACAGAAATTTCTAGAGAATGTACACTTTCTTCGATGAAAATTTAACTTTAGTAACCAGCAGCGTTGCCACACCGTCCTAAAAGGGACGGTTTTCCGTCCTTTTTATTTTACGACCGTCCCTTCACCGTCCCATTGCTACCACCGTCCCTTTTTCTAAGCCGCCACTCCGTCTACGCATCCCACAATCAACATTTTATTAGTGAACACATCCAACTAAGTGATTATGTTTTCTTTGAACGCATCCTTACGACAGCGCTAAGCAAAAACTGAGATAACACTATATTCATTTGTTATGGGGAACAAAGATAGCAATATTTTTGACATGCCGCTTACGAACTCATGGCATGGTCCGTTCCGAATTAGGAAAAAACTAGCTATAGCTCACACACATAACACTGAGTACAGTAGTGGATGAGATGGATAACAATAATAATTGAATGAACTGCAACCTAAATAATTTGCGTAGAATGGAACATCATCAATGAAAAGAAAACAAAAAATTTGCCGTGATTTTACGATTTGTTTTTTACGATTTGAACATACTAATTTTATGTAATAAACTATAAAATAAAATTAAAATAATGCATGATGAAATAAATTGACTAATTATTATTGTGGTTGGCGACTTTACCCACCAACCGGCGGTTGAGCGTCATCATGAACCTACCACTAACAACTTGAGCAATAAGGTAAATAACTAAGGTAAATACCTACCTAGTATCTTGTTCAAATCTTGTTTTTTTACTTTATTTCTTTACTATACATACAGTACATTGAAAACCGTACCTTAATCTTGAAAACGGTCCTTTTTCAAATTTGGTAACGTCCGAAATACATTTTCGGTTGCGGCAACACTGGTAACCAGTAAATAAAGGTGGTTTCACTTTCTCATTTTCGGATTGGTTTCCGTGTTCATGTCATTACAAATTTAATTAAAAATCCAATGAAATACGTCTTGCAGATGAAATGTTACGCCATGATCGGTATATTTTGGTGCCCAACTTTTATTTTTACTCTCTAACACAGCATAACAAGGCAGGTTAACAAAGTTTTCACCATTTTTTCTTTACTAGAAGCGCACGGCAACTGAAGTCAACAAAACTGTCACCGACTACGCATAGGCAATACATTGCTAATGTGAGGCACGCGGGCACCGCCCACTTACGACTTCTACTCTTTTTTTATGTTTATTCTATTTGTATTACGTTTGTGTGGATGTGCCATATTTTTTCATACGCAGCGGCTCTTTAAGATTAATATTGAAATAGACTTTTTTCGGTTACGCTTCATGTTTTCAGGTTAATGCTTTCTAACCAATTAAGGCCAAGTCAGAATTTTAGCATCCGAGGTGAGTTGAAACAGCTTGTTACTCACCTCGTTTTTTTCTTTTTTAACATATTAAGGTATTTTGTTCTTTATTCGCATACTTAAAGTTATTCAAAATTGTTTCAGAATGCCAAATAAATACGCAAGAAAAACTGATAGGGGTTTGTTAAGTAAAGATATAGGTATACGAACTCGCCTGCGAAGACGTCACGATGAAGAACCAAAGTCTTAGAAGGCCGCATTTTCCTACAACCGGAATTATGTGTCGTTATACAGATACATACGAAATAAGAAAGCATAATTATCAGGATGGTGTTGCAGAAAAGGAACCATCTGCTGGTTATACCGTTTAATTTTTTTTTGACGAAAGTGAAGAAAACACTCTTTGCGAGTATTTGCTGACTAGCGCTGCAGCGAATTATGGCTTAACGACAAAGGAGACTAGGAAACTAGCTTTTAGCTTAGCTAAAAAACATGGAAAGAAAATGCCACCTTCGTGGCAAGCTAATGAAATGGCAGAAGACGCGGATTAAATTCGAAAAAGAAATTTCTATGACTCTATTATAAACTAAAATAGTTGATTTGATTTTTTTATGTTAGGTAATTCGATAATTATTCTTTGAAATATTTTTTTATATTAATTTTTATATATATTTTTATAAAAAAAACACTGTTGTTTCAACTCGCTTTGACCCCTGTTATAACTTACCTCGGTACGAGGAGAGTTGTAACAGTGGGAGTCGTCCTAGATTTATCGATTTATTGAATAGGATGAAATCGCATAGACTATAGGTCTCGTTATCATACTTTAAAACATTTTTAACCTAGCATTTCATTTGGCTGAGACATTCACTGAAATGTAAAAATTGTTACAACCCTCCTCGGTCTCTCCTACTTTTGTTCGAAAAATCAAAACTATTTCCTTAATACGTACAAAGCAAGATTGAAAGAATTGAAAAAAGTTCAACATTTGTGATGTTTCAAAATTGTACCTGACCCCAGAAGGCGAAAGAAAATTTATTTCACTCTTAGTTTCTGTTGAAATTTTGTATACACAATTTTTTTTATTGTTACCTAAATATGAAGTTTTACATCTTAATAATAATTCATTTATTATATTTAGAGGTATCAACAATCCTACGCATAAAAAACAAGAAAAATTTAAATCGCTTTACTAAAAAAACAAATTACCTACGTTCAGTGGCTTGTATGGCACAAATCTAGTGTGCGTCGCCTACCAACTGACAAGTTTATTGCGAACGAGAGATGTAAACAAACAAGGGCAGGTGATAATAACTTGCTATCACAATGTAACTTAGTACCTTTATTTGTACTGTGTTAGTACGATTGCTTACATTCTTTATCTAGTTTGGTAGGCCTTACCTTTCGTATAGCCCAGGCCATTCTAAACAACGTTCATCAGGCGGCGGTAAGCAATTAAAGGGCTGAAGGTCATTCAGCGGTGTGATTGGACAAAACATTTAATAACCTGGCTAATGGTGTATATCCGAATAGTCAGTACTAGACAGCGTGTCTTCTTTGGTATGGTGAACAAGATACAATACACACATTACTCGCCCGTACGTCACCGTCAACATTATTTTAATACCAGGCCTTTGTCTTCCAAATAATCCTTAATATTATAAAATGCTTTTTTGCACAGAGTATATGCTTAGCAATTTTTTTAAGCTGCGTTCGGTGGTAAGTCTAATATATCTTGAGGAATGTTATTGTAGAGAGGTATAATACATTACCCCAAAGTGTAAATCGTGGAAATGACCATTTATGTTTATTCCTAATATAAATATTGTCATGGCTACCAATATTTTCGAAATTGCTGATATTTTTCCTCACTTACACTATATTTTCGTAAATGTATTGACCTGCAACTCTAAAGATCTTAGTTTCTTTAAAGAATCCCCTTAACGAATCCCTCCTACAGTCTGTTAGCTTTTAGAATATACCTCGGGCTCTAGAGTAGGCTTCGGTTTTCGCCGAAAGCACACTAGTATAATACTACTTCCTCCTATGTATAAAATCTATCTTATTAAGTTTATTTCATTAGTGTCATATTAGTTCCGATATTTCTATTACACGAATATATCCGATTCTATCCGATAGTAGCCGAAGTATGTTTTAAAAGCTAATAGACTGTACCTAGCTTATATTTAAATCGGATCGCTCTCTTTTGCAAGAAGAAGATAATTTCAACGTCTGCTGCCCAACCCCTCGGTGATCTCGGCAACTGCTCGTTGGCCGTAATTTCTGCAACTGCTCTGGCGCTGCAAGATGTGCATTCGCATTGCGCAACAAAGTGTAGGCACCCAAGCTCACCTCCGCAACTTCGGGTTGCTGGACCAGCCTCAGCCGCTACTGCACGCACAGGTGCCCGCTCTTTGTTACAGCGGGCGGGGGCTTATAAAGGCCTAATAAACTTCCTAAGCGTTAATCGAAAGGCTGATTTAATAAGTTGGAGGCGACAGATACAATAAACACCGTTGCAAGCAAACTTTAACTTGAGCTCAGCATACCGACACAGTTCGGATATTTCGCAAACTTCACCTACCTTTATTTGGTTGCCAAATATTGTACTGTACTGTTATTTTATAAGTCTCTTATGTAATCCTTGGTGTACATGCAATAAAGAATATTTAATCTATCTATCTATCGTTGTTTCCTGCGCGACAGACTTATAGAAATTTACACAAACCTTTTATACTGATTCTGAATGAAATTTCCGGGAGCGATTTTAAAGCGACTGCGTTAGTCAATAATTAGCCGGCGAACACAGAACACTCACTCAAACAGACATGCTTGAATTTATTTACTATTAGTATAAAGTACTACGTAAAGAGAGGATATCGCGACTAACATTTTCGCAACACGCTTTGCGGTAGAACTAACAGCACCTGCATTATTCCACGACGAGCGCTTGCCGCGTGAACACAATTTTGTTACGAAAAATACCTTCATGTGTGATTAGATGTTGCAAGAACAACAAAAAAAATGAAAAAACCGATAAAATCACATTTAGTCAAAAAGTTCTGCAAATATCTTGACAAAACCATAGTTATAAAATAATAGTAGCCATAGTTATACTTTTTTTGCCCTGTCACAGCTAAAATGGCCTTTATCGTGCCAGTGACGATATTAAAATATTGTTTACCGTTATATAGATCAAATATATTCATCCGAAAATACCATACTGATCTTTACCTTTTATGAAATGAAAATAAATAGCGGAAGGAAAATTAAAACGTACCTACTGAAGTGAAAAGTCTCTTGTCTTATTTCCTTGTGAAGCCTTCACCGTAATGCAATTATGTACTGATTTTTTAATATTTTCCTCACAAAGGTGTTCGTCATTTTATGAAAATCACTTATTGTAGCTATCACGTTACATGCTATTTATATCAGACAATTATGTGAAAAAAAAATTGCTTTTAATTTTATCGGTGATAATTAATAGTCAGAACTAGTCTATGCATATAAACAGTTTAAGGGAGTGTGGCTTCTGTAAAACTGGTTGGCCTATGAACTGGCATCAGTGTTTCCAGTATAGTCAGTGTTACCAAAGGTTTGGTCAACAGCATACAAATATCAGTGAGAACAAAAAAACTGACGATTTCCGTCGAATGCAATTAGGTACCTAATTTGAAGGACTAATTTGGCATGGAAACATTGATAAACGAGGGATGGAAAGTGTGAAGGTGATATAGAAAGAACAGTAAAAGCGGGAAATTGTGTAAACGGTGCCTTGCACTCCATTGTGTGCAGCCGAAACATCTCCAAAAGAGCTAGATTGGCTATTTATAGTGGAGTGCTGGTCCCAACACTTATGTATGGTAGCGAGACTTGGGTGTGGCAAAAGAAACAAGAAAGTAGAATTAATGCAGTTGAAATGAGGTCCTTGAGAAGTATGTGTAGTGTTACTTTGAATGACAGGATACGCAATAGTCTGATTAGAGAACGTTGTGGACTGAAACAGGATGTAGTGACTAGAATTGAGACAGGAATGTTGCGTTGGTTTGGACATGTGGAGAGGATGAAGGAAGAAAGATTGACGAAACAAATATATATTGCGAATGTGAGTGGAAGGGCTGGTAAGGGACGTCCCAGACGGACTTACTTCGACCAAATAGGGGATGTATTAGCAAAGGGAAAGATAAAAAGTACCCGGAACCGGCGTGCGTGCATGCAACGACTTATGAACATTGATGAAGCGAAGGTGATCTGTCAGGATCGTGGCAAGTGGCAGTCCCTGGTCTCTGCCTACCCCTCTGGGATACAGGCGTGAGGTTAAGTATGTATGTACCTAGTTAGTTAGTTAGACCTGAGATTTCCGCACTTAGCCTCATGATTGGGCCATTGTACGTAGTGGAGCTGTCAGTTTACTCCAGCCAGCCTATCTCTTTCCAGAAAGCCAGCAGTGCTCCGATGTCACTGCAGGCTTCCTGAAGGGACCCCGGCTTCCCAATGATGGCGGTCCGTTGCTTTTCCACGCCTTCGCAGTGAATGGTCACGTGGGCGGGTGTTTCCTCTTCTTTGAGGCATCCCCGACAAAGCGGGCTGTCGGTTAGACCCATGTTGTAGAGGTGTCTGTTCAGTGAGCAGTGGCCTGTTAAGATTGCCACAGCTTTGCGCAGATTTTCTCTTCTCAGACGCAGCAGGCTACGTGAAAGACGTTTCGAGATTGTTGGTAAGGCCTCCCTGGCTTGTCTACATTTGGTTTCTGTTCTCCAAAGTTCAGCATGCTGGCTTTCTGTTCGCGACCTCAACCATTTTCTAAACTGGTTGTATGGGAGTGGGAGCAGGGGTTCGGGTCCTTCCACTGTAGTTTCCGAGCCTCTTTTAGCGAGTTCATCTGCGGCATCAGTGCCCAGGGAGCCGCTATGACCCTTTATCCATTGTAAAGTGACTCTGTTATTTGTTGACAGTTTTTCCAATTCATGGTGACACTCTAGTATCAAGCTGTTGTTTGTAAGATTGCTGTTGAGTGCTTGTAGGACTGAGGCGCTGTCCGAGATTATGCGTATTGCGTAAGCCTTCGCATTTCTTGTGTTCAACAGCGCGACAGCTCTTGTTATACCGATGCATTCTGCCTGAAAGATATTCAGGTTGCCAAGGGTTGTAGATATTTTTAGATTTAGTTCGTTGGAAAAGGCTCCTGCGCCCGTTCCTGTTTCAGTTTTGGAGCCGTCCGTGTACACTCTGACTTCGTGTATTCCCGAGTAGTCGGCAGGCTCCTCTTGCAGTTGTACCTTATATTTCTTGTCAAAAATATAAGTGTGTGGTATTCTGTCGCACACCGCTTCCATCATAGGCTGGTCCGAAACAGCGGCTGCTAGGATTTGTGTGTGTGGGGTGTAGCTGTTTTGTTTCCATATACCGGCTGTCCGATGCCGTAGGGCAGCACTGGCTGCTTCTTGTTGAACGTGCAAGTGTAGAGGTCTGAGGTTCAACAGGGCTTCCAGGGCAGTAGTCGGTGTTGTCTTTATGCACCCAGTTACTGCGAGGCATGCCAGTCGTTGTAGCCTCTGTAATTGAAGTACTGCTATTTTCTGTTTTGTTCTGGTCCACCATACAACGGCGCCATAAGTTATAGCGGGTCTTATCACCGAAGTGTATAACCACATCATAAGTGACGGGCGTAGACCCCACTGTTTTCCTATGAGGCCTCGGCATTGCCAGAAGGTCATCTGGGCCTTGTTAACGATATTCTGTAGGTGCGAGCTCCAGTTTAGTTTGCTATCTAGCGTCACACCGAGATATTTAACTGTTGGTGACAGGGTTAGCGTTGTTCCGATAAACTTTGGTAGGTTTTGTGTTTTTAGGTTACGTTTGTTTGTAAAAAGTACTAATTCCGTTTTAGTCGGGTTGGCGGTTAGTTGATGAGTATTGCACCATCGCTCTACTATGCCAAACGCCATTCTCATTAGACTGTATAGAATATCCTCGGATTTACCTATCGTCAGGATTGTTATATCGTCGGCGTAGCCTATTATCCAGAAACCACATTCATCAAGGCGTCTGATTAAACCGTCAACTACTAGGTTCCATAGAAGTGGCGATAGAACTCCCCATTGAGGGCAGCCTCTGGCCACTATTGCCCTCGTAGTGCTGTTTACTTTAAGCGTTATGGCTCTTTGACGCAGGAGGTTGTATATCCAGCCCGTGATGGTTGGCTGCACTCCTCCTTTCACCAGCGCTTGGTTGATGCTACTAAAAGTTGTTTTGTCGAAAGCACCTTCTATGTCAATAAAGGCTCCTAAGACCATATGTTTATCTGAGAGGCCCTTTTCTATGGTTCTAACGACAGTATGCAGAGCTGAGTCTGTTGATCTGCCATTTCTATAGGCATGTTGTTGAGGATGTAAAGGTTTTGTTTTTAGGGCTCCTTCTCTTATGTGTCTGTCCGTTAGTCTCTCCAACGTTTTTAAAAGGAACGATGTGAGGCTAATAGGTCTATAGGATTTTGCCTGTGTATAGTCTCCTTTTCCAGCCTTTGGTAAAAAGACTACTTTGACTTCCCGTCATGAGTGGGGAATGTACTGGTGTGCCAAGCAGGATTGAAAGATACACACTAGCTGTGGCAGTATTGTGTTAATTCCCCATTGTAGGAGTGCCGGAAAAATTTCGTCTATTCCAGAGGATTTGTAAGGCAGGAAGCTTTTTACGGCCCATTGTACTTTATCTTTGGTAATAACCGTGTTTGATACGGCCCAGTCAATATCAGCTGGCGATCGTTCGAAGGGCTCTTCCCATTGTTGTTTGTCCATGATCATACAATCTGGGAAGTGAGTGTGTAGTAGCAGTTCGCTTATTTCTTCGTCGGAGGTTGTGTATGTGCCGTCCGATTTCTTCAGTGAGCCGAGTCCTCTGTTTTTGTTTATTGACAGAAGTGTTTTAATTCTTGCTGTCTCCTTTGTTGACTCATGTATGTACCTATGTACATTGATAAAGTGTACACATTTTTTAAATCCACCAGATGATATAAAATGAGTTAAGCGTTTAATTGGGGTGCGCTTAAATATCACTGTTGGCAACATTGGTTTTTGTATACACAAAATTTGCTCGGAATTTTGCTCTCTTTGCGTAGTAGTTTATTAAGTACTAGCTTTTGCCCGCGACTCCGTCCGCGTGGACTTTAGTTATTCAGCATGCTTCAATAAAAGGTGCAGACGATTTTTGTTCTGATCAATTATCTGACTCTGCGACAAATCGTAGAAGAACAAAATAAATTTTGGAAGAGATTCAAGGAACAAAATTTTGCAACCTCCTTCACTCCCTTAAAAGTTAAATTAAAAATAAAAACGGCGAAACACGCGTTCAATCAATTGTTTTATAATATAGCATTTATTTCGAACAGCTTAGGTCCATATAAAAACAAACAAAACAAAAGGGTGTTAGTAACAATTATAAACTTAACTACATATGTTAGTACTTAGTATTACTATTTACATGGATCATAGTCCAATGCGCCAAGAATCGACCGTCAGATCGGTCCGCTATTCCACGCAGGATGCCGTTGGTGCTGGCGCGCAGCCTGTCAAGCGTACCGGCGCAGCGCGCGCGCAGTGTGCCGTGAAACCCGGCGACGCGCGCACGCGCGAACATATCCGACGCACTGCACCAGCGCGGCAGCCGCAACAGCACCCTCAGGGCATTGTTGTACTGGACGCGAAGGGCGCTAAGCGACTTTCGCGTATAATTAGTCCATAGGCTACACGTATAGAGAGATGTACAATAAGCCCTGAACAAAGTTATCTTTACCTCGGCTGTACATCTACTGAACCTACGTGCTATCATATTCGCCCTGGTCGCCAGCGCCCTCCGCTCCCTTTCTATGTCCAAGTCATCCCTTAAGTCCTCTGTAATTATATGACCGAGGTATTTAAAGGACGACACTGTTTTCAAGGCTGTTCCATTTAAGTAAACTGGTGGAACATAAGATGGGCACTTTTTACCAGCCTTGAAAATCAACATTTCGCTCTTTTTCTCATTATATTTAAGACCATGTGTTAGCGCGTACCGTTCACAAACTTGTAGCAGCAGTCTAAGTCCCCTGATCGATGGGCTCAGCAGAGCCATGTCGTCTGCGTAGCTGATGTTATTTAGGCAGATATTGTCAACAAAACAACCAACATGCGCGCCGCTGAGCTCGCCGATTAGCTGATCTATATAAATATTGAACAGCTTAGGCGAAGTAAGCCCACCCTGTCTCACTCCGCATTCCAACTTATACGGCTCAGACATCGCGTCTGCCCACTTGACAGTGTTAGTTTGGTTTTGGTACCAAAATGTAAAGATATTTATAACATCTAAAGGTAAATTAGATTCCCTAAATTTGTTCCATAAAACATCATAACTTACCAAATCAAAGGCCTTTGATAAGTCTAAAAAGGCGGCGTAGACTGGCGTTTTTCTGTCAACGTAGTACCCGACCGTATGTTTTAGGCTCAGTATCGCGCTTTCAGTTGACAGACCGGGCCTAAACCCAAACTGTGCATCCTGCAATTTTATGTACTTATCGAGCTCTGAATTCAACAGACCGTCGAGCACTTTGACTATAGTAGTGGCCAATGAGATGGGCCTATAATTAGACTTAATCGACATATCTCCTGTCTTGTTTTTCACAATAGGAACTACTACGGTTTTAGTCATATCTTGAGGAAGATATGAATGGCTCATACATAGTGTGAACAGCATGGACAAAACTCCGCAAATATGGGGACCAGCATGTTGCAAGTGCTCGATGCTCAGTCCGTCGTGGCCTGGAGATTTTCCCTTTTGCATATGGCTTAACACGTGGATGACGTCATCTGCAGAGAATTTTGTAGCCAGCACAGTCCCTGACACCTGAGCATCAATCACCGCGGTCGAAGGCCCTAGAGGCGATTTTACAGCAAACGAGTCCTTAAAGAGATTTGCAATGTCTTTAGGTGAAGACATACCCTCCACACTCACAGGCAACCCAGGTTGACCGTTTAACATCTTGGTCTTTTTCCAAAATTGACGGAAATCTTTTTTTGTATGACAAGAAGCAATTATATCCATTTTAATCTGTTCTTGGTGTTGCTGGCACCATTTTAAGCGTGATTTGAATAATTTTCTGCTACTATACATTTCGTCATACAAAAAACCCGCCCTAGGTTTACCATTTAATATCCACATTTGGAACTTGAGTCTAGCTTCCCTGTGAGCCTGGCCGACATGTTTGTTCCACCCTACCACTCGCTTCTTTCTAGCTTCCGCTGGTGACTCACTCGTAGCCACAGACGCGTCGATCAGTGTACGAGTAATATCGCAGTATAGTTGATCTATTAAAAGCCTGTGATCTGAGTTTGCACAATAAGTGTCACTACAAGCACTCAAAGCTGGGGGACAAGTTATAGATCCTAGTCTTTCACAGCATAACGCGTTATATTTAAAGATTTGTTCGGGCTTTCTGTCCTTCCATAACACCTTATTTCTAACTTGCTTACTTATAAATCTCTTTGACTTTGTCAAATCTAGATTACACTCCACTACTAATGGGTAGTGGTCAGACCAGTATACATTGCTCAATACATACACTCTTACAACTGAGGGCCATGCTGCCCTTGTCACTAAGCAGTGATCTAGCCAACTCGTACTTCCATATATATCACTTAAAAAAGTATAAGTATTAGAGTCCATACCCAGATATTCAAGGTCCGCACATAGCCAGTCCTGTTCCGCGCAGTAACTCAACAGCTCCTTACCGAAGCGTTTACTTGGATGCGCATTAAAATCGCCTAGGACGTAAACGAATTCGGTGTTACAGTTTTCAATAATTGCACTAATTTCCCCCATACAGTCTGTAAATTCCACTAAATTGCTTTCACCATTTTTGCTGTAGGAATCAGTCGGCATGTAAACATTAATTAACAGAACTGAACTATGGTCAATGGCTGCCTCGATTGCACATATACGTACACTATTACACTGTATAACCGACACTGATTTGAAGAGATTTCTACGCCAAAGGATCGCTACGCCTCCATAAGGCCTGCCTTGCAGGATCTCCGCTGATGTGTCGACCGCTGACTTTCCGCTGTATTCAAAGTCCTGGTGGATATTGCCGAGGAAATGTATATCATGAGGCAGCAACCAATGCTCTTGCAGTGCTATGACGTCATACTTATCACATAGGTCACGGATACACTGGACTGAACGTTTAACAGATTTACAGTTAAACGTTACCATAGATACTTTTTGTGTTTTATTCGTATTATCCATCGTTATATTTAGGCTTTTCATTGGACAGGAGACTGTTGGTCGACGTACGCCTGAATATGTAATATCTCCTAAAGAAGATGTCTGCAGGCCACAGTGATTCGTCATCGAATAAGTCTAGCTTGCTTTTCGGCACATACATACGATACGAGTCGTAGTTTTTACTCTCAGGTACGGGTACCTTAGTCGGGTAGACCTTCAGTCGGGTTTTTGAGAAGATGTACTCAACTATATCCTCTGTACGGGTTTCTTTGTTTACATTATAAATGTAAATGGGGACATTCGTTTCGGCGGCTCTGAACTTGCAATGTTTTTCGACAATAGCTTTTCCCTTTTTGCCAACAAACTTGTTGCTTTTCTTCCTCAGTACCCGAATCCATCCATCCTCATTGTTGTTGCTACAGTCATCACCACGTTCAGGGTCCATAGTCCTCAGCGCAGACGGTGCCTCGGGTCTGCCCAGTGTGCCACTTGTAACCACACTGCTTTTACTGGTGACCTCTATACGCTTAGGAGTTGTTGACGATCGCGGGCCAGCTTCAGCTATATGTTGCGATGAGACGGCTGGGTTGCTCGTATTCGCAATGACTTTGCCGGTGACCTGTACACTGTTGAGACTGCCATGCGATTGTGAAACTACAGTAGCTACGCATAGAGGCGAGATTGCTGCGGCACATTCAACTTCCTTGGGGCTACACAATGAGTCACTTCGAGTACCGGTTGTTTTTGTTTTCGCTGCGTAGGTTTGTTTCGAAGTTTCGGTGGCCAGCTGATCGACCGTTATTTCTTTTGTCGTACTACCCTCATCAGGCACCGGTGGAAGCGGCGAACAAATAGAAATAGGAAACAATCCCATGGGACCACTGTCGTAGAGAAAACTATCATGAAGACAGTGAGCGCCTCTTTTAGTATTAACGTTTTGGGCGTATACACTTGGTGGATCGGTTGGCTTCGATGAAAATTTCTCGAAATCGAATTTCAGTCTGTTGAAATCCTCTACCGTTACGTATCGGCAATCTGAGTCTGTTTCAAATTTACTTTGTATATCCCTTAATTCTTTCTGGATAACAATAATATCTTTAAGCAGTCTTGTGACATCGATATGGTCAAATGTCACAGGAGGGAGTTTCTGTAGGTCTCTTGCGACAAAAGTCGGAAGAACCTCGGGGTCCGTTTCCTTGATGAGTGTTATTATGTCATCGATGTCTCTTTGTAACTTTCCTTCGCGTCTTCTAGTTGTTTTCTTCTTGGACACGCAGCTGAACAACAGACTTTTTGCTGTGCTTATTTCGTTCTCGTCGAACGAAGTGACGCAGAGCCTCGCAAGGCCAACTTCATCCATTACATCACATTTATTTTGGATAAATGCAAGCACTTCATTAATTACAATGTTACAAGAGTTACATTTCAACATTTGAGAGGCCATTGCCCCTGGTTAGTCACGGTTTCACTATGCAGCTACACAACACATATGCGCGCGCGGCGGCATTCGACGCGAGACTCTTGAAGTTTTGAAGAGTACGAGTTTTGAAGAGTATTTATTTTCAGTTTCAACAAAATTTGACAACATTCTTTATAACTCCCATGCAAATTTTGGCAACCCTTTTCGCCCCCTTAAGGGTTAAATTTTAAAAAATCTGGTCTTATTTCTTGCCTACATTATTCATAGACCCTTTGTGCAAAATTTCAGCTTCCTAGGTCCAGTTTTGGAAAAGATTCAAGGAACAAAATTTTGCAACCCCTTTCACTCCCTTAAGGGCTGAATTTAGAAAAAACGGCGAAACACGTCCTCAATCAATTGTGTTGAAGAACATCTATTTTAAGTTTCAAGAAAATTAGACATTTTTTTATACCTCCTATACAAATTTTGGCAACCCTTTTCGCCCCCTTAGGGGTTGAATTTCAAAACATCCGGTCTTATTACTTGCCTACATTATATATAGACCCTTTGTGCAAAATTTCAGCTTCCTAGGTCCAGTTTTGGAAAAGATTCAAGGAACGAAATTTGCAACCCCTCAGACTCCCTTAAGGGTTAAATTTAGAAAAAACTGCGAGATACGTCTTCAATCAATTGTGTTAAATAGTATTTATTTTCAGTTTCAACAAAATTTGACAACATTCTTTATACCTCCCATGCAAATTTCGGCAACCCTTTTCGCCCCCTTAGGGGTTAAATTTTAAAAAAATCAGGTCATATTTCTTGCCTACATTATTCATAGACCCTTTGTGCAAAATTTCAGCTTCCTAGGTCCAATTTTGGAAAAGATTCAAGGAAAAAAGTTTGCAACCCCTTTCACTCCCTTTTAAGGGCTAAATTTAGAAAATACGGCGAAACACGTGTTCAATCAATTGTGTTATTTTAAGTTTCAAGAAAATTAGACAAAATTCTTTATACCTCCCATGCAAATTTTGGCAACCCTTACCGCCCCCTTAGGGGTATAATTTGAAAAAATCTGGTCTTATGCCTTGCCTTAGTTACATATAGACCCTCTGTGCAAAATTTCAGCTTCCTAGGTCCAATTTTGGAAAAGATTCAAGGAACAGAATTTTGCAACCCCTTTCACTCCCTTAAGGCTGAATTTAGAAAAAACGGCGAAACACGTCCTCAATCAACTGTGTTGAAGAACATCTATTTTAAGTTTCAAGAAAATTAGACAACATTTTTTATACCTCCCATACATGGCAACCCTTTTCGCCCCCTTAGGGGTTGAATTTCAAAAAATCCGGTCTTATTCCTTGCCTACATTATACATAGACCCCCGTGCAAAATTTCAGCTTCCTAGGTCCAACGGCTTGGGCTGGGCGTTGATGAGTGAGTCAGTCAGTCAGGACTTTGAATTTTATATGTATAGATAGATTTTTTTTGGTTTTTACTCAGACGATGACAGAAAGAGTCGTAGATTGAATTTATCCAAAATATCTGAAAAAAATTCCTAACCCAACCTATTATGGCCTAACTGCAAGGTTTTTCTTATATTATACAAACCGACCGCCACCGACTCTGAAACGTATATTATATACCTACTATACTTACTATAATAGATAATAGCCAATCCGGTCTTGGTCCCTGTGGTGGAGTATTGCCTAAACTTCCTGTACCGGAGCAGGTGCGCAAAAAGGAGGAGGAGCGAAACGAAAACATTAAAAGGACGAATCTCCTGATGGCCAGTATATTTAAAAAGGTAAGCTTTTGGGAGCTTCTGTTTGTTTTCTGATTGACTAGCAAACAAAAAAAAAGCTTTTATTTAATAAAAAAAAGCTAGTATTATTATTTTGTAAATGACATTTATTTTAAGAAACATTTCACGTTACACTATAATCTAAAAGAAATACAAGCGTGAAATAATAATTATAAAAATAATTCAACAAGAGCCTACGCTCTATTAACTTAACAAATTTTTATTCTACCAGCATCAGAATGCCATTAATTAACCTTTTCTTTTGATAAATACAGAATTAACAATTAATCATAATAATAACTTAAAAGGATCGGTCTTATTTATCGAACCATGATCATTGGATCAACGACGTTTAAAATAGTCATTAGAAACTTTACAGGGAAAAGATGTAAACACAATTTATTTAAATTGCCCTTGAGGAGTGCTAGAGGAATCGTGTTTTAATAAATATGACCCTGCAAAACTAACCTGCAGTTCTGCTTGCTTAAAAATTCATACTCGTTTGCTAGTGATTATATAGGTAGTCCAAATATATCGTGGCTATAGTTATAGACTTGCCTTGCACGAAGCATTGGCGTTATTGTACTAGAAATTCAATGCAGGGGTTAATGGAATAGAATTGAATTGGATTTTCTTTTGTTTTTCTTTGCATTGTCTATTTTCCTTCTCCCTCCGGTTTGGCTTTGCCATTTGCGTTCGGTTCTTGTGTTTTATTTCTTTAGAAGATATGAGTGCGTTTGGTTTTTTAAAACTACCAAAATAAGAATTTTCTCTTTACAGAATCTCCAAAAGAAAACTCTTCGCGGATCGGTGAATTTGTCTAATTACAATACGGTTATAAAGATTTGATAACTAACTTTATATTACGATTTACTTTAAAACTTATTACGAGTTGAATAGCGTTATGAAATGTTTGTTACGATAATCTATTGATGAAAATAATTACTCTTGTGTTCGTTGAAAGATATACGATGATAAAATAAGCATTTTTACGTTTTATAAAAATATATTGTTGACGTACATAAATGTAATTAAAGTTTTACTTTTCTAATGGTTGTATTACATATCACTTCACTGGTTGTTGGTTGATTTCCTTCTCATTCATCCAATAAAGCGCTCTTATGGCCGAATTGCATGACGTGCGAGTAGAACTACAGTTCAGCTACCCTATAGTTGCTGAAAGAGCGTTTTAAGCCGTCTAGCCAGCGTTTTAAGGCGGCGACCGACTTTGAATATTCGCTTAAGTCGCGAATATTCACATCAATATTCACAATTGATGTGAATATTCGCGACGAATATTTTGTCATGTTTGGGGTTCATAAAGGAAGGTAATAAAGTAATACTGAAGTCGAATAAAATATACCCTTTATTTATTGAAAAGGAACCACCACCGAGAGAACCCTATATTACCCACCACTAAGATATACTTATTAAATATTACATACACCACGGACTGTTTACACTAAATATAATGTTTCTTTTATTAACAGTTTTATGAATAATCAACCGAAGAACATAAATAAAGAGTAACGGTAATTTAAACAAAATAAAAGGTCCAAATGCCAGGCGAAGTTGGATCCCAGGACCGTCCGTATGTTCGGCGGCTTCACTACCGCTTGAGCCACCAAAGCTAGTTAAATTGATGCAAAATCGCCTTATAGGATCTCGTAATGACACGATTCTGTTGACGTGACCGGAGATAACTTTACTACGCCGACTAAACACGTAACTCTTTATTATAAAGGGCGTTCCCTGATGCTGTGGAAAGAAGGAAAACAACCCTCGACAACCTATTCAGATGATCAAGAACTAATATTGCCACTGTACATTATGTAATAAACCACTTACCCGTGACGAAGCACAAATCGAAATAAAATTTACTGTTTCGTTATCTCATCGAAACGTGACACACATGGCACATGATCTACTGTATATTGCCTTAAATCATGCGAATCACTAATTTGTCCGATAAAATCAAAAACATTGCGCTCTGAACAAGACCCACCAAAACTTCCTCGGTTACTCAAAAACCCGAAATCTTCCCCTACCTCGCAATTCATTATTTGAATATGCCAATTGTCAATGGAAAGTTTAAATTAAACTACCGCCCGTATCTATGGATGACAAAGTGCAGAACCGGAGAAATAAAATACTCCTAGCGCCATCTCTTGGTCACTTACTGTCGACAATCATCTCAATTTGTTCCATCCATTCCTGTGTTCCATCTCCATCTCTCCATCTGAGCATTGTACAGTCTGCTAGCTTTTAGAATATACCTCGGGCTCTAGAGTAGGCTTCGGTTTTCGCCGAAACCACACGAGTGTAATACTACTTCCTGCTCTGCACAAAACTTTTCTTCACTATTTTGAAAAGTTATGTAAATTAAGTGTCATATTAGTTCCGATATTTCTATCACGAATATATCCCACTCTATCCGATAGTAGCCGAGGTATATTCTAAAAGCTAACAGACTGTAGCTGGCGTTCATGCGAGCATTCTAGCGAATGGACAATAAATTAGCTTTGAGCAATTTGCCGTGCCAACGAATTTGGTTATGATCCCGCCGCCTGATATCTTAATACAATGAGTATGACGAGCATTTGCTAGAGCGTTCGCCAGAATGCTCGTGAAATGATTCGGAGCCATGTTTGGCTCTATGCTTGGCCCTGTTCCTTGTTCGGTTCGACAAATTTCGAAACGGCGAGTGTTCGTTGTTCTTTTACTGGTCACCACCAGTTTACTTACATTTTACATTTTTTTTTTACTTACTACTTACTTTTTTTTTTTACATTTTACATACAGGCACATACATTGCTTCTGGCCCCACACTAGGATACCCTGTGTCGTGGGAACCAGAAACAACGACATCACAAACATGTAAACATCCAAGACCTGGGCTTTTTTTTTGTCCCCAGCCGGGATTCGAACCCGGAACCTCTTGCATGGTAGGCAGACGCGCTACCGCTACGCCACAGCGGTCGTCCTTACGGGTGTTGTTATATCGGAAAAGTCCGATATAACAATAACGATAGTCGAAAGCGAAACCTGGTCGGAATTTTCCGATATAACAACACCCGTAAGTAAATCCGGACTAAAAGTCTACAAAGTCCTAGATTGTTGATCCTAGGTTCTAGACTGTAGGTTCTAAAAATAGTTGTCACAGTTGTTAAGATTTCTCATGCTCACTTTTACATAAGATAAAGATAAAACATTGTATTTGCTAAAGCATGGTAAATACATTAAATAGCTGTTTACATTAAATATATTTACATTAATACATTAAAGGTAAGTAAAGGAACATGCACGCTAGATAAAAACGTATTTATAATACAAGTTATGATTTTCACTCCATTGGTGGCGCTGGTTAGCATCCCGAACCACCTTAAGAATACCGATGACGTTTGATTCCAATTATTGTAAATAAAATTGGAAATGTATTGTGCGTGGTCCTAAATGCGCAACATTTTTATGCAATTAAGAATTCAAATAACAATAAAAATCTGATTAAAAGTTTCGGTAAGTTGTGTTGTATAATTTTTCATAAAGCTGTCATCGGCATTTTTTTCAGTAACAAAGTTATAATTCTAGAGCACTATTTTTTGTTTTAGTAATGTTTAAAGCAGGTTGGTTACTCCGTTTTCATACTTAGCACCATCTCCTTCAGCTTCCGTCTATCGATTTTAGTCGACACAGTCAACGGCAATTTGTCCAGGAATATCACACCGCCTCGCAATTGTTTCGAATCCGTCAGGTTATCTGAAATAACTGGTTGATTACCATCACTTCACTCGTCGTCGTCGTCGTCAGGCTTTACTAGTTCACTGCTGGACTTAGCCCTCCCCTAATGAGCGTCACAGCGCCCTGTCTTCAGCTTGCCGCATCCAGCATCTGCCTGAAGTTTTTCGCAGATCGTCATCCCACCTAGTCGGAGGGCGTACTACACTACGTTTGCCGAGTCACGGTCTCCACTCAAGGATACGTTTACTCCAACAACGGTTGTTTGTCGGTTCTTCGCGAGATATGGCCAGCCCACTGCCACTTCAGCTTGCTGATTCTCTGAGCTATGTCGACAACTTTGGTTCTCTGTATGCATTCAACTCAAACTCCGAACTCATAACTTTACACTTTTATTTTAAAGGCGAAAGTTTGTGAGTGTGTATGTTTGTTACTTCTTCACAGCTGTCAGCTGGCACCCTGGATTAAAACATATGTTTTACTGCGGGAAAATATCTTATTCCCATGGGGAAAATTACTTTCGTGAGGACTGCACTACAGAGAAACTAGCTGACCCCGCAAACGTTGTCAGGCGTGATTGAAGTCAAGTGTTACCATGTACTAATTAAAAAAAAAAAGTACAATATCTAGTTATTGGCTCAAAGAAATTGTCTTGAATAAATTATCGGGATCGTGCCAAGTGGTACCTCCACCTTTGGTATAAAGGCGTGAGTTTATTAAATTGTTTATTTAAATGCATGTCTATACAACTTTATAAAGTATTTTAAGTTGTTTGAATGACTTTCTTCCTTGTTCTCTAAGATTTAGATTATATCATTACCATCTTATAGAAATAATCATCACCTTTAACGAGGTCTTTGATCTCCTGAGCAGTGACGTCATACCCGCCTCTTCTAACGACGCATGCGACGACAAGATCGCCGAACTTTGCGTCCGGCACGCCGGTTACGGCCGTGTCCTGCACCCCCGGGTGCTGTCGGATCACGTTCTCAATTTCCACCGGAGATATCTATAAAGATAATTGCTTTATTGTATCGTAACTGTTGGTTGTATCACAGATATTACTATTGTTAGTTCTCGTGCTTTCGTATAGGTTGACTATATCACGTCGGATATATCACGTCCGTTTTTTATTAGGTATACTTTATTGCACACATAAGTAATAACATTTACAAAAGCAAGCTTATCTCTGTATCGTCTGTGTCGGTTGATGGAAGAGCGAATAAAAAGGCACGCGTGTAAGTTTGGCAGGCGCTGAATGCGTACTGTCCGTTTATTTAATTGGGCCTATGAGTCGCGCGCGGATGCGCGACATCTGTACCACAATTGGATTGTTACCGGATAAACTTACTAATCCTGGCCCTAGAGTCTAATACGTACCTAGTTTTTCAATAGGATGATAAAAGCACGACAATGGTTGTTATTTGCCTCAAGTTGGCAGTCTACAAAGCAATAGCAGTACAATATCATTCCAGGAGTATAAACCGCGCAATTTTAATAGATATCTCGCGGAGACAATCGAAACGTGTTTACCGCCATAGCCACGGCCACAGATCTGTGCCAAAGACAGACGGGTGCCATACATAATTCTACAGACACTTCCCACTCAAAATGGCCCACATGTAGTGTAAGGAACTATCGTCGTTCCAGGCGCCACTTTTCGACCGATCTAGACATACCACTTTGACAAGATGGGGAAAATACAGAAAAAAAGCAGGAACACAAGCAGAAGAAAAGAGGAACTACAGATAAATGAAATGAAAATAAATTCCAACGCTACACAGTATGTCGATGCAGCGGAAAAAAGGCCTCATCAGTATAAGCTGAGGGCACCCACAACACTGATTTTCAGCGAGGGCCTTCTGGTGACTCACGGAGCATCAAAACGGAACAAACACGCACTCAGAATCTCATATGCAGCGATGCTTACACGCATACAAGGACACTCACAAAAGTCACAAATATATCAGAGGGCACGGCAGTGCCCACGCCAAGTCGAGCGCGAAGCAAACACTGCTGAAAATATATTTACAGGAACCATTTCGCCGCATTTTCAGGCCCCTGTTTGAGAACCTCTGGATATGACCAGAACGCAGAAATTTTCGTCATCCAGTAAGCTATAGTCACATACTTAAAATCTAAAATTTCAAGTCTTTAGGTCATTTAGTTCCGAAGTTAAGCGACAGCAAAGTTTCGCATTTATGACACTCACTCACTGATGATCATCAAAATAGAACTAGTACTTCCCATAAACTCAGAGAGCTGAAATTAGGTGCAGAGTTAGGGTTTGACGGCCACATAAAGGGAAAACTATAAAAACTAGGAAAATCGAAGATTTTGGGTACCTGGTGACCCTGACAGAACACACAAGAGCCCAACCAAACTATTCGAAGATTTTTATTTATTTTATTATGTCGCTCAAAATTTGGTCAAAATATAATGCATTGGACTAAGAGTGGCGGTGACACCCGTACACGTCGCTAGATGGCGCTGACTTTATTTTAAAACGCGCTTAAGTTTTGCTTATCGGATAACCTTATATGGCGAAGTGGCAACCGGCCGCGTTACAGTCGTTTACGACATTCTTCTACTGCCCTTGATTTAGGGGGGGACGGATTAAAATATGTTATAAGAAAATGTAATAAAATAAATCAATATGCCCACGTTTCTAAAAAAAGAAGTGAAATCCCCCCAAAAACATTCTGTAAAAACTAGCCAAGTCTCGATGGAGGTGCTCGTTTATCTCTAAAAAGTAACGAAATCTAGACAAAGGCGTGCCAAGTCTAAGGTTCCTTACTGCGATATGTTTATTATTATGCTAAATGTTGTGTGACTAGGCCGTTGAAGGGTACACAAGGGTACAAAAATAGGTGCTCCATTACACCATTGCACCAATATGTTGGTGAATTTGTATATATGTTGAATTTGTATTTTTTATTTACCTGATAGTTTTGGTATTTGAGGAGCAGTTTCAATCGTTCAACGAAGTGGTACGTGTTGTTTTCGTCTCTGAAGAATAGATCTCCGGTCTTAAACCAGCCGTCTTTGGACATCGCCTCCGCTGTTGCTTCAGGATTATTGTAATATCGCTAGAAAAAAAATTAAAACTGTTTTTATGCGGATTTATGCTCGTTTATTAAATTTTTTACAATTTTCCAACGTTTCGGCACTTTTTCAGGTGCCGTGGTCCCGGATGACTGAGGTAATCAATTCAATTACTAATAATCAATATTTTTGACTTTATATAAAAAATAATTTTGGAACGTAACTTCATAATTAACCTTTGTAATTTTTGCCGAGGGTAGTAAACTAACCGTTAATGCTTTCTAAAAGACACCTGTCACCTCAGTCATCCGGGACCACGGCACCTGAAAAAGTGCCGAAACGTTGGAAAATTGTAAAAAATGTAATAAACGAGCATAAATCCGTATAAAAACAGTTTTAATTATGTCTACTGCTCGTGTTAACCTTAGAAAATACTATAGAAAAAAAATGTTATAAAAAAGTGGTCAGAGTCGAGTTGAACTCACGGACCGAAGGTTCCGTACCAAAGTGGGTTCTAAAAATAGTTGCCACAGTTGTCAAGATTTGTCATGTCCACTCTTAAATAAATACGTATAACAACACAAGTTATGATTTTTTTCCGTTGGTGGCGCTAGTAAGCACCCCGAAGCACCTTAAAGCCTTACAAGCGGGTTCTAACTTTCAACGGGTCAGCTGTTACTAGTGTTTATATAATTATTAATTTTCTTTGATACAGAGCTATATAGCTATATTATGGAGCGATAGTTGAGATTAAGGAAAAGTGTTAAATTACTTAAAGGATTCGTTAATATTTTCATGGTTCATTTCATCATAATGCCTCTACCTTAAAAAGCCCCGGTCCTTTAAACCAAAGCTCCCCTGCGACGTTTGTTTCATCGATTGTGTTCCCAGTGTCCGGATTTACTAGCTGCAAAAGAAAACGCTAATGTTAAGTCTGAAAATGCTGAAACTTGTGTTGTCCGTATGCCTTCTAATGTTTTCCTGTATTTACTAAAACCTGTCGGCAAAAAGATCAGGGGCATTATTACGTAAGTAGGTACCTATCCACGGACTTGAGTGACGTTGATTTTTACTTTTTTTAAGCTACTCCGGCTGTCAAATGCATACATTTTTTGACACTTAGGAGTCGTCTAAATGCTTCACTCGATAGAGTGGAGTGCTACATAATAGGAGGGCAGAACTGACTTGGTTTTACTTATTTTTAAACGCTTTATGATTGCTAGTGTTATAACAGGGAGCCAATACTCATTTCAATAGCAAATAATTCGTATACGACTCTAAGGCGTATGACTCGAATTCTACGTAAAAAGTCGAATATGACACCTCAAAGCGATCGAAATTTATTAGCAAATTGCGCGTATGACTTTGTGAGATTACATAAAACTGATTTTTATGCGACAAATATCTAAATGTCCTTCGAATATTTTGCGTCTACGCTTTCAATTCTCATGGGCGAGAATCGGCTTGCTGTACCCGAATATGTTAAGAGACGTTTGCGCGATTTAAATGGTGGAGAGAAATGTCAATGGTGAGGAGAAGAGAAATGTCTTGTGGTGTATAATAGGCTACTTAAATTACTTATACATATGCCTGCATAATGTACGGTAGCTCAAGGACCCTAATATTCAACCCACTGCAGGGCACAGGCTTTCTCTATTATACAGTATGGGGTTACAAAGCCTGCCCACCGCGGTGTTCAGCACTCACCCGATATTCCAGAATACCGTTGGGCTGTCCACACGCGCCTGCTTTACCTGGAACTGTGTTTACGAAGATCGCTCCGGCTCCTTCGGTCATCCCGAATGTGTTGTAGAACTTAGTGTTGGGAGATTGTTTCTGAAATAACACGAGGACATGCTTTGCATCGGTGCTGGATGTTATTTATAGATGGAGTAGGTTCGCTCTTCATCTACGGGATTATTTCTAAAATGCGCAATTCCTGAAATACCTTTGTTAGAGTTTACCAATTACACGGCAAACGTAGTGTAGGACGCCCTCCAATTAGGTGGCATGGCAATCTGCGAAAAACTGCCGCCAGATTCGGGATGCGGCATGGTAAAGACAGGGCGCTATGGCGCTCATTAGGGAAGGGCAATGTCCAGCAGTGGACTAATAGCCTAAAGAAGAGAAGAGAATTACAGGACGTCCATTATTATTTTTTGTTTAATTTAACGTACCAGCTTATGATAAGTCAACAAGAGTACTTAAATACATAATTAGGATAAGATTTAAATACCTACTGTTTTGTAAATTTAGTAATTGATTGGCCTAGTCAATTAACTTTTTGCCAAAACCTTCTCGGGCTTAATCCACAGAAATGTCGATATTTAGTCATCTAAGTCGCGAGTTTCGTCCCGATATTTAGGCGTGAGCTTTTCTGAGCTTAGGCATTTGCAGAGATTATGAAACAGACTTAAAATATTTATTAAAATACTAGAAACTGACCCATCTCATCGGAGAATTGGCACTGCTTGCTATAATACAGGTGTCCAGCCTAGCATAGCAACAGAAGCTAATATAATGTTTATGATTCATAAAATAGTTGTAATTTTAAATTGTATCAACTCTGTACGATTTGTGGAAATAAATATATTCTTATTCTTAATTCTCTTTACCATTGTCTGTATCTAGGGAGATTCATCATTCACCTAATTTTGAGGTTTTTGCAAGTAAAATAGTAAAATGCATAAGACTTCGAAAACACTGTCTTTAATTGAAAACTGTAGACTACCTATATGTATTACTATTGTTCCAAAGGACAATAGTAGCATTAAATAAAAAAAAAAAATCAATGGTAGTAGTATTAAAATCCAAAAGATATCTGCAGTGCGTGAGGTTATTTTAAATTTTGAGTTTAAAAATCATAGAACAGAGTGAAAAGAAACAACAAGAATGGTTACACCGAGGTACTCACTTTGAGTTCATCTAGAAGCTTCTGAAGCACGACGCTACCACCGACATGGACGATTTCTAACGAGCTCAGGTCGAACTCGTCAGGTTTCTGGCAACTCATTGCTTGGGTCAGCAATGTAGGGCTTACTATCATCCAAGTTGGCTGAAACCGAAAGAATATCAGCAGCTTCGTAGGTATAGTCAACAGCTCGTCCTTTATTTTAGCTGCATAGTGGCCCGTCATTCACGTCTGAGAAGAATACATGCATTTAAAGGTTAACGTGGTGTCGAATGAACAAGTTGGTGTTAGAAACAAATTCTTTAGTATCTGCCCCCCAACTTAGCTTATTGCGAATTCGGTTACGAGCAGGTAGTTATCGTATGTATTACAGCACATGTTATTCTAGTTATATCGTACCACACGTCTAAGGTAGCTTAGTTGTTTAGCGTGATTGACTAAACTGAAACTATGCTTAGCTGTGTACCTATATGGAGTACATAGTGTAGAATTCTAGATGAAACTATAATAGCTCTGACACTTGGACGTTTTTTTTCGTGTATTAAGATTACCGGGATATATTTGCAGGTATTTAGCGACATCTGGCTTAAGTAATTTGCTTCACTTGCAGCCCCGAGTAGGTACCTACTTTGCAGGTAGGTTTTACATCGGAATGATATCCTTGTACCCATTTGATTATATTCTTTTTAATGCACTAACCCGTTCTAAGGACAATTTTAAAAACCTATTTAGAGGCTAAAAAGGATGTCGCTGCCTGTACGTAATACAGAGAGTATTGTAAATAGATTCTAAATTTCACTGATGCCGGTGAGTCGCCCATTAGCTCAGTTGGAAGAGCGCTGGCACGGATAGCCAGAGATCGCGGGTTCGAATCCCGGCATGGGTGGAATTTTTAGCCTCTAAATAGGTTTTTAAAATTGTCCTTAGCACGGGTTAGTGCATTAAAAAGAATATTGCCAAATTGATTACGACTCTGAACATAATCAGGCGACATATTCCACAGAGTAGAATGAAACCACCAATTGCGATCTTACTGCGATTAGCTGAGATAGGCTTAGATCAGATAACGGTGTGACTTACCCTGTAAGTTTTGATTAGTCGATTGAAACAATCCGCCGTCATATTGGTCGAGCATTGCAGGCGTGTGACTCTGTAGAGCGGCAACCCGATGAAGTTTACTAAGGCAGACAACCATAGCAGAGGCGATGAAACGAATACCAGCCTTGTATGGGTCGGGAAGCTGTCATACTGCCAACTGAATTTTTGATGTGTTATATTTTGCATAATTCGTTTCAAATTGATTAAGACTAGGTATCGAAACAATAAAGTCAGACCCTATGCTTACCAGATATTAGCCAAATTTAATGTGCAGTTCCTGTGCGTCGCAGCTGATAATTTCGGCAACCCGGTTGTACCGCTAGTTGCTATCAAGAACGCAATTGTATCTTCAGTATCGAAATCCTCTGCTCTGAAAAGTATCAATTACTTAAATAAAATATTCTTTACTACCCACACCACTTCCATTTAGTAACATTAGCGTAACCAAAGGAAAAAATCATCTCTTTTTAGAATAAAAAACATAAGAATATACTTTATTTGACAATATTACATATTTTACTCGACTGAGCCCGGAGGCCTTTTTACCCGACTGCGGCGAAGCCCAAAAGGAGGGTAATGTGTTTAGTTCGTATGTATGTATGTATGTATGTATGTATGTATGTATGTATGTATGTATGTATGTATGTATGTATGTATGTATGTATGTATGTATGTATGTATGTATGTATGTATGTATGTATGTATGTATGTATGTATGTATGTATGTATGTATGTATGTATGTATGTATGTATGTAAGTATGTCCGATTCTATGTTCCCTCATAACTCCTTAACCAATGGTCAGATTTTGTTAAACAAGGTGTCATTCGATTCGGCATCCTTGCGCGGGTGTCATAGGCTAAAAATCATAATTAAAATCATAATTATGCGATCAGAACCGTGACGAAAAATAAAATTCGTCAAGATGCTTCGTTAAAGTACAGCTAGGAGCCACTAGATGGCGGTGTTATATTTAGTTTATTGAATTCGAATACTAATTTTATTGAACTACCCCTACCAGGTGTAAAATTAAAACAGAATTTTGCGGATGACGTAGGTTACATAAAATCAGCATTAATAGAGAACCAACGGAACAAAAAATAACATTTACTTCTAAGCAATTAAAGTACCACTTTTAGCCACTAGATGGCGCTGCTATATTTTATTTATTCTTATACATGTGTATACATAATTTCGGCTTTGGTCTGCATGTAAACAAACCATTTATAGAATCGGTACAAATACGGAAAGAAATAATTCCTATAAAGGGGTTTGTTCCTTCTAGATCATTCATTTAATTAAAAAATATAATTTTGTTTAACTACGCCTAACACGTGTAAAGTATTTAAAAGAGAATTTTGCGGGTGTCGTAGATTACATAAAATCAGCATTAATAGAGAATAAACGCAACAAAAATAATATTCACTTCTAAGTAATTAATAAAGTACTGTAGCATTAGTTCCTCTACCCAACCACAGATGGCGCTGTTTGTGTTCTAAATTGCGGTATGGTTTTGTCCGAAGGTCCTACATAATATTAAACAAACACCATTTTTGTGTTTATTAGAAATTGGTTAATTTGGTTAATTGGTTAGTAATTGATTTGAACGCTTGCGAATCACTTCGACCAATACAGACAGTGAAGCGTTTATAGGCTACATATTAACCAAGTTTTTCGAATGTTAATTTCACTGGGTATACGAATGCAGTACTTCCCGGGGGTCTTTATTGACGTGTTTTTTCATTCTCGAACAATGCAATAATGATAATTGGTATATTTTGGATTTAAATTCGATGAAATCATGGTTGTGTTGTTGTTATTTCACTATGCTCAGAGATCCTTTACAGAAAATTTAATGTCAAACTTTGTTTACAATTTTTTGGACTTCAAACCATAGACAAAAATGGCTGACCGCGTTTTTGGCTGTTTAGGAAAATAAATTTTTAAAATATATTTTTGCGTTGCTTTTAGGTCCTCAAAAAATATACTAAAATATTTTTTGGTCTAATGGAAGAGTTATTTACCGCTTAAGACTTAATTTGAAAGAGAGTCAAATAGCGGATTACTAATAAAAATGCCATCAATTTATCTACCTATGTTTATTATCTATTTATCCATCGACCAACGGTTCTTCGGCATAATTTTTCTGTGACTAGGCCACTGCCATTTCAGCTTGCTATCTTAAAGGATTAGGTCAATTATTTTAGTTCTTTAGCGGATTGTTCCAATTCTGATTTAATGGATTTAATCCATCAAAGAGACTCCGAGCATAGGTCGTTTTAGGCACGCTCAGCGACTTTGTATCGGTGGACAAGTCCTGCCGTCAGTGTTCACGTTTCAGATACACATACACCTATTGTTGAAAACCATTGTAATAATCCCAATAACTATCTAGTGTAGTGAATACTTACCATATAATAGGTTTTGTGCTCTTTTGAGAAGTACTGTAATAAAAATTTGCAACGCTCTACAAAATAGTAATTCCAGTTCTCGTCTCTGTAGAAAATATCCCCTGTCTTCAGCCATCCGTCTTCAGAGAATGTATATTGGTTTTCTTTCGGTTTATTGTAATAGCCCTGAAATATTAAATATTTGTTTGGGAAACGAGAGGAAAGCACAACTGTAGGCAACTACGTCTTGGTGCGCCTTAAGTACGCCATGTCACTGGATGAATTATGTACGTATCCAAGATAACTGATTGACAGGTATAGCCGATTGAAAGTTACAACAGTCATACAAGTTATGGCTAGTTATTGATAACAGTACTAATACACATTATTCCACATGATACATTTTACAGGAAATTACACGAGAAATATATACCTAAATACATACTTCTTCAAAGGCGAACTTTACTGCGAAAAAATCTTTTTCAGAGATGTAAGTGATTTTTTTTCAGCAAAACTTGGAGATTTGGAGAAGCAGTAAAGTACAAAAACCCTAACAAGTACCCTAACATAAACTAAATACCTTTCAAAATAACAACTAAATTTAAATTTGATTTCAAGTGTTTTTGAACTAAATCTTTCGAAAGCATTACACATTATTGAAATGAAATGAAAATGAAAAATGTTTATTGAGCAGAATAAAACATAACAATGTATAAAGTAACTCTGAACACCAAACTAAATTAAATTGTAACTTGGGGCACAGTTCTCCATTCAAGTCGAACTTAAATGTATCACATATTCATCATTTCAGCCTATTGCAGTCCACTGCTGGACATAAGCCTCCCCCAGGGTGCGCCACAAGACCCGGTCTCCCGTTTTCGCCATCCAGTCACCACCAGCCACCTTTTTCAGGTCGTCAGTCCATCTGGCCGGAGGGCGTCCTACACTACGCTTGCCGAGTCGTGGTCTCCATTCGAGAATCCGTCTGCTCCAACGATCATCGGTTCTGCGACAGATGTGACCAGCCCACTGCCACTTCAGCCTGCTACACTTCTGAACTACGTCAGTGATTTTGGTTTTTTGTCGGATGATCTCGTTCCGGACTTTGTCTCTTAACGAGATTCCGAGCATACACCTTTCCATAGCTCGCTGAGTGACATGCAATCGGTGGGCTAGTTTCACTGTCAGATTCCACGTCTCGGCTCCGTATGTCATGTCCGGCAGGACGCATTGATTGAATACCTTGGTCTTCAGGCATTGTGGCAAGGGTGACTCGAAGATGTGACGCAATTTTCCAAACGCTGCCCAGCCAAGCTGCACTCTTCTGGTGATTTCACCCTCCAAGTTGTCTCTACCCAGCTGGAACTTTTGTCCTAGGTAGACGTACTCTTGGACAACTTCAAGGGCTACACCTTCGACGAGAACGGGCTCAGGGACGATGTGCTCGTTGAACATGACCTTAGTCTTGTCCAAGTTCATCCCAAGCCCAACGCGTCTCAAGGCAGCATTAAGACCAGACAGCATTTTTTGTAGGTCTTGCAGCGATTCTGCCATTAAGAGTATGTCGTCAGCAAAGCGGAGGTGTGTGAGATATTCACCATTAACATTGATGCCCATGCCATTCCACCACAGGGTCTTGAAAACATCCTCCAGAGCATTGGTGAAGAGTTTCGGGGAAATAACGTCACCCTGTCTTACACCTCTGAGCAACTGGATGGGTCTTGTTTGGTGGTTCTGCACTTGCACGGACATCGTCGCCACTTGGTAGAGACTCCTCAGCTCCTCCACATACCGCCAGTCGACTTGGCATCGCTGCAAAGACTCCAGAACAGCCCAGGTTTCGATGGAGTCGAAGGCCTTCTCGTAGTTCACAAACGCCAGACACAGCGGTTGGTTATACTCTTCGGACTTCTGTATAACCTGCCGAACAGTATGGATGTGGTCTACGGTGCTATAGCCTTTACGAAACCCAGCCTGTTCCGGTGGCTGAAAGGCGTCAAATCTTGATGCCAGACGATTCGTGACGACTCTCGAGAACAGCTTATAGACGTGGCTCAGAAGCGTGATCGGCCTATAGTTTTTAAGAAGCGTTTTGTCTCCTTTCTTGAAAAACAATGCCACTACACCTCTGCTCCACGCCCTCGGGGTAGTACCATTGGTTATTACACAGAAGAGCCTCCTCAACTCCCCAAGAACAGGTTCACCCCCAGCCTTGAGGAGCTCAGAGGCTACTCCATCTTCACCGGCAGCCTTCCCATTACTAAGCTGTTTGAGAGCCGCCCCGATTTCATCGACATCTACGTCTGGGAAATCGTCAGTGAAGTGGCGGGTAAGTGGGGCTCTAGGGTCTCTCGCGTCAGGTGGAGGCTTCGGTGCGTGCGAGGCATACAGATGTCCGTAGAAGTCCTCAATTTCAGCGAGTATCGCCGGGACTGATGTGACGGTTTCACCATTCGAGGTAGCTAACTTTGTCAGATGACTCCTCCCCAGTGTCTTGGTGAAGACCTTCGACCCCCGATTTCGCTCGATCGCCTCATGTACGAGGGTACCAAGGGGCTTATGATGTCGTCTCGTATTAATTTTCGGTTTTTGAATATTTTTGACAATTATTTAAACACTTTGATATGTTGAAGTTATTTATTTGTAACTTTAATAATGTAAAAAAACCATTAATATGTTACTTTCTGCTCAAAGATAAAAAATAACTTCTTAGAAATGTGGGCTTTGTTATTACTTTTAAATTTTAAGTATTTATTTAAATTTCCCTGATATCAACCCTTTGTATGTCCCCATTGCTAGGGGCACGGGTCTCTTCTATCAACCCTTTGTATGTCCCTATTGCTAGGGGCACGGGTCTCTGCCTGCATCGCAGGAAGCTTAAGCCATACTCCACCACGGGGGGCAAGCCCGGGTTAGTGGAGGATTGTAAGGCAGTGACGGGCCTCACTGTCAGAAGTTATTAAACCACCCATAAGGCCTCTTTCATGTGTTAACGACCTATAATATAATTAAGTTTTTGTATCCTTAAATAAATACATTAGTAGAGTGTTTTTCCGACATTAAAAAAAAGACTATTAATGTTTTTCTCACTCCAAAAACGCATGGTCCTGTAATCCACAGCTCCCCTTGCACATTGGGCTCTTCAATATCTTCATCAGAGCTTAGATCCACCAACTGAAAAAGTAGATATCTTGTTTAAACATAACATAACCTTTAAATACAGGCACATACAATGCTTCTGGCTCCACACTAGGATACCTTGTGTCGTGGGAACCGGATACAGCGACGTCACAAACATGTAAACATCCAAGACCTGGGGATTTGTTTTTGTCCACGGCCCGGGTTCAACCAACTTTGAGTTTTATTAATTTGACTGCCACGTTGGTATAGCGGGTAAAAGGCTTAAAACCAATTAGTTTTTTCTTTCGGGGAGTTTTGCACCAATGTAGTAGTAAATTTTATCTTACCCGACATTTGGTGATACCCAGAGGCTTCACAGAAGTTGGATGCTTGATGTCATCGTTCAACATCGCGATTCCGCATTCTGTCATCCCGTACATGCACCTCATTTGCGTTCCAGGAGACAATGCCTTAAATAACATAGAAATTATTAATACTATTATTACATTACTATTGTAAATTTCTGTTAATATTTCTGTAACTTCTGTCAATAATTTCAATGATACTCCTATAATAATATTATTCTCTTAAATTAACTGTAACTTAGTAAATATTTATATGTATTCGTTATCAACCCTTGTATGTCCCCATTCCAGGCACGGGTCTCTTCCTGCACCGTAGGAAGGATAGGCTACACTCCACCACGGCGGCCAAGTCCGGGTTGGTGGAGGATTGTAAGACATGGCGGGCCTTACTGCCAGAAGGCCGGCCATAAGGCCTCTGACTGACATGGCTTAGCGTGCCTTGCGAAGCACGGAAGAGCTCGGAAAAATGCCTCTATTGGTAGTCACGGGACGGTCACCCATCCTGCATCTGATCGCGCCTGTTGTTGCTTAACTTAAGTGATTGATTCCAACCACTCGGTTCGGCTAGGCCATAAGCGCTTCTATGTATGTTTATTATAATTTGGTTTAATGGTGTATTTTACGTTTGTTATAAGTAGGTATAATATATTTTTTCTTTCCAATATTTATGTAGAGTCATGTAAGTTGTATGTATATTAGTAAGTAGTGTTTTATTTCTAAATGTTGTTTGAAATTTCTCGTACACCCGCTCTCATTGTTTTAAAATTCCAAAATTTTTAGGCAGGTTGGAAATTTCTGTTGAAATAAGTGCGCCTTTGTACGTAATTGTTATCACGTTGTATTCCATTAAGGTTAATGTGCAATAAAGTTAAACAAACAAACTCCGTGCTTTACTAATGTCTCACCTGAATCGTAGAAAAAAAGTCTTGAGACGCCGCACTGCCTCCCACGCCAAGAACTTCGTAGCTTGACAGGTCAATAGTAATTCCAGAATTTATGAGTTCATTTAGGAAAGGCGGAGTGACCACGCTGAAGGTTGGCTATCGGAAAATAATAATTTTATTAGTACCCTTCTCCTACGCCACTGAAAATAATATTATCAGGTAAAACGATATCCTGACGTCGACCCAATACCACGGCAACTATATCGCTGCCGAAACGTCGGGAAATAATTTAATTACGTTTCACCTAATAAATAATCGCAATTAGACCCGTTTAATATATAACTATGGATATGTATCGCGAATTAATAAATAATACTATTTAGTGAGTCTCTTCTTCTTCTTCTTCAACCCATAGCCACCCAATGCTGAGTGTAGGTCTCTTCTAATGCACGCCATTTGTTTCGGTCTTGGGCTTTTCGAAGGACTTATCTTCGTGACCTTTGTAATAGAACAGCTGACCAGAATTTAGTTTCATAAGATCTTCCCCTCTGCGTCTAGTTTCGCTTAAGCCAATGATTTCCCAGTTGATCTTATTAAGTACATTGGTTTCTAGTTCTTGGTAGCGCTCTTCTGTGAGCAAGGTCCTAACATTGTACGTAGCCAGATAAACGTTTTGTAGGCAGCCGAATCTTTAGTGAGTCACTTTATATTTATTAATAATGTCTGTGCGATGGACCATTGATGAAGTTTTGTTAAGATCTAGAGATCTTTTGTAGAGAGACTAGTGTTGCGCATTATTGGTAACAAAAGAAATATGGCTACACCAGATTCGTTGCATGTTGGTTAGGTAAGTATGGGGTCCTAATAAAAAAAATCTAAGTTTTCAAGACTTGGGAAGGCGTGCGTCGCCATCTTGATTTTTCTAAATGTAAAATCCTTTTGAAATTCATGAAGTGGATAAAAAGGTAATATCCAAGCACGATCAACCTTAAGTTAAATGGTTTTTGGAAATACGGATATTTTACCTTCCGCTTCATGTAATTTTGTATAGGGAAGACTGACAAAATGAAAATGTAGCAACTTTATGTTGCTACGTTTTCTTGTTTCTACTCCTCTAGACGTTTTTGTCATAGAGTCAAGAAATCCGGATTATTAAAAAAATTGGTACCTACTTCTAGTCAAGATGGCGGCTAACTCCTCTCCCCCTTACGTCGAAAACTTGGATTTCTTTCAATAACATAGGTATATTATTTTCAATCTTTTGCGAAGCAATGACATTTAAAAATATTCCCCAAATATAACGATTTTTAAATTTCTTTATTAATTCATTCACCTGGTATTTATTAATAATTTCTATCATGTGATCCATTGAGGAGGTTTTGTAAATGGAAGTTTGAAGTCTCGTGTAACGCAATATTGGCGACAAAACAAACATGGCTATAGCAGATATCCATTGAAACGAGGAGAATACCGCATTTAAACGAGTAGGCGTAGGAAAATCGTCGAACATACACCTGTAAAAACAAGTAATTTATAAGTACTCTTAATTGTTTTAATGAGCTTCACGACCCCAAGTCGTTATTTACATATAAAACGGAACATCGCAGGCCAAGTTCACGTGCGTTTGTGTAACAAATTTTGGTAGTCCTGTTGACCCACTGGTTCCTATTAGCAAACTGATAGTATCTTGCGGGTCGAAGTCGGTAGGCCTGAAAAAGAAATACTTATCTGTAAGAACACCCCCTAGTGCAATATAGTGCACAGGTAATAACTTGTCATACTTGAAGGCTTCGATGGATTCAAAGTTCTCATATTTGTCATGGAACTCACTTAGTGACATACAATTGTCACTTTTATCAAAGGATACAACGTTCGCCTCTAATTTTGTTTCTAATAGGGCCTCGCGGACGTCCTTACACTTGTTACCTTGACAAAATACCAATTTTGGTTTAGTGTTTTTAAACGCTTCATCCAGATCTCCTAGAAATTTATCAATGGTATTTAATGAACCGGTGGTGCAAAATATCTACATAATACTTAGTTCACAGAAGTCTACTCACGTCCCGCTAAATTTCTGTCTAATGGAGCAACAATTATTCCAAGATATTGTGTAGCGTAAAAAGGCACGCAAATGTCGAGATGACTGGGAGCCATAATGACGACCACATCTCCGCAGCCAAGACCGAGGGTCCTGAAGCAAGTCGCGCAGCGCACTGACCGCTCCAGCACTGACCCGGCCGTCTCAGACTCGGCGGTGTATCCATCTATCTGGATAGAAGAAAAATAATTTATCTGTTACACAATTTACTGGCTTTAGAAACATGGATAACCGATTCATTCAACATAAAATATATACTAGAAGTAAGATCGCCATCGCTTTGATGGAGTGTAATTTTCCACGTATACATCTGCGTGCAAAAACGAAATATCTGCTGGATTTTGTCGTACTGAAATGAAGTATGTGTGATACACATTATTTACACCTCATAACTATGGGGCAGAGCTAAGCAAATATTCCGCTTTATCGTACAGATGCATACATGAAAAGTTACGTAGCTAATCAAGTCGTATAGCAATATAATATATATTGATATGCATATGGCTAGAGGCACAAATAAGTTAAGTATTAAGTGTTGCTCCTTGGAGAAATGCCTCTTGGAGAATCCTACTGATACTACAAACATATATGCCTATAGCATTTAGTCACCCTTATAGTTAAAGACAAAAATCAGAACACCAATTTAGATCTTAAGCCTACAAGTTTAACATGTTACTTAAATATTACTTATACAATTAACTCTAGCAGAAATTCTTGTTAGTCTTCATACACAAACTGCGCAAGGAAAGGAAAAATTCAGCTAACCGTTTCTTCAATGTTTTCCTCGATTCTATCGATACTGAATTATAACAATTCAACCATTTCACATATTTGTCATGTAAGCAAAAGTTTATTATAGTGTTATCAACCCTTTATATGTCCCCACTGCGTTGGCACGGGTCTCTTTCTGCGTCGCAGCTTAGGCCATACTCCACCACATTATAGTATAACCAAGACCGGATTGGCTATTATTATAGTATAGTATATAATACACGTTTCAGAGCCGGTGGCGGTCGTTTGTTTAGAATAAAGAAACATTTTGTAAGAGGCTTGTCTGTTTTGGGTTATTCAATAATCTTTAAAAAGTACAAATGCTTTATTTACCCTCTGGAAAGTACCTGTGATACCAAATAACAGAAGACAGATACCGACAGCTCCCAAAGGATAGATCCCAGTGACCAAATGATAGATATTAGAGGACAGGTATTAGAAGACATAATATATCAGACGTAGGTGGCCAAAGGATAGATATTAGAGGACAGGTATCAGAGGACATAATATATCAGACGAAAGTGGCCAAAGGATATTTATTAGAGGACAGGTATCAGAGGACATAATATATCAGACGACAGTGACCAAAGCATAGATATTAGAAGACAGGTATCAGATGACATAATACATCAGACGACAGTGACCAAAGGATAGATATTAGAGGACAGGTATCAGGTGACATAATACATCAGACGACAGTGACCAAAGGATAGATATTAGAGGACAGGTATCAGAGGACATAATATATCAGACGACAGTGACCAAAGGAGATAGTAGTGGACAGATATCTGACGACAACCAGAGGACAGTTACCTGTGATATAAAATCGGGAGCGTCTCGAAGACCCTGCAAGATGAGCTTCCCCAGATGGTAACGATCGCTGGGCCGCCCCGAAGCAGCCACTATCCTTGACTTGAATTCCTCCAAATAATTTGTGATAGAGTAGTTAAGGCGACGCAGTTTATCCATTTCAACTCAAAATTGTGTCTTATTAGAACAAATAAGTGGAAACGAATGAGAATTTACGGCCCATGTTTCACTAACTGGCCTCAATTAAAATTAAAGGTCGCTGATCTTCGTTATCATTTTAGGCATGCCTCAAACTCACGCGGTCTTATATAAATTGCAGTGAGACCCCGTTTTATTACAATGGGGAAGATGCCTCAAAATTAGACTACACTAAAAGACTAGTCATGTTTCTCTAATAATAAAAAACTTGCTATATTATTATTTTTATGTAACATAACATAATTATACATACAGGCACATACATTGCTTCTGGCCCCACACTAGGATACCCTGTGTCGTGGGAACCAGAAACAACGACATCACAAACATGTAAACATCTAACAACATTAAATATTTGGGCGTAATTATCGATAAACAACTGAACTTTAACAATCATATTGAACTAGTTAGCACACGACTTCGAAAATTGATATATGTATTTAAAACCTTGAGACATGTCTTGGATCCCACTCGTTTGAAAAAAATTTATCTTGCACTTTCTCAATCTCTTGTCACATATGGCATAACATCTTGGGGTGGCGCATCCAAGACAAGTCTTAAAAAACTTGAAATAGCTCAAAGAGCAGTCTTGAAGGTCTGTACCTTTAAATGTTTTCGATACCCAACTACCAAATTGTATGAGTTTTGCGAGGTTCTGTCAGTCCGCCAACTGTTTTTACTAGATATTATACTAAAGCAACATAAAAAAATAACCTTCGACCCAAACATCATGTCCAAACGAAGAAATGACAGGGTTTGTGAATATGAGCGCCGCTTTTATACTACTTTTAGTCAAAGGTTTACCGAATTCTTAGGACCTCATATTTACAACAAAGTAAACAAACAAATTTACATCTATCATAAAAGCAGCACAGAGTGCAAACACGAAGTTATGAAATTCCTACAGCATCTGACATATGATGAAACTGAAAACCTACTCTGTATTCTTAAGTAACCCTTAAATGCAAATATCCCACTATTCTATTACTAAAAGTAAAATTATTCTTTAAACACATCCTCTTACACACACTCATTCATAATACTACTTACACACTCACTCACATACACCACACAAAAAGAGGAATACACTCACCAACTACACTACACCTATCCACCTACTTTTATACAAATAAACTAATTTAAGGTAATTGAATCCTAGGACATAATTATATACATGGTTCCTGGGTTATATAGTACATATATATATATATATATATATATATATATATATATAAGATATAATATTCTTTACATGAGTAAAATTATTAAAATTTGTATGTTAAGTGAAACTAATTGTCTGTACAATCCGAACTCAAATTAACATTGTCACTTCGGTGGGGAATTGGCACTGATTGCTGTAACACAGGTTTTTAACCTAGCACAGCGTCAGAAGCTAATCGTTAATTTTGTATATAGCATTAAGTAAAACCATTTTGTAAAAGCTGTGTACTAATGTTTTTGCCCAATAAATAAATATTCTATTCTATCCAAGACCTGGGGTTTTTTTTTTCCCCAACCGGGGATCGAACCCGGGACCTCTTGCATGGTAGGCTGATGCGCTACCGCTGCGCCACAGGGGCCGTCAATATACATGTAAATCTAACCGATGAATCAGAATCGCGGAACCTAAAAGGAGAGTAATGTGTTTAGCTCGTATGTATGTATGTATGTATGTATGTATGTATGTATGTATGTATGTATGTATGTATGTATGTATGTATGTATGTATGTATGTATGTATGTATGTATGTATGTATGTATGTATGTATGTATGTATGTATGTATGTATGTATGTATGTATGTATGTATGTATGTATGTATGTATGTATGTATGTATGTATGTATGTATGTATGTATGTGTATGTATGTGTTTTTCATAACTTCAACCAAAGATCAGATTTTGACAATTAAGACCTCATTTCGAGTCTCATTGCGAAGTCAAAGTAATTTCAAGTTCAAGTATTTCGTAGGGCATTATACCTACCACTTTTCGACAGCTTGCTTTATGAAAAGTATTATTTGTTTTTTTAAGTGACCTCTATTGCCGCTTTATGCAAGTTCTTCATTGTCTATGTTTTTGTTTTTGCGATTTCTTAATTGTCTTATGATTTGTGAAGGCCGCGACTGCAATCGAGACCGCGCTTGTGTGTGGCAGACTTTATATGCTAGACTTGCTCCACTGTGTTATTCTGTGAGTGGCGCACGACATTGATATCATTATATTCGTGCTCATACATTGCGTAAAGCACCCAACGTAATTAGTAATTGCGCACACGAACAGCAATGTAAAATGTTGTGTGACAGAACAGTCGACTAGACAATTTCTGTGGTACCGGCATTCATTATAACATTCGAACTGGTGTGATCGGATTGACCAATCGCAGCATTCGTAGTTGTGTACGTATTTGCTTAGATATCAATTACCTATCCTAATAAACCTACACTAATTATCAAGAGGAAAAGTTTGTAGATTTACATCTTTGCAATGCAAGTTTGTATGTAGGAGGTAATTTCTGAGAGTAGGTACTTAAATTCTTTCAACGATATTTAGAATGGAGCTTCAGTGTGGCCATAAACTAAAGACAAATTATATTTACCACGTGAACGTTGGCGCGGGCTCTACTAGTACATGCAATAAAGAATATTCTATCTATCTATCTATCTACTAGTAAATAATAAATTACTTCCATACAACTAGCGTTGCCATCGATTAAAATAAAAAACCGGACTTATCCGTTAAAAAAACAGAATTATTGGGTTCCAAGGCAGGAGCTAAAAAAAGAATTTTTGACTCATACTTATAAGCCGGACCTTTGAGTCTCAAGGCCGGACGCTAAAAGTTGGCGAGTCTATTCTCGCTCGTTCGCTTAGTTCTGACTGAAGTGATATATATATAAAAAGCTTAAGAAAAACTGGACGGGCCCCAAACAGTCAAAGGCCGGACAAGAGGTCAAATAGCCAATGTTAGGGCTCTTTCGGTGTCGGGTGGCAACGCTACACACAACACAATCACTGGTCATGCATACTCGTAGTTGTTCAATAGAGCCTTATTAGCCGGTAATGGTCGTTTCATTTACACTAACGGTAGTCTAGTAAGCAATCGCATTGCAATGGTAGGTATAACCTGTAGTACTTAATTCGGCCCCTCGCCCGATTTGATCTCCTTTGCGAGAGATGCCTATTTAATTGGCGCTGGTTATAGCACTGGAATGGAATTGTACTGCTTTGCTATTGCTTTGTAGACTGCCAATTTGAGGTCAATAGCAACCATCGTCGTGCTTATATCATTCTATTGAAATACTATGTAAGTATTAAACTCTAAGGCCTGGTCCCAAAACTAGGATAGCCCGTGCTCTGGTACCCAGGCAAGGGTATCGCAAACATGAAAATAGACCCAGACTGACCCAGATCCCGTAACCCAGTACGTGGGCCACCGCACTGGGTCACGTTTGATTACGATGCCGGGTTCGACCCACGACCTTCGGTATTGTAATAATGCTTGAAATCTCTAGACTAAAGAGACTGACTTAGCCTCATAGTTGGGCCATTGTATGTAGCATGCGCTCAGGCATGTCAACATTACAGACCCTTGGGTTTCCTTACAATCATTTCCTACGCAGTTAGACTAATCCGTTTACCACACGTAGGTAGTCTCGCGCACTGTTAGTAAATTATAAATAACTTCCGCACAACGCAATCACTTGTCCTGGTCCTAAACTAGGATACTCTGTGCTATGGTATTCAGGCAAAGACATCACAAACATGGGCGCACTAAGACCGTGAAAACACGGCCTTAGTGCGCCATCCGAGACCATTAGTTTAGTAAACTAATCCTTCTGATTAGACGGTTTTTCGTGATAGCACCTAAATAGCCAATCAGTAGCATAAGTTTGTAACGGTGCAAACCTCTTCACACCATTTTTATTTCTTTTTCCATCTATCATTTTCAAAATTCAAAACAAGTAACCTGTAACCTGTGGAGGTTACAGGTAAAACCTACAAGGAACTCTTTGGCAATAAAATAAAAACTCTCACCCTCACCCCATCCTTACCTCATTACTAAAATATTTTCTTAACCTCTTTTTTTGTATCCGTATTCTTTTTAAATATTTTACCGCCAACTTGTACAAAACTTAACCGGACGTATTTCTATTGAATACGATTCATCGTTCGTTTTCAATTGTAAATACTTGTAAAATATGTATATACCCCTTAGTTTATTTATTTACCTACCTTAACGGCTATCTACGCCACCTTTATAGTTTTAATTTTCTGTATATATAATCACCACAACCTTTTCGGACACATTTGCGTCATACTATTTGTCTATTTATTTATTAACAATTTTTTTATTTATTATTTATACACCACTATCCTCCTGGACATTTGCTAACCATTTTCTTAGAACATCCAAACATTCAATCAGGTGCGACGACAACACATTAAATAAGCCTAGGTCAACTAATTTATTTATTAATCGCGTTATCTAATTAAACGCGTTACGGTGTTTACCCCACCATAGCTCTTGAGAGCACTACTACGACGGATTCTACCCCGTCGGGTACTATGTACCCAATATTATAAATATTGTTAAAATGTAAATAACTTTCATAGAGCGGATTGTGACTCAATAAATAAGCCACCACTACCACTAACGAATACCAGCGGGTGGTAACTGGCTAAATAAGCCTATTACTAATTTAGGCCAGTTTCTGGATATATCTAATTAATAAAAATAGATTTTGTCTATACTGAATGAACGTCTTCACCTTCACTTTAGATGAAGACAATGCTAGGTGATGCATGCTAGGGATGAATGATAGATGATGTATAAAAGTGGAACTGCCTAATGTAAATATTCATTGTAAATATCACCCACACACTCAAAATTTTTTTCATCGCCCATCCTTTATATTTTATTTTATTTTAATATTTTAGAATAACCATATTTACTTACCCATCCCACATCCCCGACCTTCATCGACCTGACTCATGACTTTAAATTTAAATTTTATTATTTCGACAATTTTTTTTTATCATCTTCTTTACTCTCGACTTTAAATTTTAAATTAAAATTTTTGACTTGACAATATTTTTTATAAAAAAAAATTTTTTTTTTTTAAATATATTTTTTAAATAAATATATTTAAAAAAAATATTTTTTTACCGGTTGCCCCCGGGTAGTGTAACGGTGCAAACCTCTTCACACCATTTTTATTTCTTTTTCCATCTATCATTTTCAAATATTTAAATTATGTACGTCACACATTCTTCGATTTCCCTCATTTTTCACCACTACTACTTTACGCTTTGACCAGATCTGACTTTTTACCTGCTTCTCCGTTTATCCGTTTTTATCCAGTTTTCTGTTAATATTACTACATTTCTACAAATAAAACTACACCTAAAGTCGTTCCAGAGTTTATTTATTATTATAAAAGTTATACAACGTTCTAAGTTTACTAAACTAATGGTCTCGGATGGACACTCGGTCCGAGCGTACTAAGACCGTGAAAACCTGGCTTTAGTAACGGTGAAGGTGAAGTGGTGATACAGCAGTTTCAATACAAAGTACACACGTCTTCTTCTTCTACTTCTTCAGGCTATATTAGTCCAGTGCTGGATATAGCCCTCCCCTAATGAGCGCCATATCACGCTGTCTTCAGCTTGCCGCATACAGCAACTGCCTGCAGTTTTTCGCAGACCGTCATCGTACCTAGTCGGAGGGCGTCCTACACTACGTTTACTGACGTAACATAAAATAAACTCATGCCTGTAACCAAGGGGGTAAGCAGAGACGAGAAGGATCCTGGCTGATCTCTGTTTGTTGTTGTGTATAGGCATGTATAGGTATTAAGACAAATAAATAATTCATTGATTTAATAATTAAGGAGACATCCAGCTATATGGACTGTCAGACACGCGGCGTTCACTCAGATACGTAGCCCTGGTGGCGCCCTTCCGGTATGAGCCCAAACTAAGATTTTAATAAAAAATAGGTAGATACTACTTTACCAGTTTTAGCATTGAATTTTAAGTAAGTAAAATTCAATGGTTTTGGAAAGCAAACCAACTAGAGGAGCATAACGTAACGATAAAAGTTTTATCGTATTAGGATAGCCCAGCTTAGGTACTTTATTACACCACGTAAAGCGAGATGCCGCTATCAGATAGTGGAATGAAACTTTTATCTTCCTCCCCTAGCAAAAGAAGTAGTAAAAATCTACATATTTATTATAGCATTCGAAGACAAGATGCATTCTCAAGGAATATTCTAATATAAAAGAATTAGCGAAATCGGTTCAGCTGCTCTCACTTACCAACACATTCAGCGATAAATTTTTATATTATAGATTGGCAATTACATACGTAACGTCTGCAAGCGTCGATAAGTTAATTTAAAAAAAAACCGAAAACGAATCAGTAAAAACATCTCCGTCTTATTTCTAAAAATACGATGAAACAGTCCTTGAAACAGTTGAAAAACCTCTAATTAACATAATCTTTAGTGGAAGATTATCAAGGAAAAAACGTACTGTATACTTTATGGCACACATAAAAATCATACAGGAAACACAAAATTTACAAAATAAAAAGTGTACATGGCGAGCTTATTTCATAAGAAATCTCTTCCAGCCAAACCTTGATGTGGTGATACGGACATTAGGTATAGACCAGTTCGGTTAGCATGGACGTTTTGACTCTCTCTCGATGTCGAGTGAGAGACTTGCCAAGTCTAAAGTCCCAACATGGCAACCGAGACTCGAGATCGCTCGAGATAGCCCGAAGAGTGCGGTCTTGTCTATCAAAAAGTTATTTTTGCCATATTAAATAAGAGTGTTGTTTTTTTTTGCCTATCAGTTTTTACCGATAGCCGAACATCACTAGAAAGTTAAGAACCGCGTTTCGTTCCGACGCAAGCATCTAATCGGAACCATTAATTTTTTTAGTGTGCCCGCGATACAATAATAGTAACAAAACGCGTTCACGTCATTTTCGTTACAGCGCGTCAATTCTAATTTTTACTTTCGTGAAAAACTTATTAAGGGGTGCCATAGAAAAGAATTGAAGAGCAAATGATTGCGCCACCCTCTAGGCATGATGACTATTGATGACCCAAGTCTTATTTATTCAAGTCAACAATCCATTATCAACACAAAATATATCTATTACAGCAAGAACAAAAAAAAAACATTCAAAGAATTTGTAATTTTTCTATCAAATATATGCTCTCGAGGTCTTGTCTTCACCTCCGTGGGTACCAGACATGTGTCGGTCGCATATGTCAAAATTAGTGTCTATCTCGACCGAAATTATCTCGGCAGCGTCACCATGCTACTGCTTGTAAACATGTCTCGGTCTTCTCTATCTCGATCGCGATGGCCATGCTAAAGTCGAGACATCTCGGGCACATCTCGAACTCGATAGAGAAACTGACATTTTTGCATAGAAAAGGGCGTTTCTCGAGCGGACCACGCTAAGCGTACAGAGTGCTTAGTGCGAGTTTGACAGATCCAATCGAATAACTTTACTACCGCGTTAATCGAGCATTGAGTACTGAGTATGAGTAAGTTAACCGTTCGAACTGGCAAAACGCTGTCACAGTACAACTTGCACTCGCGTTTAGTCGTGTTTTGGCTGGTTAACGTGTTCACTTCTCAACGAAAACCATTACAACTCGCACTCAGCTATTTTAATTTCCATACTTGTCGCTAGGTGGCGCTTCCTCGATGCCATAGAAATAAGAGTTTACGTTAACGCGATCGAGTAGTTATAAAACTCGCACTAAGCACTCAGGGGAAAAGTGTACAATAACGTAACCACAGACTAAAAAAATCTGTGCCAATTTTTTTTGAGGACTTGTGTTTTTATAAAAAAAATAATCGTAGCCTCTATATTTTTTTATAATCTTTATTTATTTCGGGACTTTTGTCCTAGTGGGACAATGTCAGAGATTTACGTATTTTTTTAGTCATAAGGTTGTTTAGTTGATGAGACAATAAGAATAGCCACTATGTTTGTGTTCTACCGCTAGGCAAAGTCTCCTCAGTCCAGAGTTCTCTATCTTAGGCCACCTCAGACCACTCTGGTAAATGTTGGTCGAGATCATTTTCCCACTACCACCGGCTCATAGGGCGGCCTAGGAGACTGCAGAAAATATGTTTTTTTTATGGAATGTGTGTACTAGGTATATACTATTTGAAAGGAAAAAAAGGTTAGGCTGCATTCAAAATACAAAAAATACTTGGAATTACAATATATTTTTTAAGATTCAATTGGTAGATACTTAATCGTAAGACATAGTAGGTACATGGACATACGAAGAGAACAATTACAATTAGCTAGGAGGTTTCCGCGTAAAATATGGTTTTCATCATTAGTGATTAGTCTGATTAGTGTAGCTTCCGCGAAATAAATTGTGAACTAACCCTTTTTCTCCACAGTACAGCGTTTTTGGGGACATAAATGTGTGCAAAACAAAACTCTCGGTGGCAAGGGCATGTTAGGGATAGGCCGTGTAGCTAGCCTTTGTCGAATACCTACTCGACTCGATGTAGGCACACGAGGATATCAATGACATGTCTGCGCCATAGCTTTCAGAGGTTTGCATCATATTTAATTCCGCATACAAACGTGTGAATTTAGAGCGAATTCACTTGGTAGCCTTATACAGTTGATTTGACAGACTAAATGAGGAATTCCAAAATCTAGCTCTGCTTACTAAGCTACGGCTGAATCTGAGTCTGCTTTGGTTGAATGGTTTAAAGAATCCCTTCACCGGAGGTGTGCCCAATTTAATTTATTTGTAAAACAATTTTCCTATATAATTAGTGTAACACCCCACCCCGCGTAAAAAATACTTTAACCCACTTAAGAAGAAAGAAGCGTGCAATAATAATTAACCTGCTAAAAGAAGCTATGATGCAAAACACTCTAATGGCCAACTGTGATCATCTAGTCTAATGAGAACCCTTCGTTGTGAACGTATTAGTAACCTAAATTCTTTTAGGATATGAGATTGAGCAACGAGAGTGTGTAAGAGATCCGTTTAAATACACAAGCAGAATTTAGATTAATGAACAGGAACCAAAGGTTAGCTTAAAGCAAATAAATATAAATGAAAACAGCAATCAAGCGAATGAAATAAGCGAAAGCAAGATATGATTTAAAATAAATTAAATAGATAACAGGTTAAGCTGCAATGAAGTTAAAAGAAACAAAACTAGGATGAAATATGTAACTCTTACAAAACTACTTCTAAATAAATAAAATATAAAAGTACCAAATAAACCAAATGTCATACAGCAAACACGTGAGTGTTATAGTATAACGTCCCCTACCAAAAGGCCGGTTAAGACAGACATTATTAGCCAACTAGGTAGATAAGAATTTATTAATATGAAATGAGTACAATACTCGGTTATCTACTAGTCGATAGAGCTAATTATATCTACCCTGGATGGGGTATGGCCACCACTACGTTATACTGTTAATATATACTTATAAATAATAAACTATGACTGACTAGAAATAAGAATAGGTACAGTGATTCATTATCCCGAGTCTATTCCTCAAGTAGACATACATAATTACGCGAGAATTGGCAAAGCGACGTTCAGTAGTACAATGCATTGGCAGTTGACGAAAGTGAGAGAGGTAGGTAGGTAACCAAATGCACAAAGTACGTTGGAAAAGACTTCACCGAAGCTTACCAACACTGAAACAATCTGGCCAAACTCACGCAACCATGAAATGCCACTATAGGAAAAATCAATGAACTAAAGAAAATACTAACGATAAAATCTGTACATATTCCCAAAATAAATATAATAACCTAACTACGTATATGCCTTAAGTATCACACACAATTAACGCAGGAATTGGCAAAGAGACGTCCAGCAGTACAATGCATTGGCAGAAGAGTGAGAGAGAGAGGTAGGTAACCAAATGCACAAAGTACGTTGGGAAAGACTTCATCGAAGCCTACCAACACTGAAACAATCTGGCCAAACCAACGCAACTATGAATGATACTAAAGCACAAGTCATCAGAAGGAAATAAATATAATAAACGCACAATAAGCATAATTAGGTATAAAAGTCTTAAGACCCAGGTCATTACACACAATTAACGTAAGAAACGGCAAAGGGATGTTCAGTAGTACAATGCATTGGCAGAAAAGTGTGAGTGAGGTAGGTAGACCAATGCACAAAGTACTTTGGAACAACCTCATCGAAGCTGACCAAACTTAAACATCTCAGCCGAACCTACGCAACCATGAAATAATGCCAAGAATTAAGCCAATATACCTACTACAAAAATAAGCCTTACTATTAAAAAGCCTATAGTGGCTTCTAGCTACTCACTAACGTCCCATAACGTCCTTTCATTGCCTATCATAATCCGTAATTTGATAACCCTATATATTGGACACCCTATATCGCGACTATATTCAGACTATGCGTTCCTATATAGTATAATTATAATCTACTAACAAACGTAACATAATATAAACCGTAATTGGCCACCCTATATACTGGACACCCTATATTGCATATATTCCGCCTATGTGTACCCATTCAGTACTAAGTATATGATCTATTACAAACGTAACATACCTACATAACTTCGGTCGAGAAAAGTACGCACCTACCTACATAAACACAAGAGTTGAATGACCCGAAGGTCACGAGTTAGACAGCTATTATATAGGTACCGCATCGCTCTAAACCTATTCCTTAGTTCGATTGAAATGACACTGTTAGGTTAATACGCACAGAATCTCACACCTAGAGTTAAGATAACAATCAGTAACATTAAATATTGACAGAAGTTGTAAACAATACGTTTAGTAGGTACTGAACCAGAATTATAATGCTATAATTTTCTAACGGGTAGCGACTGATTTACCTACCTTACCCTAAATGAATCGAGACATTAAACGTAACGCTTTTATCTACCTGATTTAATAGCTTCAATAGGAAACATTGAGGAGACACCAATTCACTTATTTGTTAATTTAAAATGATCCTAACAGACGACTAATGAGCGCATAGGTAGGGAGCTAGAAATAGAAAGAGGAGCCTACCTAACATTCCCAACCCAGTAAGCTAATAAATTTAACCACCAACCAAATTGTTTCAGCAAAACAAACCCCATTTATATTTAATCGTGTGTATGTGTGAGTGCCTATGGTGTTTCCCTAGTCACAGCTATTACCTATCGCTACCTCCCTAACTCCGGAAAACCTGTTTCAAGTCATTAAATTCTTTTTAATGCACTAACTCGTGCTAAGGACTGACTTGACGCAGTTACCTTTCAGACTTTCTGGCCGGCCAGAGTGTGTAGCCTAGGGTGTGTATGCGTAAGTGGTTTATGGGATCGGTACCACTTACAGGGTAAGAATATACGGAATATAATACATAGATATGTTATGGGTGCAAAGTGCCAGAGGGCTGGAATCGTCTGTCACGCAGGGAAATAGCAGGGGGAAAATTGCTATACCACAAATGCTAGTGGAAGGAGATCTAACACCACATTCACAAGAAGCATTTTAACCCAATTTTCAAGCTAGATAATTAATATGAAATTATCTCAATTAAGTAATTAATTATGACATGTAATTATATAGGAAAATTGTTTTACAAATAAATTAAATTGGGCACACCTCCGGTGAAGGGATTCTTTAAATCTTTCAACCAAAGCAGACTCAGATTCAGCCGTAGCATAGTAAGCAGAGCTAGATATTGGAATTCCTCATTTAGTCTGTCAAATCAACTGTATAAGGCTACCAAGTGAATTCGCTCTAAATTCACACGTTTGTATGCGGAAATATGATGCAAACCTCTGAAAGCTATGGCGCAGACATGTCATTGATAACCTCGTGTGCCTACATCGAGTCGAGTAGGTATTCGACAAAGGCTAGCCACACGGCCTATCCCTAACATGCCCTTGCCACCGAGAGTTTTGTTTTGCACACATTTATTTCCCCAAAAACGCTGTACTGTGGAGAAAAAGGGTTAGTTCACAATTTATTTCGCGGAAGCTACACTAATCACAAATGCTGAAAACCATATTTTACGCGGAAACCTTCTAGCTAATTGTACGGAATACTCACCAAAACCGTTCCTAACATTTACACTTTTTACTTTCAAATCTAATTCCCTAGCTCCGAAGGTACCTCTAAACCTGAGACTTCACACCAGGGCTAATATACGCAATGCCCACAGATGATGCTAGGTCACAAATCCAAAGCCACTTTCCTATTACCGAATTTAAATGCAATCGAAACTCCCCAGTTCTAATAAATTCACACAAAATGGCGAATTTTCCTACGGAATAGCGGAATAGGTGTACGTACTATTGAATTTCCTGGTCCAGAATGCGTGCGCGGCGCGCCGTTGGCGCCACAGAACATAAAAAAATAAAAAAAGAGTAGAAGTCGTAAGTGGGCGGTGCCCGCGTGCCTCACATTAGCAATGTATTGCCTATGCGTAGTCGGTGACAGTTTTGTTTACTTCAGTTGCCGTGCGCTTCTAGTAAAGAAAAAAATGGTGAAAACTTGATTAAAATGCCTTGTTGTGCTGTGTTAGAAAGCAAAAATAAAAGCTGGGGACTAAAATATACCGATCATGCCGTAATATTTCATCGGTAAGACGTATTTCATTGTATTTTTAATTAAATTTGTAATGACATGAACACGGAAACCAATCCGAAAATGAAAAAGTGAAACCACCTTTATTTACTGGTTAGTAAAGTTAAATTTTCATCGAAGAAAGTGTACCTTCTCTAGAAATTTCTGTCATAATTTAAATTCTACTCATCTACGGATGGGGGCACACATGATAAAAATCTATCGATAATTGTCTATGACTTATTAGTCCTACATACTTAATGGTACTTAGGTATTGTAAATTCCAATTCATCTAAGTAGGTAAAATAATTGTTGTTATTTTATACCTACTTCCTAAATGCCTTTTCACATGCAACCGGTCGCCGTCCGGTCGCCGGGCCGGATAAAGTAGTAATGTATGAGCTCCGGTCGCCGGCTGGTCGTTGTGCATGTGAAAACTGTCATTGGAGCTCATACATTACTACTTTTCATACAAGATATGACATGAGTATATAGATCGCGATATAGTTTTTCTTCACCAGTTTATCAGTGACTGAAATATCTAAGAAACTATCGATGTTATTTTCATCTTACCCCTTTAACAACAGAAAACCGAGGCAATGTTACAACTACCCTCTCAGAATCAAAACAATTTGGAAGTGAGTTTTCGTTTAGTTTTCTAAGGAACCGGATACGACATTAAAATGGATGGCAGCGACAGGAAGGCAAAATTGGTTCAAAACGACGATGAACACAATATATTCAAAGCATTTTCATGAACACTTCATAAACACTAAAAATGGCGGAAGGTGGCAGTAATGTGATGTGATGATGATGTGATATGTGATGCAGCAATACCAGAAAAATTGTGCTTCACTTCCAGATTAGACTCTTGCGTATAAATGAAATATATTAGTACCATCGTCAATAAAATTAGTATAACGTATGAAACATGGCGTACAGATAGACAAAGATCTGAACTGAGTCGTAGAATACATTATATTTCCTGTTATAATTTCTAACGCCCGCGAAGCAGCGGGTTAAAGCTAATTTTAAATAAGAGAACATTTTAAAATATGAAATCTACCAAATTGTTTTATTTGTGCGTCTATGTACCCTATTAGTGTTAATTCTTTTTTAATACAGTTGCTCAAAAAGTGGCGTATTACACGGACGTATAGCATGCGGGATGTGGGCTATTACACACTTGTGCTTTTTTTTACCTTTCCCGCACTCGTGCGTTTTCTTTCCCAACTGTCAAAATAATGTCTATTACAAAGAAAAACCAACTATGAAGTTGTTACTAAAAAAAAATCATAGAAGTTTTTATGAGCTACTAATTTGTTTCAATATCAGATTTAATGATTTGATTGAATGAGTTAAGTTAGGTTTCATTTCATTTCATCTCATTAAATTTCATTTTCATTTCATATCAATAAAAAAATTCTTCTGAAGACTTGGCTGTGTGGGCATAGTTCCCTTTGCCTTCTAGAATGGGTGAAGAAAAAAAATCTCTGCTTATATTCTTTTACGGTTGGCGCCATTTTCTAAATATTTTTTCTTTATTAAATTGCTTATTTTTTTCGCAACTGTATTAAAAATAGTCGTTCAGTACACGTGCGGAACCGTCATTGCAACTTGTCGGAACTCTTTGCAATGACAGCCTTTCCGCACTTGTAATAAAATATACTATATTGCACAAAATATAATGTAGAAAAGATTCATTTTCTACCAGTAAACCCACAGGCAAAAAAGAAATAGCTAAAAATACTTCTAAGTACCAGTATTCATATTCGGCCGTTAATGTGTAAACTGTTTGTATGAGTATAATTTGTCGATAGGTTCTCCCTATCGACAAACTAGAACTCGCATTGTCCCATCCCAATCTGAGAATGTACTTGTTTTTCAATTTTGAACTTTCTGTCTTACTAGGTAAAAGTTCTTTTCGGTCCGGCGCGGCGGTAGTTCCATCTAGTGTAGAGTAGCGTTACTACAAAATGTCAACATTAATTTCATCATTGTCATTTGACTTTGATCATTGTTAACATTCTAAAAAGGTGCATATTTTAATTGAAACTTTTATGATGTACAACTTTTCGGCATTGACTTTATTTACCAATGGCAGGTTGGCATTCGTAGTGTGCGTTTGGTTTGTAAGTATCAGTTTGGTTACACTGGTTTTCGTACTAATGTGTCATGTCGCTACTTCTACTCTTTTTTATGTTCTGTGGTTGGCGCCTCGGCCTTTTTATAGCCTCGCGAAACAACCCCGCGCGTCCAAAATGGCTCCGCTCCCAATTCCGCTTTGTCTAACCCATCATGAAACCCAATGACACCCGATTGGCCAGCCGAAATCCACCTCCATTTCGTTTCAGAACTTTAATGTTTTGATATTTTGTAAATTAATTTCCTGTGTCTTAATGTAATACATTATTTATTTTCTATTTATTTATCTCGATATTTCCTGTTTAATTGATTTGTCTACAATCATTTCTTTTTAACAATTTATTCCAACACATCACTGACCTGCGGCACAATGCTTACGGACAACTAACTAACTTCTGTTAATATAAAGGTTTAGCGTAATGTTTGTGTTAAAACATCCTTTCAATTTAGTACAGATTTACCTAGAAATACTCTACTTAGCCTACAATTGCGAATTGAAACGTTATAATCATTTTAGTAGGCGCCGCGGCAACTAGTGGCGCCCAAACCGGAATCGGCTAACCGGAGAACTACAACCCACCAATACAGCAATACTCTAAACTCACACACGCAACCCTGTATGAATACGAGAAGAAGCTGCGTTCAATAATATTTAATTATTAGGGATGCCCTAAATGCTACATTTCAAAAGTGATGAATGATTCAATTCCTTTCCCGAACATTGAATAAATAGCTCTTAGCAGTTCGTGACGAAATATATTACGTGTCATGTTTCATTCCAATTTACGAGTAACACCTTTAGCTATCCCTCTAGCAACAATTATAAACAATTACACCATTGCAAATATTATGGTATTAAGTTACTCTACTTTGAAATTTTGATTTTATATGAAATAAATAACGTGGCAAGACTATCGAAGCCATCGAGCCATGAAAGAAAATCAATAAACAATCAAAATTGAAATTCCTACCTTGGACAAACTATGTTAAGAATAATAACTCTTATACAACACAAACATACATAACATTAGTCCCATACTGTCCCAAGCGACGTGCATGGTTGTTTTTAAAAAAAGTTGAACGGAATCGAACCCGCGTATCGTCCGATCTCCGCACTATACCTACCTACCTAATACGTGCGTCACTCGCCTAACTGTAGGTACGTGTCTCGGCAGTCGGCGCCGCCGGTTACTAACGCGGAACGGAATGAGACCGTGTGGTACACCTACTCTCACGTTATTTTATGGACATTAAGTTTATGATTGATTATCATACGAGATTACGTTTAGGTGATCTAGATATTAAAAGGGATATGAAGGGAATCATTCGAGTTCTTTTTCTTTTAAGTCATTCAACCCCAACACTAGCCTAGATAGTTTAATATCCATTCTCAAATGAAACTAGATGTTCTTTGATTGATTAATTATGAGCTTTATTTATTTTGTTTTTGTGAATAGACCATTTTTTTACAGAGACTTGTAATAAAATGGTCTATTCAGACAAGAAACTAATTTAGAACATATTGATGTAATCAATATGTTCTAAATTAGTTTCTTTTCACGACAAGACACATTAATAACCTCTGAATGCAGCCGTAAAGAACATTTAGTGATCTCAGTCTCGGCTAGATGGAGCTAGTAGTTATTTTGATTTATTGAGTTTTATTAAATTAATTGTTTAAGTGAATATATTACTTTTACAAAGTCTCTAATATTACATCGGTGCGTTATACATTAGTTTTCTTTCATGACAAGACATATTAAAAGCTTTTTAAAGAAATTGAAAGTAGGATTAAAGAAAGTTTAGTGAACCTATTCTCACCTAGATGGAGTTAGTAGTTATTTGATTGATTATAAGTTTTAGTAATGTTTATTGTTTAAGTGAATATAATACTTTTACCAAGTCTCTGATATTACATCGGTGTGTTATAAATTAGTTTCCCTTCATAACAATATGTATTATCGACATACTACAGAGTTTAAACGTAGCATTAATTATCGTTTAGTGATTCTATTCTCTCCTAGGTAGGGGCTAAATTAAATGTTTTAGAGATTATTCTTATTTATATCTTTAGTATATGGTTTTCTGTCTTCAAATCACTAACATAAAATCGCTGTGTATTTAACTCAGTATACTTTGATAACATTTCCTCGACACTGAGTATTACCTACTTAACTACCAGGTAAATGCTTTTAAAATCTACAAGCGCGTGCCAAAACAAAAAACATATTAAAATTTGTTCTTATAATCTACTTGTTTAATAGTGATATCTATTAACATTTGATTTGAAAGCAGTTTGAAGTGAATTTACTTCCCAGCCACCGATAGCGCCATCTATCTATTAGGATGAAATGCCGTGTCACAAGTGGTAAGTAGCGGACGAGTTTTTTCCAATCGATAATCTATTAGTTGTGCGCTCGTCCACTGCAGATGTCGTTGTAACTTATTATTTTATTTTATTCCACTATTTATTCAGTCATCCCTAAACTCTTGTTGCACAATTTAATCTAGGTATAACAAGCCCTGTTAATACACAAAATAATGTCTAGCTGTATTTCAGTCTTCGAATAGACTACTACATAGAGAATCCTGTTGCATATTTGTTTTGATTAAATGCAAATTGGCCCAGCGGCGACAGACGCCGATCTCCACCGGAAAGCCGCGGGTTCGAACCCAGCCTCATACAGTACTCGAAATATTTTTCTTCTTTTTTTTTATGACTAACTGTCGATTAGTACACAAACAACCCTCAACAAAATCCCCAGAAAACGTCCCCGCTTTGAATCCCATTTGTAGAATTTATTAAATTTATTGTGATGCCTAACTTGAATGATAAGGACCTTCTAACGACTAAAGTGCCTACCTACCTAATCAATCTCGTTAAATAGTGTTTCCGCGATTTTACTACGTAACCTATCTCGAACCAAACTCGCACAGAACACAATTCAAATTTATATTAACGATCGTGAGCACTTGTATGGACCTTGGTCCGTTACATTAGATGTCACTATTAATTACTTAATTGAGATAATTTCATATTAATTATCTAGCTTGAAAATTGGGTTAAAATGCTTCTTGTGAATGTGGTGTTAGATCTCCTTCCACTAGCATTTGTGGTATAGCAATTTTCCCCCTGCTATTTCCCTGCGTGACAGACGATTCCAGCCCTCTGGCACTTTGCACCCATAACATATCTATGTATTATATTCCGTATATTCTTACCCTGTAAGTGGTACCGATCCCATAAACCACTTACGCATACACACCCTAGGCTACACACTCTGGCCGGCCAGAAAGTCTGAAAGGTAACTGCGTCAAGTCAGTCCTTAGCACGAGTTAGTGCATTAAAAAGAATTTAATGACTTGAAACAGTTAGGTTTTCCGGAGTTAGGGAGGATAGCTATAGGTAATAGCTGTGACTAGGGAAACACCATAGGCACTCACACATACACACGATTAAATATAAATGGGGTTTGTTTTGCTGAAACAATTTGTTTGGTGGTTAAATTTATTAGCTTACTGGGTTGGGAATGTTAGGTAGGCTCCCCTTTCTCTTTCAGGGTATCCAGAGTTGTATGATGAGAGTAAGTATTTCCCCAGCTCCCCACATATGCGGTCATTATTCGTCTGTTAGGATCATTTTAAATTGACAAATTAGTGAATTGGTGTCTTCTCAATGTTTCCTATTGAAGCTATTAAATCAGGTAGATAAAAGCGTTACGTTTAATGTCTCGATTCAATTAGGGTAAGGTAGGTAAATCTGTCTAAACCCGTTAGAAAAATATAGCATTTTAATTCTGATTTGGTACCTACTAAACGTATTGTTTACAACTTCTGTCAATATTTAATATCAATGATTGTTAGATAACACTAGGTGTGAGGTTCTGTGCATATTAACCTAACAGTGACATTTCCATCGAATTAAGGAATAGGTTTAGAGCGATGCGGTACCTATATAATAATAGCTGTCTAACTCGTGACCTTCGGGTCATTCAACTCTTGCGTTTATGTAGGTAGGTGCGTACTTTTCTCTCGACCGAAGTTATGTAGGTATGTTACGTTTGTAATAGATCATATACTTACTACTGAATGGGAACACATAGGCGGAATATACGCAATATAGGGTGTCCAGTATATAGGGTGGTCAATTACGGTTTATATTATGTTACGTTTGTTAGTAGATTATAATTATACTATATAGGAACGCATAGTCCGAATATAGTCGCGATATAGGGTGTCCAATATATAGGGTTATCAAATTACGGATTATGATAGGCAATGAAAGGACGTTATGGGACGTTAGTGAGTAGTTAGAAGCCAGCACTATAGGCTTTTTAATAGTAAGGCTTATTTTTGTAGTAGGCTTAATTCTTGGCATTATTTCATGGTTGCGTGGGTTCGGCTGAGATGTTTCAGTTTGGTCAGCTTCGATGAAGTTGTTCCAAAGTACTTTGTGCATTGGTCTACCTACCTCACTCACACTCTTCTGCCAATGCATTGTACTACTGAACATCCCTTTGCCGTTTCTTACGTTAATTGTGTGTAATGACCTGGGTCTTAAGACTTTTACACCTAATTATGCTTATTGTGCGTTTATTATATTTATTTCCTTCTGATGACTTGTGCTTTAGTATCATTCATAGTTGCGTTGGTTTGGCCAGATTGTTTCAGTGTTGGTAGGCTTCGATGAAGTCTTTCCCAACGTACTTTGTGCATTTGGTTACCTACCTCTCTCTCTCTCTTCTGCCAATGCATTGTACTGCTGGACGTCTCTTTGCCAATTCCTGCGTTGTGTGTGATACTTAAGGCATATACGTAGTTAGGTTATTATATTTATTTTGGGAATATGTACAGATTTTATCGTTAGTATTTTCTTTAGTTGATTGATTTTTCCTATAGTGGCATTTCATGGTTGCGTGAGTTTGGCCAGATTGTTTCAGTGTCGGTAAGCTTCGGTGAAGTCTTTTCCAACGTACTTTGTGCATTTGGTTACTTACCTACCTCTCTCACTTTCGTCAACTGCCAATGCATTGTACTGCTGAACGTCGCTTTGCCAATTCTCGCGTAATTATGTATGTTTATTTGAGGAATAGACTCGGGATAATGAATCACTGTACCTATTCTTATTTCTAGTCTGTCATAGTTTATTATTTATAAGTATATATTAACAGTATAACGTAGTGGTGGCCATACCCCATCCAGGGTAGATATAATTATCTCTATCGGCTAGTAGATAACCGAGTATTGTACTCATTTCATATTAATCCATTCTTATCTACTTAGTTGGCTAATAATGTCTGTCTTAACCGGCCTTTTTGGTAGGGGACGTTATACTATAACACTCACGTGTTTGCTGTATGACATTTGGTTTATTTGGTACTTTTATATTTTATTTATTTAGAAGTAGTTTTGTAAGAGTTACATATTTCATCCTAGTTTTATTTCTTTTAACTTAATTTCAGCTTAACCTGTTATCTATTTAATTTATTCTAAATCATATCTTGCTTTCGCTTATTTCATTCGCTTGATTGCTGTTTTCATTTATATTTATTTGCTTTAAGCTAACCTTTGGTTCCTGTTCATTAATCTAAATTCTGCTTTTGTATTTAAACGGATCTCTTACACACTCTCGTTGCTCAATCTCATATCCTAAAAGAATTTAGGTTACTAATACGTTCACAACGAAGGGTTCTCATTAGACTAGATGATCACAGTTGGCCATTAGAGTGTTTTGCATCATAGCTTCTTTTAGCAGGTTAATTATTATTGCACGCTTCTTTCTTCTTAAGTGGGTTAAAGTATTTTTTACGCGGGGTGGGGTGTTACAGTACTGGGACGTACCTTACCAACTCCAGGCGGACATACATCGACTAAATATGGGAAGTATAAAAAAGGGGAATATAAACGTACCCGGAACCGGCATGCATGCAACGACTAATGAATGTTGATGAAGCGAACGGGATCGGTCAGGATGGTGGCAAGTGGCAGTCGCTGGTCTCTGCCTACACCTCTGGGATACAGGCGTGAGGTTGTAACGGTGCAAACCTCTTTACACCATTTTTTATATTTCTTTTTCTATCTATCATTTTCAAATATTTAAAATTATGTCACACATTTTCGAGATTTCCCTCATTTTCATCATTACAACTTTACTTTAAATAGTCAGATCTTGACTAGATCTGACTATTTTACCCCGCTTATCCGTTTTTTTCCAATTTTCTGATTTTATTAGATATAAATATAAAATAAATAAAACAGTACAAATAAAGTACAAAGTTAAAGCCGTTCCAGTTTTATTATTATTAAAAGATATACAACACTACGAGATTATACATGTATATATTTATCTTTCTCACCTTGAAACTATTAATTAAGTCAACGACGTGGTCAATCGGGAAAGCCATGTTGTTATTCCAGGACGTCTGAAGTCTCATGTAGCGGAGTATTGCTGACATAGCAATCATACCCACAGTTGACACCCATTGGAAGGGAGAAAACACGCCATACAATCGTGTTGGTGTTGGATAATTGTCAAACATACATCTGAAATTACATCACATAGCTAAAGATTGATACTGAGAAGAGGGAATGGTCGTTGTCCTAAATATTGACTACTTCGTTTTAAAGGTATAGAGGCATTAGATGCAAATATTTCTGAGTACGATAAATTAATTTTTCTATCAACACATGTATAATGCTACAATTATAATTAAATAATATTCATTAGCTTGTTGTATTTTTGTGAATAAGTGTAGAGCTTTTCGCTCACAAGATGGTGGAAAAATTGGTATAGGCAATTCAATTATAATATAACCTGTTGTTATGATTCTTCTTCAGGCTATTTTAGTCCACTGCTGGACATAGCCCTCCCCTAATGAGCGCCATAGCGCAAGGTTTAGCGATCATTGGGGGGTGATGCCCATAATCCCCACGCTGGGCATGCGGGTCGGGGATCGCAGTTTGGTGGAATTGTACTGCAGGGGGCGCTGCTACCCACCCCCCGGTTTGTGTCCCTTTTACGACACCCGCGGGAAGAATTTGGGTTGGTGCTATTCTCTAGGTCGACACCACACTTAAGAAGCTAAAATGATTAAGAACGTTCTCGTTCGGCCGGTTCGGTAGTTTTAGTCCAATAATAAAATATACCTAAGCGAATACTGACAAGCGGAAGGGCAAACATGTAGCCAAGTTCATATGTGTTAGTGGGACACATTTTGGGTCTCCAGTTGAGCCACTAGCCCATGCAAGCAGACCAATGTTATTCTGAGTGTCGATGTCTGCAGGCCTGAAGATTTAAAAAAACAAGTATTTGTAAAACAGTGTTTCTAATTAAAACTGTTTTAATACGGATTTCACTCGTTTATTATATTTTTACAATTTTACGACGTTTCGGCACTTTTACATCCCTTTTTGTCATCCGAGACCACGGCCTCTGTAAAAGTGCCGAAACGTCGGAAAATTGTAAAAATATAACAAACGAGTGAAACCCGTATTAAAACAGTTTTAATTATGTCTAGTAGGTACTCGTGTTAACTTTAGAAAACAGAGTTTCTGCCAAATAAACTTTATTTTATTTCGTTTTGTTTCATTTCATTTCGTTTTTTAATCAATAGATATTTTGAAAGTTTACGGGCATTATACCGTTCAATATGTTAAAGATTTACTTGGAGCTGTATCTGTTTGTTTGACACAAAGAGTTTTTTTTTCCTGTAAAACTTATGAAGAATTTATAAAATTAAATACATTATTAACTGATTGCACAAAACTACAATTACCAAAACTAATGTTTCTTTGTACTTAACAAAATTTATCATTTAGAGCTTCATTTCGTGGTTTAGGTACTATGAAAATTCAATGTGTAATGTTTGGCTAAACTAACCCTAACAAGTATGTAGGTACTGTCGTCGACTGTCATAGCAAACTATGAGTTTTAGTTGAGTTTTAGTTAAGTTGTGTATGGTCTGTTCGACTTATAGTGCTTATAACTACATACCTACTTTTGGGTATTTTTAAAATTCACTTGAAACTTTCGATGGCTGTAAAGTTTTTATAGCACTCATGGAACTGTTCAAACGTCATACATCTGTCGCTTTTGTCGAAAGTTACAATTGTTGCCTTCAAGTTGAGCCCCAACAGCGTCTCCTGGATATCTTTACATCGGTCACTCAGACAGAATATCAACTTTGGTTTGACAGTGTTCAATTTGTCTTCCAATCCTCCTGAAAATTAAAATTTTTGTTCTATCTAACGCAAAACCTGAATGAACATAACGAATTACCATTTCAAGCGAGATCTATGTGGTATTCGACATCGACATGAACCCTTGTAAGTCCCTTCTGCTATGGCACGGGTCTCTTCCTGCATCGCAGAAAGGTTAGGCCGTACTCCACCACGGGGTCAAGTCCGGGTTGGTGGAGGATTGTAAGACAGTGGCGGGCCTTACTGTCAGGTGTTATCAAGCCGTCCATAAGGCCTCCCGACATGGCTCTACGGCTGTCATTACACGACGACGGCCAGCACCAACGGCTTAACGTGCCTTGCGAAGCACGGAAGATGTTGTATTGGAGAGTAAAAAAAACCAAAAACCTGGTTTTCAAAGAAAGATAAGTTCCATACAAGACGAGTTCTATAAAACACTCCTGAAGGGCAGGTTAAGTAATCGTCTACGTAAATGGTTATGTTTTTTGCTTGTAAAGTCTCTACTACAGACTATTTTATACGGCCTTTATCGCTTGATTTAAGTATTCGTAAAAACCTATTTAGAGGCTAAAAATTCCACCCATGCAGGGATTCGAACCCGCGACCTCTGGCTATCCGTACCAGCGCTCTTCCAATTGAGCTAATGGGCGACTCACCGGCATCAGTGAAATTTCGAACCTCTTTACACTATTACACTATTTTTATTTTTAATGCACTAACCCGTGCTAAGGAATAGGTTTTTAAATTTGTTCCTTAGCACGGGTTAGTGCATTAAAAATAAAAATAGTGTAATCATGTGGGTACAGTGATATCGTTCCGATGTTAAACGTAACTGCAAAGTAGGTGGTCGGGGCTGTAAGTAATGCAATTTGCTTAAGTCAGATGTCGCTGCCTGTACGTAATACAGAGAATATTGTAAAGAGGTTCGAAATTTCACTGATGCCGTGAGTCGCCCATTGGCTCAATTGGTAGAGCGCTGGTACGGATAACCAGAGGTTGCGGGTTCGAATCCCGGCATGGGTGAAATTTTTAGCCTCTGAATAGGTTTTTAAACTCTTTACACTATTCAAATGAAAAGGTTTTCTTCAAAGTAGCGCAAACTGCTCAAACTAGGTGTCCATTTCAAAATCTAGATAATTTTGGAGAAAAATGGACAAAACTACTCCAAGCTTAGTCTTTTCAAAGTCTTTAAGTAACAGAATTTACATAATTATTATAAAACATGGAACTCATGCATTGTACAGGCTTTAATTCCAGAAATTCCAGACAATTTCCGCAATGCAAAACGATAGAAGTGAGTCTTAAGTCTAAATAAACAAGATAAATCAATGTTTTAGGGCCAGTTAAATATCTAGAAAGTAAAAAATTATTATCAACGACTTGTTTACGTTGAGGAAAAGTATATCTGATGCAGTCGACCGCGGGCCAACCTCTACATTTTTGTTGCAAAGTATTGAAACAAAAATGAATAGAGCGCACAGTGATATCATTCCGATGTAAAAACCTAACTGCAAAGTAGGTAGTCGGGGCTGTAAGTGATGCAATTTACATAAGCCAGATGTCGCTGCCTGTACGTAATACAGAGAATAGTGTAAAGAGGTTCGAAATTTCACTGATGCCGGTGAGTCGCCCATTAGCTCAATTGGAAGAGCGCTGGCACGGATAGCCAGAGGGCGCGGGTTCGAATCCCAGCATGGGTGGAATTTTTAGCCTCTAAATAGGTTTTTGAAATTGTCCTTAGCACGGGTTAGTGCATTAAAAATAAAAATGGTATAATTAAGTATTCGTGTTTTATTGAATTATAACCGGATCAACTTAATAAACTTTTTTCATAAGAGTCCGACCAGAAAAGTTCGCTCTGATTCGCAGACCTCAATCATGATGATTACCTGTTTTAATTCAATAATGTGCAGTACATTCCAAAGTTTTAGTTCACAAATTGTGTTTTTATAAATAACATCAATAGTGCTTATTGTTATAGTAACAGTGTTTATTGTCATAAACACGATTCTAATAAAACACCTCTTTATTTGATCTATAGTAATCTGTGGTAATCTTTTCCGTTGTTAAATCTCCATCACAGACTATTTTCATCGGCGGTTTAAGGTTTCTTGTTTTAAAATATAGGTAATACGGTTGGTTTTACACTTTTCTATCTGTACGGTGACAGCACACCCGCCTCTACACGCGTGCGCTCTATTCATTTTTGTTTCAATACTTTGCTACAAAAATGTAGAGGTTGGCCCGCGGTCGACTGCATCAGATATACTTTTCCTCAACGTTAACATGTCGTTGATAATATTTTTTTACTTTCTAGATATTTAACTGGCCCTAAAACATTGATTTATCTTGTTTATTTCGACTTAAGACTCACTTCTATCGTTTTGCACTGCGGAAATTGTCTGGAATTTCTGGAATTAAAGCCTGTACAATGCATGAGTTCCATGTTTTTTAATAATTATGTAAACGCTGTTACTTAAAGACTTTGAAAAGACTAAGCTTGGAGTAGTTTTGTCCATTTTTCTCCAAAATTATCTAGATTTTGAAATGGACACCTAGTTTGAGCAGTTTGCGCTACTTTGAAGAAAACCTTTTCATTTCATAAAAGAAAGCTTCAGCTTTTAGCTTGGTGTTATTAGGAAATGGCCCATATTTGTAGAGCTGGTGAAAACATAATGTATGTCTTTATACGAGGTCATATCTTTGAAGCTTCAGCTATTTTATAAGTATATTCACGGGGGTTGATGGCCTTGTCTATTGGGGCCACCGTTATTCCCAGATATAGACTGGCGTAAAAAGGTATATATGTATACCTTTTATGAGATGGTTAGGGGCTACAATGGCGACCACATCTCCGCAGCCGATATCGAGGGTCCTGAAGCAAGTCGCGCAGCAAACTGACCGCTCCAGCAGCACTGACCCGGCCGTCTCCGACTTGCCTGTGGCTCCGTCGATACAGAAATGTTGATAGCTGCGGTTACTAAATACCCACTTTCTATAACAAATATTCATTAATATCTATTAAAGATCCTCTACAAAACCATGGAGGAGCCATTCCTAAAGTGGGTCCCGTGGAAAAGTCACTGGGGTTCCTCGATTCACATTTTATCATTGTATCGTTCGACTTTGTTTTCAGTGTACAACAGTACTTCCGTTCTACATTTTTTTTCTAGTAGATGATATCAACCCTTTATATGTCCCCACAGCTGCGGAACGAGTTTCTTCATGCATCGCAGGAAGGTTAGGCCATACTCCACCACTCGGGCAAACACCGAGTTGGTGAAGGATTGTAAGACAGTGGCTCGCCGTAGGGTCAGAAGTTATCAAGACGCCCACAAGGCCTCTGACAAGGCGTAACGACTGCCATTACGTGACAGCCTCGTGAAGCACGGCCTTACATACGTACTCGTATACTCCATTTACTGTAGTAGTATTTATATGCACGTATGTATGGACTGTCACGGCCATCGTCACCGGGTTAGTGTATTTCATAATTAAGTGTTTGTCCACAACTACACCTGCCCTGCCCTTAACTGTCCACTCTATCGAGTTAAGCATTAAATACCACCATTCACTACGCGCACCGAGAGCCGAGCCCCAAGCCGCACCCATTCGTGGACAAATCCTTCATCGTCCACACACTACACGGCGCGGCGCTCCAGACGAGGAGCGCCGCGCCGAGCCGTGAACCGCGCACCGAACCGAGAACCACTAGATTCACAATCAGATTTGTCTGTGGACTTGTTGCCAGCGACAAGTGCGGCGGAGAGGTGCGCCTGTGAATGGCAGCCTAGACCACACCAAAATGTCAAACTATGTATGTATCTGCCAGTTAAGATTGGCTAAATCATACGCCTCCATATAGTGAAGAATTTACGTGATCGCACCCGCGATCGAGTGAAATTACGTACCTGTGATAGAAAGTCGGGTGCATCTTTGAGTCCCATAAAGATGAGTTTTCCCAAATGTAAGCCGTCGCCAGCTCTGCCAGATCTTGCCACTATTCTCGACGTCATCACGTTCATATAATGATGAAGTGATTTATACGTCGACGAATACCCATTTTTATTATTTAAAACTCTTTAAAAAAGATAGTCGATTAGGTACACGCGTCACTTGTTTAGGTGCTTGTAGAATTGAAAACAAGAAAACCAGTTACTGTACCCTAGTCGCCGAATATAGAAACAGGTGAATTGAGTAATTTATTTGCATAAAAAGTTCATCATCACAAAATATAAGCCAGTCATTTTAGCAATAGTTTTAAATGGAAACGAAAAAATATTATTCTTTACGTCAGGGAAGCCATATCGACTGACTCCTAGCACTGACAAACTTCCACTGATCGAAGCAAGACGGCGTTAAAATCACATTTGTTAAACTCGATTATTTAGTAATCGATATACCTAAGATTATTGTAAATAAAATTTACACATTCATTCATGAATTAAGACATTCGTTAAAAGTGTCACAACCTATGGCAAGGCCTTAATTTCTTGACGTTTATTTTGAATAAGTCGAAACAATTGTTTTGAAAACCTTGACTGGGGCAATATTGCTCATAAAACTCGAATCATTCGCAGATTACCGAACTTTAATCGAATCTATTATTTATTCACGAAAAGTGAGGCACTGATCACAGGATTGTTCTGAAGTAAAACAAATATGAAATGAAACTAGTGTTTCTTTATACTCTTTTTAATGCAACAACCCACGCTAAGGACAATTTTAAAAACCTATTTAGAGGCTAAAAATTCCACCCATGCCTTTACGTAATACAGAGAATTTGTAAAGAGGTTCGAAATTTCACTGATGCCGGTGAGTCGCCCATTAGCTCAGTTGGAAAGAGCGCTGGCACGGATAACCAGAGGTCGCGGGTTCGAATCCCGGCATGGGTGGAATTTTTAGCCTCTAAATAGGTTTTTTTAAAATAGTGTTTGTTTGTTCATATTCAATTAACATAGAGATTTAGGCTATGTGAGAAATTTTCCAGAATCGGACTAAAAGTCCGGTGTACGGATGGAGAATATTATTCAAAACTATACTACAGTCAACAGCATTTCAAAATAACGATGTATCCCTCTATCTGTGCAAATTCAATAAATTTTGGTCAACGGTCAACAACCCTAGCGACAGCCTAGTCGTCAGTACGGGTTCAGGAAGCCCTAAAGACTACTCTGGCTTTTTAAACTCTTCAAAAATGTTACTATTGCATTATATATAATACATACAGTTTGTCTCGGGTCTTGGATGTTATCTATGTATTTATTGTATTAAATCTATCGTCGAGTTAGCACCTATAACACAAGTCATTTAGTTGTACTTCGTATAGGGCTAACGAGATCTGTGTAATATGTCCATGAATATTTATTATTATTATTATTATTATACGCATGTATAAATTCGATTAAAACGACAAGAAACTTTAAAAAGCGATTAAAAACCTGTTGCGCAAAAACGACCTTAGGGCTTTGAAAATCGATAATGATCAAAACGAAAATGCGCTTTAACAATGCCTTTAATGTCACAAGTTACGGTAGCACAACAAAAACAAAACACAGGTTTCTTTCTCAAAAAGAATTGTATAAAAGCACAACATCGACATACACAACAGAAATTAAAACAACGGAACATAATATTACGTGTAAGCGGCGTGGAATTATTGTCAAATTTTATCTTTAATATAGAGCAACCTCTAGCACTATAATCTTATGTAGAAGATTCTTAGCTTCCAGAGCTAGAATATTTTGTAGATTCTTTTTATGAAATAAACAGTTAACACTTTTTTTCAACAAAAATCAATAATTCAATAACTACAGTCAATGTGAGCTATAGCATAAGTAAGAAAATTACGTTTCAAGTTACTTTTATTCTAGTTATTCTCTATTCAAATTTGTTGCAATTTCTCGTAGCTTCTTTCTATCAATTTTTGTATTCGGTGTGAGGGGAAGCTCGTCGACGAATACCACACCCCCTCGAAGTTGCTTATGATCAGCTAAATTCTCTGGAAAATATGTTGAAAATACAATTACGCTCAATCGAATGCAACGGGACTACGTTAAGCTAATCTCGTCTCTTATAAAAGGTTTCTATTCGTAGCTTTCACAATTTTCTTGGAAATTTCAATTAAATAAAATTGTATTAAGAAAAGTATTTTTTTCTGAAATTACATTAAGAATAAGTAGGTACCTACTACATTTTACTGAATGTAATTTCAGTGGTGCTATTGTCACCACAAGTGTTGTTAGTTTGTAGTTAATGTACCACCAAAGTTACCACTGCAAGAAAAACATCTACAGTTAGGTAAAGGTAAAAACATTTACCTTTGATGATGTATTCTATATCCTGCGAAGTGACGTCGCATCCAATTTGTCGGACGACGAATGCGACCGGTACTTCGCCACATTCTGGATGCGGCATTCCTGTCACAGCCACATCCAGGACACCTGGATTCTTACGGATGACATCCTCTATTTCTACTGGGGAAATCTATGAAATATATTACTGGTTAAATAAATAACATGATACCTATATTAATATAATGTAACAAGGTAATCATAATCGACCATTGAGAGAATTCTGAAGTATAGTTCTAATATAGATATGTATCTATTATATGTCTATATAGTTCGGCAAATTACTGGAGCAAAAACTCTAAAGTCAAAATGGGCTTGCGATGGAAATTCTTCATTCTTCTTCATCAACCCATTATGTTACCACCGAGGGGCACGGGTCTCTTCTCTAAGGAAGGTATAAGTCATACAGCCATACTCCACCATGGGGGCAAAGTTCGGATTGGTGGAGGGTTCCAAGACTAGTGGCTGGTCTTACGGTCATAAGTCAAGCCGCCAAGCCCTCTGACTAAGCTTACTAACTGCCATCTGAGTGCTTAGTGCGAGTTATTGAACTACTCGATCGCGTTAACGTAAACTCATATTTCTATGGCATCGAGGAAGCGCCACATAGCGACAAGTATGGAAATTAAAATTGCTGAGTGCGAGTCGCAATGGTTTACGTTGAAAAGTGAACATGTTTACCAGCCAAAACACGAATGAACGCGAGTGCGAGTTGTACTGTGACAGCGTTTTGCCAGTTCGAACGGTTAACTTACTCATACTCACTACTCAATGCTCGATTAACGCGGTAGTAAAGTTATTCGATTGGATCTGTCAAACTCGCACTCAGCACTCTGTAGACGGTATCCGGCACCAAATGCTTAACGTGCCTTGCGAAGCACGGAACAGCTCGGAAAAATGCCATTAGCGTTAGGTATAGACGGTCACTCATCCATGCACTTAACCTTCGTGATCGTTTAAGATCCTTCGGACAGCCAGGGCTACGAGCGAGTAAATATTGTATTATTGGACATTGTAATAGTAATATTTGTTAATTTGTTTTAATTAGAAATATGGCCATGCGAAGTCATTGTCAAGGATCAGGTATGTGCACCATGTCGAAAACTGACTTACTTTAAAGTTGTTGCCAAGCTCTTTAGAAAAATACTTGAAGTACAATTTGGCGCGCTCTACAAAGTAGTAATTGTAGTTCTCATCCCTGTAGAAGATATCTCCAGACTTGAACCATCCTTCTTCAGAGAATGTCTCTTTGCTTTCATCCGGTTGATTGTAATAACCCTGAAATATATTTGTGTTATGCAAAAGTACGAAACACTCTTATTGGAGGTTTCCCATTGAACGTTAACGGTAAGAGCTGCCTTAAGCTTGCCTGAAATTCGGACACTTTGTGCCAAAAGAGCTACTATAACACAAATGATTATTTAGATGACAAGGATGTCTGGCATTAAAACATGCATTGTACTGCATGTGTTCTACGTTTTATAATAATTATGTAAACTCTGTTAATTAAGGACTTTGAAAAGACAAACGTTTGGATTTTTTTGTCTATTTTCTTTCCAAAATGATCTAAATTTTGAAGTGGACACTTAGTTTGACTTGTGACGTTCACTAAGCTGTTGTTTCTGCGCTAATTTGAATAAAACCTTTTCATTTCATTTCACAGCTCGACATATTTTTCTACAATGGACCGTCAGTATTCTTTGAGTAAGTAATTAAGGTTCTCACTCTAAACACTGATGGCCCTGACATCCACAGCTCCCCTTCAACATTGGGCTCATCAATATCTTCACCAGTATTTGGATCCACCAACTGAAAAATAATCTTGTGTTAGGCCACTGATTATTTCCTGAATACAGTCGTTCTCCTGTCTGAATGATGACCTTGAAGGCGCTGGGGGTGCTAACTAGTGCCACCAATGGGTAAACATCCCAAAAACCCAAACACGGACGAAACCCAAAGACGCGGAAAACGGCAATTTTTAGCGGAAATCGATTTATGTAAGGATGTTGATACTATGTTCTAGGCTGTATGATCTTAAAAAATGTATTCCATTGGTGGCACTAGTTAGCGTCCCCAGCGCCTGAATGCATAATAATTTGTATGCGAGAATAATATAAAATTTTATTGGATTGTAACCAGATCCGAAACCGGAAGCCTAGCCTAGGCTTATTGTCGGAAGAGTCCCCATGATTAAGCTCGGCGGAACTCTTCAAAAAGCCTAGTAAGTTAATCCGATTACAATCCAATAATGTGTAGTACTTACGAATGTTTGGTTTAAAAACATACAATTTTCTTTGGTGGCGATGCTGCCTTACCAAGGAAGTACGTTCTTGTGACTTACCCGACATTTGCTGTTACCCAGTGATTTCACAGATGTTGCCCGATTGATGTCATCGTTCAACATTGTAAATCCGCATTCTGTCATCCCGTACATGCACCTCATTTGCGTCCCAGGAGATATTGCCTTAAATATTAAACATAGAATAAATTAAATACTGTTCTTTCTGTTTGCTATGGAGGTATAGTATAGAAATAATAATGTCACCTGCATCGCAGAAATTATTTCTGGAGACACTACACTGCCTCCTACATAAATAATCTCATAACTCGACAGGTCCATATTCTTTCCAGACTTAAGGAGAACATTCAGAAATGTCGATGAAAGTAAGCTGACGGTTGGCTGTTGAAAAATAATTACTCCATTAGTAAGTACACCTAAATCACCGAAGTCATATTTTGAGAATTTATTTTAATTATGTTTAATGATTCACCTGATGTATTTTTATCATTTCTATTACGTGGTTTATTGAGAAAGTCTTGTTAAACGATGTTTGAAGTCTCGTTGTACGTAATATTGGTGACAAAATGAATATAGCTGTTGCAGACACCCATTGAAATGGGGAGAATACCGCAATTAAACGCGTAGGCGTAGGAAAATTATCGAACGTGGACCTGGAAAGGTAAGTTGTAGATAATCCATAATTTATAATTGTGTAATAATAATAAGCATTAAATACCCAAGTATTTACATGCATAACGGCAAACCGCAGGCCACATTCATGTGAGTTAGCGCGACAAATTTTGGCCGTCCAGTTGAGCCGCTAGTCCCAGCAAGCAAGCTGATTGTATCTTGAGTGTCGAAGTCATTAGGTCTGAAAACAAACAATGTGCAAAAATAATATTTCTATTTTTTTACATGCTTATTCAATTAGGTGCAATAACTTTTATCATACTTGAAAGCTTCGATTGTCTCGAAATTGTCATATTTATCATGAAACTCTTTCAGCGACATACAAGTATCGCTTTTATCAAAAGATATCATTTTCGCCTCTAATTTTGTCTTTTTCAACGCCTCGCAGACGTCTTTACATTTATCACTTTCACAAAAAACCAACTTTGGTTTGATTTTATTAAATGCTTCTTCCAAATCCCCTGGAAATAAAATAATGTTATTTAATGAAAAAGTGGGACATAGAACACTTTAGCATATCACGGAAGTTTACTCACGGCCTCCTAAATTTCTGTCTAAGGGTGCCATGATTATGCCGAGATATTGTGTGGCGTAAAAAGGCACACAAACGTCGAGATGGTTGTAAGCCATAATGGCGATGACATCTCCGCAACCAAGGTCGAGCATCCTGAAGCAAGTCGCGCAGCGCACTGACCGCTCCAGCACTGACCCGGCCGTCTCCGACTTGTCTGTGGCTCCGTCGATCTGGATACAGAAATGTTGATGGTGGCAAAAAATGTAAAAAATTAAAAATAAACAAATCCCCAGAACGAATAGGTAGCTGGGCCACCTACGGGCCACCCAGACGCAGCCACTTCATTTCGTCCAATTATTTTGTAATAGAATAATTACCACAAAGTACCTATGCTTCTCTTCGCTGAATAATATATTTTATTAAATCTATGATAAAATTTATTCTAATGAATCTCGACTCGAAAATAGCTAGGTTGCTATGATGTTTCATTATTATACATTTGTATTAGCTAAGTATATTAAAGAGTAATCATATTATGTAATGCGCTTTCATTTATGCGTATAAGTTTATTAAAACAATATCGTTGGTCTTGTTTAAGTACAAAATTCGTTAATTGAAATAGAAAGCTAGAGTAATGAGAAGATTTTTGTTTCAGATAAGATCGAAAGAAGTGTTATATATTGAATCCCCTATTTCGTTTTACAAGTCTTTGTATTGGTACCTTATCAGAAACGTCAAAACTTACAGGCTAGCCTAGCTCAGACTCAGAAAAATGAATAGGTAACAGAATGATGAATTTTGATTAATTTCAAAACTTTTATTTTATTATACAATAATATGCCTAGCATGGGGATTATAGGCCCTAATGATGGCACAACCTTGCACTATGGCGCTCATTAGGGGAGGGCTATGTCCAGCAGTTGACTAATATAGCCTGAAGAAGAAGAAGAAAAAGAAGATGCACGAAGGCAAACAGCCAACTTTTTATCGAAGATTGTAAGTCTGATGACCAAGTTCTAAATATATAACTTATAGTCCATTTGTTTAGGTACTAAAAAAATTTAAACAATTTTGATACGTCTTCTCATTGAAATACACACTTCATAAATCAAAATCTTAATACTTTAGGGGAAAGTGGGGGAAACACGAACACCTAAGGGAAAACCTAAATAAAACAGTGGAATTCGATCACAGAGTTTCTTTATTTGATAATTTTATAGCTTATCTGGCTACCGAATACACTCATTAACATTGATCTTTTTTTGATAAAATATGATTGAATGGAAAGAAAACAAAACCCTTAGTGTTCGGCTTTACCCGACAATAGTCGGGTAAACACGAACACCATATGGGGTAATTACGTACTAACATTAATAACGACAGTAATTACATTTATAACCTAACGATGTTGACTATCCTTCAGTATACTTATCGTGAGCCCATTTTTTACACACGTAGACATAATCCAGCCTCTGTTCACGAGGGAGCTATTATATTTTATCACTACAAAAAATACAAAAGTAGTATTTTCCTTTTCACCTTTTTTATTCTTTCGTATAAATTATTCTTTCGTATTGGGACTAGCGTCACTAAAGACTTTTATTATTTTGAAATTCTTTAATACTCTTTTAATATCTTTGTTTAAAAGTTTTTTTATCATTACATTCCAGTTTTTATATTTGACATGTTTTTTTGCCATTTTTTCTGGTTTTATCGTGATTTCTTCTGCTTCAGCTCCTTTCGGTTTCGTTTCTGTTCTAACTGCTTTCTTTATATAGCTTATGTTTTCCTGATAGTGAGTTTTGATATTTTCAGAGATATAACAGGCAATTCCATTATCTTGGAACATTATTGTTTGTAATGCTATGCCCATGCTGAGGTTTTGGTTTTAATATCATCTTAAGACTTTGTGAGATCTTCAATCAATCTTTCGACCATCAATCGATCTTCGCTTTGTTTTTTCTTTTGTAATGAGGTATCTGAAAAAAATATAAAAAAAAAGATAAACAGACAACCAACAAAAAGGAGTGGGGTAATGCCGAACGTTCGAGATTACCCGACATGGAGCGTTCGTCTTTACCCCGCTGGATTGAAAACAATAAAATAAAAAAAAAAAAAACATTTAGTCATATTTATTTTGCCGTTGTGTCATTGTCATTTAGCTGTTTAATATGTGAGTATTTCACTATGTAAAAGTGGAATTTCTACTGTAGATGGAAATAAAGCAACACGAACTTGAAATCACCAAAAAAACTACATCAAAAACATGCAAAATATTGTGAAATGCATACCTTGACAAGTACATACGTCCGCGTCTCCTGTTTTTTTTACTAGTACTAGTGGTGGCGTAGTCTCCGAAATGCCGGCAAGTAAAATATGGTTATCTCTTCCTAACACATTAGAATTCGGGATTACCCCGCGTTCGCGTTTCCCCCACTCTCCCCTACCAATTTAATGGGAAATATAATGGAAATTCATGAAAGTTTGATTAATATATTTATATTTTGATTTATAAAGTGTATATTTTAATAAAAAGACTTATCTTAACAAATGGACTATAGTGCGAAATACTTGGTGGCCAATTAACAAGTATAGCGTAATTTACAGTTTCTACTAAATACTAGTACAATATAAACTAGTGATTTACTCGGAAACATTCAACAACCAAAACTGCTTTAAGCTTTTTTTAACGCAGCCCCAGGAAGTGTTCTTTGATTGATAAACAGTCCGATATGGTGACAGATGGATGCTTTTATTTGCATCGGATTTACGGACTACTTACTTCAAAAATCAAGGATTAAAAACAACAACAATATATTTTTAAAGTTATAATAAAAACTCTGTTCTCGTTATTTTCTCTCCAAACATATTGCCATTTCTCGTAGCTTCTTCCTATCAATTTTGGTGCTTGGTGTGAGGGGAAGCTCGGTGACAAATACCACTCCCCCACGAAGTTGCTTCTGATCAGCTAAATTCTCTGGAAAAAATGAAGAAAATAATATTATCAAATAATTTTGTGATTCACATTCCCTTTCTAATTTTTCAATGCTCGATGATGATGATCAAACTTCACTGATCATCATTATCGTCAACCCATTATGTCCCCACCCAGGGGCACTGGTCTCTTCTTTGAGGAAATTTTAGGCAATACTTCACCACGGGGGCCAGGTCCGAATTTGTGGAAGCTTGCAAGACTAGCAGCTGGTCCTAGTGTCAAAAGTTTTCAAGCCGACCTAAGGCCTCTTGGCTTAATGACTGCAGTATATCGACGGCAGCCGGCAGCAACTGCTTAACGTTCCTTGCAAAGCACGAAACCTATCGGAAAAATGCCTCCAGCGTTAGTCATAGATGGTCCCCCATCCATGCACTGAAGGTATGTTGCTTAACCCTCGTGATCGTTTAAGATCACTCAGGCAGCCGGGGCTACGAGCGATTCCTTTACTGATTTTAAATTAAATTTACCTTTGACGATGTATTCTATCTCCTGCGCTGTGACGTCACATCCATTCTGTCGCACGACAAATGCAAGCGGCACTTCGCCACAAACTGGGTGCGGCATCCCAGTCACAGCCACATCCTGGACTCCTGGAGTCTTACGGATGACATCCTCTATTTCTACTGGAGAAATCTGTCAAACAATTAATGGTTCAATAAAATATAATGCCTCGAGGAAAGAGAGATATCACGATAAAGTATATTGATGAAAACTGACTTACTTTAAAGTTGTTGCCGAGCTCTTTAGAAAAATACTTGAAATACAATTTGGAGCGCTCTACAAAATAGTAATTGTAGTTTTCATCCCTGTAGAAGATATCACCAGACTTCAGCCATCCATCTTCAGAGAATGTTTCTTTGCTTTCTTTAGGTTGATTATAATAACCCTGAAAAATATATTTATTTTAGACGAGACTGTTCTAGTGCTTGAGTCTTTCTAGCTTACTAGCATGTTTCGATATACACTCACTTTAAAAATTGATGGTCCTGAAATCCACAACTCCCCTTGCACGTTGGGTACTTCAATATCCTCACCAGTATTTGTATCCACTAACTGTAAAGAGATTGTGAGTTGTAAAGTACTTCTTGTTCAATAGAAGGTACCACTACTATCGGTTATTTATTTATTACTATTATTTTGCAAGCTTTAAAACTATTTAGATATTTCAACAGAAGAACCAAGAAACATACTTTAAGAGTACACTTTTTAGAACTATCTTGATTACCTATACATAAATTAATAATTGTAGTGGAAGTGCTGCAAAATTATAGGTATGTAAAAATTTTACCGAGAAGAAAGAAGATCTTTGCCAGAAAAATGCGATTACCATTTTTTGTATTTCTTCATGTCAAAAACTATTTAATCTTTTTTGGCATTGGATCAGCCTCTGAAATACAAGAGATTTCTGAAACATTGAAATCCTCATTGGCTAATCGATGTCTGCCACGATTATCAATAGTTTTTCCGTCCGCGAATAACTACCTACTACATGATTCCTGATTAAGAAAACAATCCAGAATTCTATCTCAATTTTTCACTTCATACCATACCATAGGAAGCTACGTGTTACGCATGCATGCCCATACTGGTCATAAACCCTTATGTGGATAGGGGAAGCTTTCCCCAAATGTGGGACTCACATTATAAGAATCTTTTCCGTAGTACAGTAGCGTAGTAACTTACCCGAAATTTGCTGTTTCCCAGTTGTTTCATAGATGTTGCCCTATTGATGTCATCGTTCAACAGTACCATGCCGCATTCTGTCATCCCGTACATGCATCTTACTTGTGTCCCAGGAGATAATACCTTAAATTTTATGATTTTAAATAGACTTACACTTAGATTTAAGAAATCATGGTTGTAATTATATATCTAGATAGAGAACACTTCATTTCTTATTACCTAGACAAGCAGATCACTATTAAGAATACTTGGTTTGTAATGAAATAGTTTTTATTCACTTTAATAATATTTTACCTGTATCGTAGAAATAATTTCTTGAGACACTGCACTGCCACCCACACAAATAACCTCATAACTCGACAGGTCAATCCTCTTTTCAGATTTAAAGAGTATATTCAGGAGTGTAGGAGAAACGAAGCTGACGGTTGGCTGATAGTGAAATAATAATTTTATTAGTAACTTAGCCCTAAGCCGCTATAAAAAACATTTGGAGTATTTTCGTAAATAAATTGAGTTATTCACCTTATATTTATTAATAATGTATATAATGTGGTCCACTGAGAAAGTCATGTTAATGGATGTTTGAAGTCTCGTGTATCGTAATATTGGTGACAAAATAAACATGGCTGCAGTAGATATCCATTGAAATGGGGAAAATATTGCGTTTAAACTAGTAGGCGTTGGAAAATTATCAAACAAACACCTGAAATAGCAAGTAATTTTTAAGCACACTTTGTAATTGCATAAGGATTCTAGGTTAATTTTTTATGTAATAAGCATTAAAAAACTGATCATTTACATGAAATACGGAAGACCGCAAAAAATATTCATGTGAGTTAGTGCGACAAATTTTGGTCGCCCAGTTGAGCCGCTAGTCCCTGTCAATACGCTGATGGTATCTTGAGTGTCGAAGTCAGTAGGTCTGAAATCAGATGAGCTTAGTATGTGTTACAATAATATTTACTTTAAACATTTGAATAAATTATTCATTGTGTATACATACACGGTTATCTATAAAATGCGCAATTCCTGAGAGTGCTATTAGACAAAAACGTATTGTGTTATACATGATTATGCACAATGTTTCTTTCAATAAGTTATTTCTCAGCTTTATATTTTTTTAAATAGTGATATATTTATTAGCATAATTTTATCAGCACTACACTTGCTGTACAAATGTCGAAGCCTATGGAAAATCGTTGTCCTACATAGAATTTGATTAATAATTTGTTACATAAAATGGACATTCATTTTAGGTAGTAGTACAAAAGATGTAATATGCAAAGTCTAATTGACTTATTTCAGGAATTGAGCATTTTTGAGGTAACCCTGTCATAACATTAATATCATACTTAAAATCAGCAAGGGCTGTAAAATTCTCATATTTGTCATGGAATTCTTTCAGTGACATACAAATGTCACTTTTATCAAAGGATACCACCATCGCTTCTAAATTTGTCTTTGTTAACGCTTCGTGGACGTCCTGACATTTATCATTTTGACAAAAAATCAATTTTGGTTTGACTTTGTTAAACACTTCTTGCAAATCCCCTGGAAATAGAATAATGACATCAAACAAAACAGTGAAAAGAAAATTTTGCGATATCACATAATTAGAATTGGGCATGTAAAATTACTCACGGCCTCCTAAACTCCTGTCCAATGGTGTCACAGTAATTCCGAGATATTGGGCGGCATAAAAGGGCACACATATGTCAAGATGATTGGGAGCCATAATGGCGACCACATCTCCGCAGCCAAGACCGATGGTCCTGAAGCAAGTCGAGCAGCGCACTGACCGCTCTAGCACTGACTCGGCCGTCTCCGACTCGCCAGTGTGTGCGTCTATCTGTATAAAAGTTATGCCTTCATATGAGGTATAGTCACATGTACTTTAAAATGAGGTTTCCAACTGTAACTTAATAGTTTGCTTGATATCAATCATAATAAAGTTGTCTTTAGAATCGTCCTAATTCTGCTTTGAAATAAGTAGACTTTGGTTGGGGACGGAGCCCGATCTTCCGTATCAGAATCTTGACACAATACCTCTGAGCTGCCTAGACATGACTTCGATGAATTCAAGCAAAACATTTCAAAGAACATCTTCTTGCTCTTTATTTATTTTATTTACTAATACTTGGAAGACCAACAACTTTATTACTTACTTAATAAATTTGAAATAAACTGTAAGCTATATAATAAATAGATTTTGATATCTGGTCCATTAGAGTCTAGTCTAGATTTTGATATCTGGTCCATTAGAGTCATTTTGCAAAATCACTTTAATGGATAGGTAATTAGAAGGTTCTGATCTATCGTATGTTCCCACAGCTATAAAAATTCTTCACATCTTGCTTGAAGTATTAACATTAAATATTTACTAAGATTGAAATTATGGCTGCAATTTTGAAATTATGAAATTTTGACATACTCGTACATTGAATTTTGTATGAAGGGGCAGAATATTCACCTCGGCATGGGCAACCGTTGCTTCTAGCAGCATCAATAACTATTGTTTTTTTTAATTGTACCTATGTAGTATGTAACACATTACATGTTATATTAAGGCCCCACAAAACCAATTGATTGGTGTAGCTTTCTCGTTTACAATATTTTTACCAGAGAGTTTACATAGACTTTTTACAAAAGATTTGCAGACTAGCACTTTCTGATAATCCTTATAATTATATAACTATGATTATACCATTTTTATTTTGAATGCACTAACCCGTGCTAAGGAACAAATTTAAAAACCTATTTAGAGGCTAAAAATTTCACCATTAGTGCATTAGTTACTAACATTAGTTATTAGTGCACGTTAGTGCATTAAAAATAAAAAAAAACGTTCCGATGTTAAAACCTAACTGCAAAGTAGGTAGTCGGGGCTGTAAGTAATGCAATTTGCTTAAGTCAGATGTCGCTGCCTGTACATAATACAGAGAATAGTGTAAAGAGGTTCGAAATTTCGCTGATGCCGTGAGTCGCCCATTGGCTCAATTGGTAGAGCGCTTGCACGGATAGCCAGAGGTTGCGGGTTCGAATCCCGGCATGGGTGAAATTTTTAGCCTCTAAATAGGTTTTTAAATTTGTTCCTTAGCACGGGTTAGTGCATTAAAAATACGTTCCGATGTTAAAACCTAACTGCAAAGTAGGTAGTCGGGGCTGTAAGTAATGCAATTTGCTTAAGTCAGATGTCGCTGCCTGTACGTAATACAGAGAATAGTGTAAAGAGGTTCGAAATTTCGCTGATGCCGTGAGTCTCCCATTGGCTCAATTGGTAGAGCGCTGGCACGGATAGCCAGAGGTTGCGGGTTCGAATCCCGGCATGGGTGAAATTTTTAGCCTCTAAATAGGTTTTTAAATTTATATAACTAAGCTCAATTCTTCAGAATTGAGCTTAGTTATATAACATTATATAGCACATTGTCTGTGTGTCTGCTACAAAAGTACCTAATTGCAGCGTACTTATTTTATGCCTTTTTTCACACTACTTTCTGCCTGTCCGTTACTAGCAGTAGTAGACTGGCGTTAACAAAAGCATCAGAATGAAATGTTGTAAACAAAATAAAAACAATATCGCTTACTATTGTGCTCGGTATTCCGAAGCACGATATAAATTCGCTTAAGTTTTCTATCAACATGGATGACGCAGATTTGTTTTACACAATATGGTCTATCGACTTAGATTAAACACCAACAATTATAATGGAAATCTCATTATGTACAGACCGTGAGAAATAACCGGTTCGGCTGCGTATGTTCACGAAATTAGCGGTGCGCTGCTGTGGGTTAAATCCGTTTTAAGAGATATTGCAAATAGGAAGAGTAGGCTCTTTTTTAAAATATCTATATCTTTATTACATCGGTACATGACACGATTTGCACCCAGGACATGTGAGGTGCTACCACCGTTTAGTTTTCACCCTACAAAGATTTAGGACTTGTGACAACGAAGTAAAAGTGACTGTTCTTGAACATCCTAAGTGCTGACCTTGAAAATAACTAGGTTTTAATGTTTTTCTATTGTCATTTTCAAAGCCAGGATTTAGGAGGATGCCACAGATGCTCTGTGGAGGTTACAGAGAATTTCAGTCTAAACTTCTTAGCGTGTCGATGGCAAGCTATAGTGGTGAAAAGACTTGCCAATCAGTGTAAGGGATTCACTGATTGTTACCCAGGGTGCGCCAGATTTACGTGCTCAGTAAGTACGTCGTACGTCGGTAATCCTCCCCGAACGACGTACTTACTTTCATTTAATAATGATACTGTTTAACTCTCACTATTGCAAACTTTTCGTGGCCACGCGCTATGCAGGAACTTCAATACTACGCATATTTACGTCTTGTGTTACTTAGTGCTTAGTTAATCACTAACAGATAACGGGTAGCGAGTCGTCCACTATGAAGTGCTCTGGAACCCTGTTATCGGCTCTGTCTACGTCTACATACTTAATTGCCTGCTATTAGTCCGCATAATTATAAGCGCTTAGGATATAATATTCTGTCGTTAAGATTATATGATGTCGTTAAAGAATATTTTATCTATCTATTTGCAAACACTTCTGGTATTCCGGTACGTAAGATATTGAAGAAGGAATAGTAATAAGATTTGATTTTTCGATACCGCCACCATCGCAAAATTGTAACCTCACGGCTGTGTCCCAGGGGTATAGGCAGAGACTAGGGACTGCGAGTTGCTGCGATCCTGACACCACCTTTGCTTTATTACCGTTCATTAGTCGTTGCATGCACGCTGGTTACTGCATATTGTAATTATTGTACTGCAGGAAGAAAGTTCACAACATATTTTTTAGGCTATAAGAAACTGCCGTAATCGCGTTTAAAAAAAATTAAACGCATAAATAATCATATCTTTCTTGATGACTGTATTTTTTTTAATTCAATTAGTTATGGGTTCCATTCAAGGTTTCCCACAATTATATCGGATGTCCTCCATGCCGTGTATTAAATGGTTTTATTAGATTTTTTATCAAGTCAATTCAGAATTTTAGACCCAATCTCAGCTTTATTAGGCTACTCGGCTCTCAGCTATGGGAATATCCGTTTTCTTTTTGTCTGTTAACCTACTGCCAGTTGTTGGCAGTAGGTTAACAGACTGGGATTATACGAGAAACAAGGAGTTAGGTAATGGTTAGATTTTTCCCTAGAAATCCACGAAGGTGCCATTTCCTACGAAAGCCTGTTTCTGTAAGTTTTTGGTCCCCTCCCTCGGCTATGCAAGGCAAAAATAACAGCAGACCGACCTCTCTTTAGTCTTCTTATTTTATCTAATAAATAAAATAAAGTCAGATTTGTTTGGTTTTCATGGTTAGCTTTGTTGTATTTGTCTCCGTCCCGAATAGCAGAATAAATATTAAAATATCTTATAATTTCAAGGGGAAAAATATATTTAGGCTACACTTCTGTAGACAACGCGGACGAAGTCGCGGTCAATAGCTAGTATTTAGTAGGTAAGAACTTAAATGAAGAAAGAGACAAGACACAGACAAACTGTCACAGAAACACATCGTAAACAAGTAGGTGAATAAACAAAATACAAGAAATACAACAAAATAAAACAGAGATAAAAACTTGAAAAATTAACCCGGAACCGTTGCCATGGAAATCGTTTATCTCCGATCCGATCACACATTGGCACTTCACGGCTATATTTTAATTATAAAAGTATAATTATAAAAGTGTTATGTCCTGTTAAATGTTTCGTGTGCAATAAAGTATAATTAATTAATTATATTTTTTAATTAATTAATTAAGCACATTTTTGTTAGCTTACATAATAATTTTGTCAAGACACCCTCCTAAAGGTCCACTATCTTACGTATAAATGAATGACCTCAAATCCCCACATTCTATGCGATCAAATATGGTGTTATCATCCACTGATTTCATCATTATGGTGCCCCTTTCCTGTGTCCTGTGTGGTGGCAAATCTCGCACACCTCTAGGGTAGTAATGTAATACGTAAGAGGCCTTAAATACCCTAATTTACCTGCGATACAAATTCTGGAGCGTCTTTGAGTCCCTGCAGGATGAGTTTCCCAATATGGTAGCGGTCGCCGGGCCGACCGGATGCAGCCACTATCCGAGACTTCATTTCGTCCAAGTAATCCATGATAGCGTAATTAACGCGATGCAGTATACCCATTTTAACCACAAAGTTTGCTTCCGTACTTCGACTATATTGTATTAAGAAATCACTGACTGCGTCTCAACGCTGCTGAACCACTAATGGTGTAAAATAGCCTAGAATCAAAGACTTAATAGATATGAGTAAACTCGTGTCTCCTTAATCTATTAATTACCTGCGGAAAGATAAATAGAGATAAACTTAATGTTGCCTCCATTAGGTAATGTGGGTCAGCGTTTTCTAAAGTAGGTTCGGTGAAGCTCAGAGGTTCCGTTGAAGTCACTTCAAACATTTGTCCCTGATCAGTGTATTTTGTGGAGTAGGTACGGTAGGTACCTTCAGAGACTTGACGCTCAAAGCGAAGTGAAATTTGGAATTTGTTACGGGGTTCCCAAAATAAAACCGTTTGATTATTATTAGTAATTCGTTATTGCGCAGAAGATAATGTACAATAGGTAAACTTAATGCTAATTGCTTTTTCTACTAGTTAACCCGCAGGTGAGGCAAAACTTGAGGTAGGCCTGCTAAAAAGAAATAGATAAAAATACTTGTAAGTACCTTATAAAAAGGGGGACACACATAAAAAAAATATTACAAATATAATAAAATACCCACTCTACTTGTTAAAACGATAATACGAGTAGGTATATGCATTTATTAGTGTTATACAGCCTAAAAACTTTAGGAACCACTGATCTAGACGATACTTGATCCAGATCGCCGAAGCACTATGTATATCTATCTTCAACTCTTGGATCATGTCTTTAATTGTATCATTGTATGGTGATGTCTCTTTCCAGTTCATGGTAATTACATTCGAGTGCGAACAAGACACGTCAACACAAGTCAATGATAGAACTCTATCTGACACTCTAACTCTCACTTAAACCTTCTCTCGGAGCTACTGAACTCCACGACCTAGATGAGAAAGAGTAATTTAATAGGAGTTGAAGTGTCTATAAATAACTCTGATCCAGTTATTCAAAGCTATGTAAGATGTAACACGATTACTTAAACAAAGCAGTAAGAAATGTATTTGCTTTACTTGTCTGTTAGCTTTTAGAATATACCTCGGGCTCTAGAGTGGGCTTCGGTTTTCGCCGAAAGTACACGAGTGTAATACTACTTCCTGCTCTGTATGAAACTTTTCTTCTCTATTTTGAAAAGTTAAGTGCCATATTAATTCCGATATTTCTATTACACGAATATATCCGATTCTATCCGATAGTAGCCAAGATATATTCTAAAAGCTAACAGACTGTACATAGACGACTACACTTATTGAGTAAGCGACATGCAAAGTTGGTAATGAAATGATAGGTTAGTGTACAAATCTTATCAAAGGTACAATTTGCATATAGAAGGGAAACGCACACATTCAATAAGCTTCAAGCGAGTGACGTTTGCCGTCACGCGTCGTAACTCGTACGTCGTGGAAAATTTACACCTGATGTTATGTTGTCGCTTACGATAGTTCACACTTGTTAAGTGATTTATTTAGTGACGACCTCTGTGACGTAGCGGTAGCGCGTCTGCCTACCATGCAAGAGGTCCCGGGTTCGAATCCCCTTGGATGTTTACATGTTTGTGATGTCGTTGTTTTCGTTTCCCACGACAAAGGGTATCCTAGTGTGGGGCCAGAAGTAATGTATGTGCCTGTATGTAAATGTTGTGTTATGTTATTTAGAAGCGCCAAGTCGAACCGAGTTATTCGTATCAATCACTTGAGTTAAGCAACAACAGGCGCGGTCAGTTGCAAGATGGGTGGCCGTCCCGTGCCTGCCACTGTCATGTAATGCTGTCATGTTGGTGCCGACTGTCATCTAATGGCAGACGTTAAGCCATGTGTGAGGCCTTATGGTCGTCTTGATAACTTCTGACAGTAAGGCCCGCCATTGTCTTATAATCCTTCACCAACCCAGACTTGGGCCCCGTGGTAGAGTATGGCCTATCACTTCCTGCGATTCAAAAAAAGTCCCGTGCCCGAGCTGTGGGTACATAAACGGTTGATATGGATTCATTTATACAATTTAAGGCGAAATAGGTTTATCTAAATAGCTCTAAATAGGTTTTTAATTCCTATCTACCTATCAATAAATATTAATATTTTAATTTTAGAGAGGGTGTCTACCAATATTTGCCGTAGTAGTCTGAGGTGCCTCAGGACCATAAACTCTGGGCTGAAGTGGTGGCGGCCTGTACTCAGCAATGGGACACAAACATAGAGGCTACGTAAAAAATAAATAAATCTAACACTACTATGACATCCAAATTAAATATGGTAAAAACTCTAACTTAACATAAACAAAAAAAGAATCATTAGTTGAACCTGTTTATTTACAAACGTCAGTATTTATTATGCATCAAGATATTCTTTATTTACCAAAAATTGGAAACAATAATTTTAACGATTAAAAACATGCAGGCGATTAAGAAAATTGTATTTCATTGTACTACTAAAGCGTCTTTCATTCATTTTACGTCAGATGTTGTGATCGGCTGTCAAAGTGTTAATTATTTAATATATCCAATACATAATTTAAATGTTAATTATTTATATTATAATAATAATATGAATGCCTGTGTGGCGCAGCGGTAACGCATCTCCCTACCATGCGAGGGGTCCCGGGTTCGAACCCCGGCTGGGGACAAAAAAAACCCCCAGGTCTTGGATGTTTACATGTTTGTGATTTTGTTGGTTCTGGTTCCCACGACACATGGTATTCTAGTGTGGGGCCAGATGCAATGTATGTGCCTGTATGTAAATGCAAGTAAATGTTATGTCCTCTTTTCTCTGATACAAATTTTCCGAAAGTCCCGAAATAGGCCGAAATAGGCCGAAATCTCTGGACTGAAATTAGGAAGACTTTAGCTCAGCAGTGGGACATAAACATAGGAACAGCGTAATAGTAAATTTTGTCATGTCTATGACATCCTATTCAAATGTTATTAAAACACTTCCCCTAACATTGACAAAAAGAGGATCATCAGTGAAATATACTACTAACCAAGGTATTTATACTGCATCACACAATCTTTATTCAACACTAAACAATTATACATGCTCAATGATATAACTATATATTAACAATTAAGAACATGGCGTGAATTAACATGAATATAAAATTTCATAAAAATATTCATAGATCTAACATTTAAGTTTTTTATTTTACAATAGCACCTGAACGTTAACAATATGTGTGGTGTGACGTCACAGTCTTTCACTGTTCAAAATAATATCTCGGAGTTTTTTCCTATTAATTTTAGAGGAAGCGGTCATTGGTAGCTTGTCCAAGAATATCACGCCACCTCGCAGTTGCTTCGAATCGGCTAGCGATTCTGAAAGTACACAATAATGTATCATATCCAATATAAAAGAGAAGGGCTCGTGGCCTAGGCGAACGGAGTGATTGGAATCAATCAATTGGTTAAGCAACAACAGGCGCGGTCAGGTACGGGATGGGTGAGCGTCCCGTGACTACCGCTAGTGCCATTTTTCCGAGCGCTTCCGTGCTTCGCAAGGCACCTTAAGCCGTTGGTGCCGGCTGTCATATAATGGCAGTCGTTAAGCCATGTCAGAGGTCTTATGGGCGGCTTGATAACATCTGACAGTAAGGCCCGCCACTGTCTTACAATCCTCCACCAACCCGGACTTGGCCCCCGTGGTGGAGTATGGCCTAACATTCCTGCGATGCAGGAGGAGACCCGTGCCCCAGCAGTGGGGATATACAAGGGTTGATAACGATCCAATATAAAAAAAACCCAACCCAGTTCCGGATTCAGGTAAGCATACGAAGATCTTATGAAAAGTCGGAAATTCAAAGATGGTTACCCTCGACGATTCAGGGAAACAGGTGAACTATATATATTTTTGGTTGGTTGATATAAAGTTATGACTAGCGGCGTCCCGTCAACTGGAAATACCCCTAAGTCAGTCCATCCAAAAGGGGCTCGGACCAGTCCATAAGTTACGCACACCAAATCCTGAACGATTCCAGTCGTCTAGCCGTCAAATTAGTATCAACATCACCCGGTGTGGGTCCACTGCTGGGCATAGGCCTCACCTATGAATCAGATAAGGCTCTGAGCCCGATCTTCGACTTTCCTCTTCCAGTCACTGCCCACCGCTTTGCGAATGTCGTCCCTCCACCTGCATGGTCACATAGGGTCCTCTGTTGCGTTTGCCTATTCGCGATCTCCACAAATTATATTAAATTAATACGAATTCGCTTAGGACTTGGTGTGCACATAATAAGGCTACTAAACCTCCTGCAAGTTTTGTCCCTACTTACAGAAACGTCATCTTTCGCCCCACTCAGTCTATCTACGAGTATGATCCGTTCTTCGCAACTTCGCGGATGGTACAGTCAGGTTAAGTTTCCTTTTTATTATTTCTAGATAACTTTATTTATTTCACTTTTTTTCTACAATAAATACACATTGTTATACCATACTCGTACTTCACTCTCAGAACGAGTGTTATACCTTTGACGAGATCTTTGATCTCCTGTGCAGTGACGTGGCAGTTGTTTCGTCGCAAGGCGCAAGCGACAACGAGGTCTCCGCATTCATCATCGGGGATCCCTTCTACCGCCGCGTCCAACACGCTTGGATGCTGCCGGATGACGACAACGATCTCCACTGGAGATATCTGCCGAAAGCCAAAATTATCTTGTTAACGTTCCGATATTTATGTGCTGATTCGGCAAACATTTTCTTGCCGTATCAATTAGACTATTGCCTATTTTAAGACCTATCAAATATACATAAACAAACTACAGTGTTGTCTACAGAGGAGTTCGATAACAAACACTTTGTCATGAATTTATAGAGATTATGCTTTTCTGGGTCAAATATTTCACAGATTTATAAATATGTTCGCTTTTATCGAAAGTGACTAACAGGTCTCAACGATAAGCGATTTTGTAAGTGCACCATAGTACAATCTGAGCGTGAATCTGTCATTGGGCAATGATATATATTACCGAGCACGGTACATCAATTGGTACAACATGGGTTTTAAAAATGTACAAGTGTACTAGCCGACCCCGCGAACGTGGTTTTGCCATATTAATTAACCAATAGGTCGTTGACTCAGTTCTGTCAAATATACCCAAACAAAAAACAAACCCGAGAAGTTTGTTAACAAACGCTTCACAATATTTTATATAAGTATTAGATTGCGATGCGACTTTCCGTGAGTCACTAGACCACCAACCCTTGCTGAAAATCAGTGCGGCAATAAACCTGCAGCAATTACTGAGCCTGAGGCTATTTTACCGCCGCATGGACATAACTCGAATCCCCTTACAGTGGTCTATCGTGTTTGTTTTTATTACTTTTCTTAATTAGCTTCTATTTTACGTTTTGCATATATCTGTGTGGCGATAAATGTATTTCTTCTTATTCTTCAAATTTAGCCTGAAAATACGTCTTTTCTGTATATAGTCACATAAAATCAGCTTATTTGTCTAAGACAGGATAGACACAGATGTTTAGTTACCTGGTGTGATCGAAACTTCAGAAGCATCTTGGAGCGCTCCACGAAGAAGTAATTGCCGTAGTCATCTCTATAGAACATGTCCCCAGATTTTAACCAACCGTCTTCAGTTAATGCTTCTTTGTTCTCATTTGGATTATTGTGATAGCCCTGTAAAGTTGACATTTAATTTTATTAGTTAACTGGTTTTATTTACTTAAAGCTTTGAAGCGTGGATACCAGCCTTGTTATATCATAATTTTAGGATTTTTTCTGACTAGCTGGTGCCCGCGACTTCGTCTGCGCAGTATTTCGAGTAGCTTATTAGAAAAGAACTAACATTATGACATTAAAATTATTACACAAATAATTTTTGGGTCGCATTTGAAAAATATAACAGTCTGATAATATTGAGATGTTACAGTCGCACTGCAATAACGTTACAATATTGTCAACATAAGAAATGCGGTAACTAAGCACTGCGGAGCCCTAATCATAGGCCTACAGGTAGCTACTGCAGTATATTTAACGATTTTTTTAATAATTTCAATCATAAATTATATAATATATGGTAAAATGTGTAACTCTGGCGGTTTGGCAGCGCACGTCACAATAGCCTGCAGATGGTAGATTTTTCGTACTTACTCGTATATGAGACTTATCGTCATATTTTAGACAATTCACACAATATATTCATAAATTGAAGTTATTCTGATATATAAGCTGTATTATTGTAAAGTTTCATAAAAATCCATTCGGTAGTTTTTAAGTGGAAGAGTAACAAACAAACAAACATCCATCCATCCATACTTACAAACTTTCGCGTTTATATTATTTCTGATTCTGATTTCTGATAACACCATTGACTCCGGTGCACATAATAATGGAAAGATAGCTATAATATTATCTATGTAATTAATTATATTGACGATTAGGTTTAGGAAAACCACTAATTTACCTGCGTCTACTGAATGACGCGTCTAATGAATCATCATTTATCATATCAGTAGTATATCAATAGATGTTGTAATTCAGATTTTGTGTAAACCTTTTTTTCGTGAAATTCAGCATACCTATTTTTATTCGTGTCATAAAAATGAAGTCGTATACCACATTGGTTTGAGACAACGGATGTCTTTCACGGAAAATGCCTCACGAGGCCATCATTGGCAGACGTGTGACTTGCCGCTCTCTAAATGAGCCACCTACATAAGCCACCGCTTAATAATATGGCTCTAGCCCTGGGCAGCAAGGCACTTTGTAACGGTGCCAAACCTCTTTACACAATTTTTTCATATTTCTTTAAGTCTGCCAATCATTTTCAAAATTTAAAATTACGTCACCCATTTCTGAGATTTCCCTCATTTTTAGCATTACTACTTCACATTTCGACTAGACCTGACTATTTTTACCCTTGTTTTTACCTGCTTATTCTTTTTTTATCCTGTTTTCTGTTTATATTATAAACTAGTTGATCCAGCGAACTTCGTACCGCCTAACAATCGATTCCTTAATTTTTTTTATTTTTCTCTCCGTAAGAAGCATCCCCGTACTTCAAGGAATATTCTAAAAAAAGAAATAGCGAAATCGGTTCAGCTGCTTTCTTGATTTACGCTTACTAGCACATTCAGCGATTATAATTTTATAGAAGATAAAATAAACAAACAAACGCTTTACATCAACCCAACTTTATTATTATCTAATACTTTGCACTTTATCATTATTTTTTATTCTGGTCGTGCATGTTCTCTATCTAGCTACCTTTCTGTCACATTTTGTCGATAAAAGTGATGGTCATCATCGTAATCTCACGTAATATCTACGGGGTGACTTGAAATTCGTTAACAACATTCTAGAGGGACTTTGTAAGCGTTGCTTCTTAGATACACATGGCGCGAGTTTTAAAAAACAAATTCGCGTCAGTAAATGAAATGTTGTATTACCCTAAAATACTTCAAGCTGAATTCAAGCATCGAAGCTGTGTGACTTATATTTAAGTTTTTCAAGTCCTCTAAAAATGTATGGTGTGCAATAAAGAGTATTTAATCTAATCTAATCAGTATTCGGAAGAAAAATAATAATAATTAAAAATAAAACGGGTTCTTACACTTGTTAACGCAAATTGGACTACAGACTCAAACATTTAACGCGATAGAATAGTAGATTGCTTAACGAGGGTAGAAAAGAATCAAGTCCCGAGGTATTTAGACGAGCTATAGATGATTCTCTAGAATTGATTCTTTTACCCGTGTTAAACACTCTACTTTTCATTTCGAATATGAAGAAAATATGAACTCATTTTTAATACATATTCAAATATTAGCATAAAAGATTATTTCACGATTATTTTAAAAACCTATTTAGAGGCTAAAAATTCCACCCATGCCGGGATTCGAACCCGCGACCTCTGACTATCCGTGGCACGGATAGCCAGAGGTCGCGGGTTCGAATCCCGGCATGGGTGGAATTTTTAGCCTCTAAATAGGTTTTTAAAATTGTTCTTAGCACGGGTTAGTGCATTAAAAATAAAAATAGTAGTAATACACGATTATTACCTATTTTTTTGAATTCCGTCACAGATACTATAACAGATTAGTACCCGCCAATTTAAGTCGACTTTTTAAATTTTAAATATGGAACTCACCTCGTAATTGTTGCGGCTTATTCCGCTTAAAGAAGTTTGCGCTAAATTCACACTGGCTGATTAGAAACTCACTGCATTTGCCGTAGCATTTTTTTTTAATAGCATATTTATTACAAAAAGTCTTCACAACTGACAGTTCTATTTTTAAAGCTCATTCCCGCCCTTAAGTGGGAAGTAATTTGTATGAGTTTTTCCCTCCCTATGGAGGGAAGCAGCATTTTCCACCCAATAATCAGATCAAAACAACACTACTTTCCGAGTATGAGAAATGAAAAATAATATTTAACGGTACGGTACTTCCCTTACCAGCTTGAATTTGGGTGTTATCAAATTTACATTATATCATTAATAATTTTCATTATCAAAATGAAAGGAGCATTCTCTCAAAATATTGCTAGTCATTTAATATCACGCTGTGTAGAACTATAACATGCTTATAAAAAGCTAACGAACTTACTTTAAAACGTGAAGGTCCAGCCATCCATAATTCTCCAGGCACATTAGGCTTTTCAATATCTAGGCCGGTGTTTGCGTCTACCAACTGAAATTGAAAACGTTTATGCAGCGAGTTCTGAAAACTGACTACCATAATAAAGCTAAGCAAATTGGACACTTAAAAAGTGTACTTTAATGATGATGATATTTGTATAATTGTCCTCAATGCTGGGGCACGCGGGTCTCTTCCTGCATCGCAGGAAGGTTAGGCCAAATCTCTTGTTTCTACGCAATTATTATGCCATAGTTCGAGCCTCTTAAAGCTGAGTCAGATCTGGTAGTAACCTGTTGACCATAATAACGGTCTTAATAAGGTCACACATTTAGAGCTGGTAACGAAAACGCTCATTTTATTTTGTTTGTTTTTCATGAACCACATTAATGTCGCGGTTTGCTGTTAGATATAACTCTAAAACAATGAACTGTTTTATCTACTTTACAATTTTAATCCCCGAATCGTTTTGAGTAGTAAGTATAATTTATACTGCTCATTTAAATATAATAGGCGGTGGGCTGATGATGATGATAAGGTTTTTATTACATTAATTATTATGATTCTCCTCGATTAGATTCAAAGTGGCCTTTACTCAGTGTTCATTTTCTTAAAACGTATACTTACGTAATTGTATACGGCAATAGCTTAGATGTGTAAGCCTTTTTATGTATTTTGTTTTCTGGTGTGTACAATAAAGAGTTCTAATCTAATCTTACACGGTATTTAATTACGCTTAGTGTTTTCAAAGCCATAGGTTGGTCACCCTCGCTGAGGAAAGTCACGCCAATCTCCGACATGCCATAGCCATGTAACAGGAAAGTATCTGGTGACACTGCCTGAAAGTAAAAAAAAATCTTAATATTCAACTTGAGCGGTGGAATTCACAGTTTAAAAGACATTCTACGTTTTCTTTTGTTATGTTACCATAGAAATTGGATCCTATCGAATCGTCATCCCGAAGCCAGTGTTGCCAACGGTTGGTATCAACCCGTTGTATGACGCCACTGCTGCGGCACGGGTCTCTTCCCAGATCACAAGAAGGTTAGGTCATACTCCACCACGTGGGCCAAGTCCGGGTTGGTGGAGGATTGTATGGTAGCGGCGGGCCTTACTGTCCGATTAATATATTATGTATTAATTTACCTTGAACATTTTAAAGACATCATTTGTCACAGTGCTGCCCCCAATTAGAATGGTATCAAAGCATGTCAAGTCATCCGATTGTCTTTGTTCAGACTTTACTAGGAGAGTCACGAGGGGTGGTGCCATTACTGCGAATGTCGGCTGAAAAAATAGAACTAAATTGAAATAATCCAGCTCAGATTCTAAAGTAGGCAACAAGGTAGTTATACTCATAACAGGTGTTTCATTAATGGTTATCGAGGAAATGGTTTACGGTGTAACATTCAAGTGGATTATTCTTCTCATCAATACAAAGAGCTTTTGTTATGAGACTATGCACTATCTATAAACTATGAACTATCGGGAAAATATCTAGTTCTCCATATACAAGTCCTTAATTGGCGAACGCTTAGGTATATATCGATATCAACCCTGGTATATCCCCACTGCTGGAGCACGGGTCTCTTCCTGCATCGCAGCTAGGTTAGGCCATTTTGCACCAGCTGAGACCCTGGATTAACACAACGGCTACTTTTTACTGCGGGAAAATATCTTATTCCCATAAGAGAATCGATAGACCGCGGCTAGCGGATGAATTGTTATTGTTGTTATCAAACCTTGGATGTGACCTGAAACCAGGACGAGACCCGCGCTCCAGCAGTGGGGATTGCTGGAGCACGGGTCTCGTCCTGCATCGCAGAAAGGTTAGGCCATTCTGCACCACCGCCATTCCAGGGTAGTGGAAGATTGTAAGACAGTGACGGATCTTACTGTCATGAACTCATGACAGTAAGACCCGTCATCTTGATTATCAGCTTGATGACATCAAGCCGCCCATATAAGGTCTGTGACATGTCTTAACGCCTGCCATTACATGACGACCGGCACGGATGAACACATATAACGAGTCTAATGACTGGGTTAAATATGAAAGATGGGAATTAAGTTTACCTAATAAGCAATAGCGAATGAACCCATTAAGTTGGTAACTTTTTTTTAATAATTATATCTTTTTAATAACTTTACCCACCTTGTATTTTCTTATTATGTGAAGAGCGTTCTCTGACGTAACAGCACTTGAAGTCTGAAGCCTCGTGTAGCGCAGTACAGGAGACAGTAAGAACATCGCTATGGCTGATATCCACTGAAGGGGAGACGTCATCATACATAACCGAGTAGGAGTTGGAAAATTCTCGTACGAACTCCTGAAATTTAAGTCCCCACTAATTATTAAAGAGGTCGATTGTATGTTTCCATGAACCTGAATGAAACAAAGACATGGGTTGATTCATAGATATCTAACGCAATGGTACCGCTGACATAACATAACAGAAGCAATGTATGTGCCTATATTATAAATGTTACGTTACGTTACGTTACGTTACGTCACGTCACGGCACGGCACGCTACGCTACGCTTCTTTACGTTAAGTTACGATACGTTACGTTATGTTATTTTTTTTTTTACATTACATTTACATACAGGCACATATATTGCTTCTGGCCCCACACTAGGATACCCTGTGTCGTGGTAACCAGAAACAACGACTAAACATCCAAGACCTGGGTTTTTTTTTGTCCCCAGTCGGTGTTTGAACCCGGGACTTCTTGCATAGTAGGTAGATGCTCTACCTCCGCCCCACAGAAGTCGCAAAGACAAATTCGATACAACCGAAATGTATTTTGCCATTTTGACGTTCATCAAGTCGCAGTTTCTGTATTACTTTGAATATATATATTTTCATTTTTATAAGTAAGACTATACTTTACTGGGTCTTACATCCAGTAGGGAAAGTTGACAACAACATTCTTGTGCGTTGTCTCTGCAGCTTTTGGTAATCCAGTTGTACCGCTCGTCCAAATAAAGAAAGCTACATGTTCTTCGGTGTTGATGTCCGCAGGCCTGAAAAGAAAAACATGACTAGACTTTGCCAATAAGATAACACAATTTTGTAGACTTTTAGTCCGGATCTACTTTCCGATATAACAACACCCGTAAGTAGATCCGGACTAAAAGTCTACAATGTGTTGTGCTTACGAAAGTTTTAGTTCAAAAATAACACAATTTTGTTTAAGGCCGGTTAAAGTCTGGGGGTGAGGAAGACATTTGAATAATACAGTTTTGACGACCGAACGTCACTAATACACTTTGTGGCGAATATTTTGGTATTTTTTTATCATCCTTATTCTAATCTCAATCAATTAATCCCAATTAGAGTCATACTTAGTAGTATGGTTCAAATTAAAACATTTTCAAAATTTGGACTTTTTAATATAATATACCTAACATTCATGGACATATTACACAGATCTCGTTAGCCCTATACTAAATACAACTAAATGACTTGTGTTATAGGTGCTAACTCGACGATAGATTTAATACAATAAATACATAGATAACGTCCAAGACCTGAGAGAAACTGGAAAAGTTTGTTTCCCAGTTTTACCCTGCCGGGGACCGAACCCATGACCTTCGATTTTACAGTCGGCGTGCTAAACCGCTGCACCACCGAGGCCGACATTATATTATTTATTAGCGTACATAATATTTAAGCTTTATATTGTTTGTATATAAGGTAATTTAGTATTGAAACAATCAATACCCTATTGCCTGGATGTATTAAATTTATTTGTTTTATGGCAAAGACAAAATTTTGTGCTGGCAAAACCTCAGTGCATGGTCGTGTCAATTTGTGCGTCTGTGTTTGTGGCGAAAATTGTTCTAATGTTATTAATAAAATAACGGTGACAGTGTTTAAATTGCAATGGCTACGGAAGGTTGTATCTTTCTTTTCACCTTGGATTATAGGACACGCTCATAGACTCATGTTCTTAATTTTTTTATGCAGGAACGTTTAAAAATCATAAATATTATGACAGCCCTTGGTAGGTAGTAGTACTTTAAAAATATTTCTTCCGATTATTTAAAAAACAGGTCTGAAAACCTAGCCTTAATATAGTGTAGTGTAGCGTAGCGTTGTGTAGTTTAATGTAGTGCACTATAGTGGTTATCAGATAATATTTTATTAAGACACGTAGGTATAATCTTACTTGAAATCATCTACCAACAGAGGTTTCTCATATTTTTCGTGGAACTTTTTGAATGAAATACAGCTGTCACTTTCGTCAAAGGTGACTAATGTAGCGTCCAAATCAATCAGGTCCAAGGCTTGCTGGATG